>JALJCO010013159.1:0-525845 GCA_023101725.1 Atherinomorus stipes | reverse complement strand
ACAGTAAAAGGTTACATTTTAGAGGCTGGAAATTGTTTTTCTTTAACAATTAGACTTATTAACATTCAAAATTTTGTTGGAGCCATACAGTACAACTGGGCATTCTTGATGTTGAACGATACATAGCCATTAATATCATAGGGCCTACCATGAAATAAAAGCCTTACAAGTGTACAGCAAGGGTTTGCTTTTTCCAGATTGTATTTTTCTGTTGCTAAATGCTTGCCTCTTTAAATCCCTGTTGGCTTTCTAAGCCTGAAAAACAGCATTAGTGCTTCAACAGAGATCTACTCAGGCCTTTTGGGAAAACTGCGTCACTGTAAAGCCCTCGATCATAGGAAGGATTTCACCGTCATCAATGCACTCTGAATCAGCAGCTGTTGCTGTTACTATGTCAAGCCAGAACCTCTCAGAGAACTGCAAGGTAAAACATGAGCAACAAGCAGTATTGATCTCATCGCCTCATACTGCGAGAAAAGTGTTTCAATCACACTTGGAGCTGTAAATGGCCACCGACGCCTCCATTGCTCAGAATCCTATCAGGCTGCCTTAAATGAAATAATTTTTTGGGGAAAAACAAACTTCACAATACGAAATGGAATTTGAAATTAGTTTTTAGAGAATTTTTTTCTGATAAAGTTCCCTCCTTTTTTTATGGATTCATTAACTGGATGCACTGGTGTGTATTGTCAGAGTGACAGGTAGTGATGACATTTATAACTCCACCAGTATGCATGTCAAACAGGGCCTCACTTGAACTCGCTGTATGGGATACGTAGCTCTACTTCCACAAAACTATTGAGTCATACTGGTTTGACTAACCAGGGGGACTGTGAGAGAGCGCTGCCATTGGTTGGCATCAACAACGCCATTCTGGGCTCATTAAATCCCCAGATGGTGAGGGTGCAGAGCAGCAGAGTGAGTAGTATTATTACCCAGCAGGGTGAGCCATAGACCAAATGGTCTCCTAGTCTGGCTCAGGACCACCGAGCCACATTGTTGCACACCCAGCTGTGAACTCATCTGCTGAATGATTTATCTGTCTGAATAAGCTTTATACTGATTTAATTTTTCTTTTAAACCCACTGACTTTGATTTGAATTCTTATGTCATAAACAACTGTAACTGTGAACATTGTTTATTTATTATAAACAAACTTGGAAGCATTGAGGTTTCATAATGGATGCAACCAAATAAAAAAAAAACATAGTTACATTTTGCTTGTTTTTCTTTACAGCTACATCTTCAAAATGAGATGATATCACTGATGGAGGTGTACTTGCAGCTTAAGGGCCCACACATGATGGAGATGGCTACGCTTCTTTTTTGGTAAGATACAAGTTGGTGAATATAAAAGCTGGAGCAAGGTTGTTTGTGGATTCTCCTGTAACTTTCACAAAACTTGTAAAGATTGGTCTTGGAAAATTTGTAACATATGATTACATATCCAAATTAAACCCCATCACGGAGTTCTGGTGTTTTTTCAGTGACTCATCTCAACATTATTTATCAAGCACTTAAGCACAACAACAGTTGAAACAAAGTGCTGAAAACTAAATATAAAAACAAATTCAAAAATAGAATAAAGACAAGCACATGATCCAATAAAAGTGCAATACATGATAATACAGTCAGTACAAAGGACAATAAGAACAATTAAACAACAAAGCAGGAGTCTCATACTGGGTCGAAGGCCAGGGTGTAAAAATGTGATGGTTTAGATTCAACTTTTAGAGTATTCACATGACAATACGACAAGGTCACTCTGAAGCATGAAGGTCATGGAGAAACACAGTCTGCATTCCCAAACAGTCCAGATTATAGCTCCCTGTAGCATCATGGACCATGGATCATCATGGATCTAAACATTCCACATAATATATGTACTCAAGCCTTTTGGGGAACCTGCTCCAACTTAACTGTCCATATATTTAACCGTTTAAACAGAAGTGCTGCTGTCATTGAATCACTATGATATTGATGCTGGATTTCTTTTTGATGGGAAAAAATACTTTTTTATTGTATCAGAAAAGATTCTTATTCTCCAATCTGAGCATTCTCATAGGCACCCCATACATTCACACACCGCTCATTGGATAATGGTTAATGTGAAAATTTCTCTATATTTGAAAACTGACAGTTTAATTCCTTAGGCAGTGTGAACATCAGTTTGAATAGCTTTGTTTAAGATATGACAGGAAAATACTGTGAAGGGTCTACCTCTGAGTCTGAGCAGCTTCACTTTGTTGACAGATCCCAAAAGTGAACCTTCCCATTTTGGATAAATGAAGAATTTATGGTGATCTCTCAAAGTAAGCAGTGAGGCTTAACTCAGTCCTCTATCTTCAAAGTTTCTCATGCGGGAATCCAGATCAGGACAGGTTGGAGATGAAGGGCAACAGAAAGCCACTGGTGTTGTTGGATCACAGTTTAGCACAACCTGTGAGTTGGTGCTTTTTGTGGAAGAGCTGGCCCAGGAAGCAGCATTGCACCTTGACCAGATGCTGAGCATGACAACATAATTGATCCCACAGATTACCTCACCAAATACTTTAGATCAAGTTTTGCCTAATGTTGCACAGATGTCCTTATTTCCTTCAGTGTAAGACTCAAAATGGTTATTGCAAAGGACAGAACAGAAACACAGACTCGTGTGGCCTGCTTGCATGTGATACAACTCTCAAACAGATGTAGTGACCAATCCGACTGCCTAAAAAGGAGAGATGTTCCAACAGTGCAGATGGTCCTGGCAGGGACACAATATCATCCAGAAACCCTGCTGTTTGTCACAGCCCAATTCACCTCCCACTTAACATCACCCTCACATGGAACAGATAAGAGTTTTTCTCAGTCAGCAAAGACAGTCTCGTCTTATTTCACATTTACAAATAATAAAATTCTTATTGTCATCATTGCACACAGTTTTATTCAAATATCAAATCCTCACAAAAGTCAAGTCTGGGTTATTAAATGTTACTATGTAATGTGAGCAACAGAGAAAATCAGAAGTCACAGGAGGAGAGCAAAGGAAGATGTGTCAAAATCAGCATCCAATTTTGATACGAGAGGCTTGTGAAACAGCAAGAAAATGTTTGGTTTCACTTTTATCAGTGGGAAGCAGACTGATCCAGACTTAATCCAGCAAACAACTTGAAACAAGATTAATGCCAACAGGAGAATATTGTAGGGGATTCTGGTATATCTTTAAGGGGCTACCACTTTTAGCTGTATTGCTTGTTCCATTGAAGCAACGTTGTTTGGTGTGGATGCGCTGGTTGGTTCAACCTCAAAAGGTTGAGGAACCTGCACTGTGCTCAGTGTTAAAGTCCTAAATGAGCCTTTCCTGTTCCTTTTCACCTCATTACTTGACAAGAAATCACTCAGTGCTGAGATGTGTTAAGACTTTATACTTCCTGTATATAGAGTTGACTGTTTAAATCCTGGTTGAGCTGGAAATCTAAAAACAATCAAAAGCGTTGAGGTATGTACAGAGACTACAGCTCCTCTATTCAGCTGGCCCAGGTTCACATCCCAGCCCTGGGCCCTTTGCTGCATGCCATTCCCCATTCTCTCTGACCCCTTTTTCTGTCAAGCTACTGTTAAATAAAGGCCACTAAAGTCCCAAAAATCCTTTAAAGAAAATTGAGATTGGACACAGTTAGAAGAACATATTTATTGCATACAGGAAGCCTTTCTGCCTGTTTTAAATAACACTCAGCATGAGAAAGCAGTTGCCACATAAGGCATCATTTACACACATCAGATGTTGCCCTGACAGATTTATTTCTCCCTCTGTAAATTAATAATTCATACATGTGAGCATGCATCAAGTGTCTATCACATACTGAATTTATGTATTAATTAAGCATTAATACAGCCCCCTTGCCAATTCTGAAACCTACTTTTTTTTATGATAGCATGCACGACGTTAACCTCAAACATGGAAACTATACTTCAATAGCTGTTTGAAACAGAAAAGATGTAAATTATATTTTCTTTTAAGATAAATACATCCGTCATTTCTTCTTTTGCTTAATGTTTCACAGCTGAAATCACATTTTTTGTTATGACAGGCAATAAAATGGCAGTAAATGGTTCTCTGATTAAACTAAATATTTGTGTAAATTACAGTATTATTGCTATTATGTCTGAAAACAGCAGACATTTTCTGGCAGTATTTCCCAGCCCCACTATGCTCCCCTTACCTGTCCTCCACTTAACTGCCTGCCATCTCTAACTTTTTTCCTGTTGGATTAAGGTGTAATTCAGACAAAGCCGTCTGTAAATTTTTACAGTAATGCTGATGGATGGTTTGTTTTTCCTTATGATCAGTCAAACAACATGTCCGATGCTTTGGTTGATCAGGGGTGTAACTCAGTTGCTCCTCAGGTGATAAATTAAAACATTCATATTTATGAAAATTGCCAGACTATTGCTTTTTGTTTAATTACTTTTTAAATAAAGCTGATTAGCTGAGGCTTGGAGCTTTATCTGAATCTGATTTGAAATTATGATTGGCACCAACTCCTGTGATAAATAAATTTGTCTGGTTTAACTCTGTTTACTTGAAAAGCTCATTGGGTGGCCATGTTTAATTTGGGTTTTGCCTTTTAAGAATGGTTTAATAATTGGTGATAAATACCAAATTACAAGCACTCGCCCATCAGGGAATTGTGCACACAGGAGTAACACTTCAATAGGGAATTACAAGGAAAGTTTTTAATGTCCATTTCATTTTAATAAATTTATGCATATGGGGTTGTTTTCCATCATGGACCACATGAAACAGCAGCGGTCTTATTGTGTTCTTACGGGAAGTGTGAGCAGCCTTTGAAGCTGTGTGTGATGTATAAAACCTGCCAATGGCTCTGCAGGCTCTCTGGCAACCTTCTTTCCCATTCCATTTGAGGCTACAAAAACAAACAAAAAAAGTTCAATTCTTTCTTTTATTCTCCAGAGGGAAAGTTGTCTCATGTATTGTTTTGTCAGTATGTGTGCACACATGACACGTATACTGATACAGTACATAGTGTGGATGACATTCATGGGAGGAAAATAAAATGATCTTTTATCCCCCTGAAACCTCTGAAGGAATAACTAAATGACTTCTTTTGCTTTGACGCAGACCTGAAACTGCACAAACACACTCATTATTTATGATAATCATAACATTGGTTTCATAAATTCATATTTAAAAAAAGATATCCAGTTGATATGATATAAGCATAGATATTGCTGTCCATTTCACTATGACAACTAGTGGTCTGATATTAATTTCTCAGTATTGATTTCCTCCATATTACGCAACTCTATCTGTGTCCTGCTTCCTCCAAGCAGCACTCTGAGAAGTCATACACCCTCAATGATGGACGACCTCAATCGATTTCCAGGTCACATGAGACAGAGGTTGTGGGAGATATGAAATAAGAGAAATGAGATGAATCTAAGATGTATTCCTCCCTGTGGACTCATGGAAGCCCTTCTGCGAGGTGCACTCAATCACTAAGTCAAGCTCAAGCAGCAAGCCAAGTGAAATTAGTTCAAGAAAAACATAAATTAAAGGCCGTCATCATTCCCTGAAATGATTCAGTCATCCTTATTTTTTTTTCTATTCTTCCATAACCATAAGCTAAAAATCAGATGAAATTGACCAGAAAGCTGTTGGACATGATTACATTTTACCCAAATGTATCATTTTAAATATGACCGATGTAACATTTTTTTTTCCAGCTGTCCAGTGTGTATCATTATGCGCTTAATGACAAGTGGATATGAGAAATATTGAAAAATGTTTTTCCAACTAACAGATGTGATATGAGAAGCATGAAATAATGATCAATCTATTATTTTGTGTTGCAGAGAGGATGCTCACCTTCACTGTCTGCAGAACACAATTACGGTAGGCCTTTTATTTCCTCTGGGTCTGAATGTTTCTCTCAATCATACAGTATACATAAAAGATCTGGCAAAGGCAATGTGTCACCCACTGGTGTATGAATTAGCATTTTCTAAACTTGTGTTAAGTCTTAGGATATTCCCTTCTTTTTGTTCTTTCAAGTCAGAAATGTCATATTTGAACTGGAACTTGAGACTGAAGAGTGGTGATTTCAAGCATCCCTGTAGCATCCCGGGGTTGAGAAACCACACTTCAGCCCAGGGCATTACATGTTAGCTGAATATTGCTTTGCAGCACAAGGCTGCATGCTAGCAACTGGATAGCAAGACACTGGCTGTTTTTGACATGCACTAGGGCTCGTTCAGCAGAGATATGATCAGAGAGAGTGAAGAAAAGGACAAAGAGATAATTGAGGCTGGTGAGAGGTCAGGAGAGACTGGATGCAAGTCAGATGCCAAATTAGCCTCCATCAGGGATGTATACAGAGTACCAGTATCGTTGGGTACCGGTTCCTAATCTTAAGAATACCTGTGTAATGTTCAAGTTCTGGACAAACAGTACTGTTTTCGATGCTTTTTGAACATCTACCTAACTGTCCCGTAATCATGACAGCGTTACATCACGGTGGTGGAGTAAGACTAGGGATGATCCGATCACGTGATCGGATGTGGAACAGGCCTGCAGATTAATTATTACATTATTTTCTCAACATTGAATCTTTTAACATCTTGTGATGTCTTTATTCTAAATTACATTGTAGTATCAATAAAGGGATTGATGAATGTCAGTAAGGAGTATTGATATTGGTATCAGTAAAATCATAACGATATCCCTAGCCAGTAGTACCACTTTAACTTACTTCTTTTGCATAATCTTTCAGACAGAATAAGACCTCCAAACAGCATTTACTTCTGAATGTCAGGTATTTTAGATAGTTTTTAATTTAAACAAATACCTTATCTATTTATTGATGTAGTTTTTTCAGGGGAAAAAGCCAAATATTTAATGCCTCCAGGATCAAAGGAACTTCTGCCTTAGGTTTTTATTTTTTATCTTAATTCCTTTAAAAAGCATTTTAAACTAATGGAAAGAAAAAAAAACAAGCTATTTGATTTGAAAGAGTTGTGATTGAGGACGTCACCTCTCGGCATTTGACTGCTAATTAAAATAGTTGAGAGAAAATACAAGCTTAAAAAAAAAAAAAAATCAATTAGTCTCAGCACTACATCAGAAACTAGGTAAATTAACTGTATGATTGCATCTCATATTAACTGCGGTTTCAGTGATCTGTGTGATGTAGATGAATGTAATTTAGTGCATGTAATATTACTGCGAGGGATGGAGGGAAGACCTGAGATAAGAAGTCATGATTAAGTCTTGCTATGGTTCAAACTCATGTCGGCATATTACTCAGAGCGTTCAATCACACTTTCTTTATCCACCGCTTAATTGGAAGGAGGCACTTTTTAATCTGACAGGCTGTCTGCTGTTGAAATGTTGCTGCTGACTGTGTATGCTCTAAATTCTGAATGACACTACGGACACCTGGTGACGTGGGCTGTTTAATGGAAGCTGGCAGCTCATCTGCTGCTTCTCAATCACTAAGTGTCGAAGAGCAGCTTCTATACTTATGTCCAGATGATTCAGATACTCTGGAAATTACAGCTCTCAACTTCTGAAAACTTTATCCACGGTAATGTTCTGGTATTTTTTTTTTTCTCTTATTATTTTATATGTCCAACTATTCAACTTTGTTCTGTAAAAAGGGAACCAAATTCCTTTGTATTTTACCTCAAAGTTGCTTCAAGCCTCTGTTCTTCCATGTTGTCCCAGACACTAAAACTGAATCTAAGATTTTGTGTGCATGTCTGTCTAAAGAACAGAATGAGCTTGCGTACTACTAGTGTTTTTTGTTCGCTGTAGTTAAAATGTGAAGCTGTTTCTGTAATGCAACTATCATCTAACAGAAGCGGATGCATCAATTCTCAGAATGTCGTGCAGAATTTGCCTCGCCGATTACCCCAGAGGATTTCCTCCCTGATGCATTTTAATGACAGTACAATATCCCACTGAGTCATCAAACTTAAAATTGGCTGTTGGTTTTAAAGTGTCAGTGCAGATACTTTGTTGTGATATGTAAATGCATATACTGTAGATGTCATGATCTTTGGCATTTGTTTTGTCTTTGTTTTTTCTTGGTCCCAAGTTTTTTGTATTCTGTTCGGTTTACCTCCTGCTCCCTGTCACACCTGGTTTCCATTATCGATCGGCATCACCTGGTTTGGTTTGTTCTCCTCAGTATATATATTCTCCTGGTTTGGTTTGTTCCCTGCCAGATCATCGTTGTTGCTTCCCTAGTGTTTTGCTGTCTTTCTCTTAGAGCCTCGTCGACTTTCCCAGAGTCATCCCTGTTGTTTCCTGCTGCAGTTCAGTTTGAAGCCTTAATAATAATAATAATAATAATAATAATTATAGCAAGCTACAGTCCCAGAGTTCTCAAGACCTGCTCAGAACAACTGTCCAGTTCTCCAGCACCTTTTTAACACCAGCCTGAGACAGAACAGAGTTCCAGTGCTGTGGAAAACATCCTGTCTTGTTGCAGTCCCTAAAAACGATAACCAAATGACTACAGACCAGTTGTCCTGACATCTCACATCATGAAAGTCCTGGAGAGACTCTTACTGGCTCACCTCAATAAGCAAGTAGACACCTCTCAGGACCCATTACAGTTTGCACATCGTAATGGGCTTGGAGTTGAAGATGCCATCATCTTCCTGCTTCAGAGAGCCCACTCTCATCTGGACCAGTCAGGCAGCACTTTGAGGGTCATGTTCTTTGATTTTTCAAGTGCATTTAATACTATTCAGCCTGCTTTGCTATGTGAGAAGCTCCATAACTTCCAGGTGGATCCTCCACAACCACCTGGATTTGCAACTACCTAACAGACCACAGTTTGTGAGACTGAAAGGTTGTGTCTCTGAAGTAATGGTCAACAGCTCTGGAGCACCACAAGGAACTGTACTCTCACCATTCCTCTTCACACTGTACACCTCAGACTTCCAGTACAACTCTGAGTCCTGTCATCTGCAGAAATACTCAGACTCTGCAGTTGTGGTGTGTACCAGTGATGGACAAGAAGCCGAGTACAGGGAACTGCCCAATAAGTTTGTAAAATGGTAACAATCATCTCATCATAAATACCAGCAAGACTAAAGAGATGATTGTTGACTTCAGAAGGAGCAAGAATAAGCAGCATAGTCCTGTCTACATCCTGGGAGAGGAGGTGGAGGTGGTGGAGAATTACAAATACATTGGAGTTCAGCTGGACAACAGACTCGACTGGAAATGCAACACTAACAAGAAAGGTCAGAGCAGACTCTACTTCTTAAGGAAGCTGAGATCATTCAATGTCTGCACCAAGATGTTGCAGATCTTGTATCCACCTTATTCTTATGCCCCATAAGCCCTTGCGTGAAATATGCGAGCAACTTCCGGTTTGACCGGAACCGGCATTTGTTTGCATGCTAGATGTTCACGCTACTCCACGTTTTACAAGTTATTTAGATAAACATCAGCTGTCACAGCTCAGACAGGACAACGCCACATTCCCTCCGCCTCCTGCAACAGAGGGGTGGGAGGAGGATGATGATCTGGCCAAAAATAACAAACAGCAGCCTTTAGCTCCTTCTTAGCTCTGTCACGTCTGACTGTGAAGCAATAAGCAATCGTAAAAGCTCTGAGGCTTATCAGTACCAAAGGACACTGTACAAAGTGGACAAAACAAACTAAAACACTAAGCAGAACAGAAAACAACATTGGATTGATGTACATGGAATTAGGTGAAATCAGACGTCTGTACAGATGAGTTTTGAGGCTGGATTTGGAGAGAGAGGAGTCCACTGCGGAGATCGGGAGGGAGGGAATTCCAGAGGTGGGGAGCAGAGTATTACAGAGGAATAAAGTTGGTCATGTTTTGTTGAAAGAGGTGAGATACGATCTTATTTACTTCAAAGTAGATGATATTTTAATCCTAAAATGCGACCTCTGCGTCGCAGTCTGGACCCCTTCAGCCACACTCTCAATAAGACCGAGGTGCATGTTCTATAAATCGCTGTTGTTGCCACAAGGGGAGTGGATAGCCCAGTGGTAGCGTCGTGAGCCTGGGCGCGGAGGACCCGGGTTTGATTCCCCGACACGACCCCTGGGTGAACCACTGTGGACCCCTGAGCAAGGTCCTTAACCCCCCACCAACTGCTTCCCGGGTGCTTTAAAGGAGCTGTATCATGCTTTTCAAATGTTCCAAAAGTCAAATATAGGCATTTATAAGCTAGATATGTTCCCATCGTTACTATAGAAACTAATTTGGTGTTAAATATTAGTTTTTTGATGCATCTAATTTCCAACACGGAAGTAAGATGGCTGACTGTCCTGAACCGCGGAGCTCTCGACCAAATGCAGCATGTTTTACGCCCCCAGGCCAGCTGGGAGACGTAGTCCCTCCAGCGTGTCCTGGGTCTCCCCCGGGGTCTGGTCCCGGTGGGACGTGCCTGGAACACCTCACCAGGGAGGCGTCCAGGAGGCATCCTGACCAGATGCCCGAGCCACCTCATCTGGCTCCTCTCTATACGGAGGAGCAGCGGCTCTACTTTGAGTCCCCCCCGGATGACCGAGCTCCTCACCCTATCTCTAAGGGAGAGCCCGGCCACCCTGCGGAGGAAACTCATTTCGGCCGCTTGTACCCGCGATCTCGTTCTTTCGGTCATGACCAAGGGGCAAACTCCGCCTCAGAACAGTGAAGCTCGCTTCCGCGTTGTAAATAGTGTAATCCTCCCTTCATCCGCTAGGGGCTGGCTCCAAGAGCGAGCAAATCCCCATAGACTCCCATGTTAAAAACGCCAACTTCACAGCAGAAATAAACAGGTTTACAGCCTGGTTCAAAAAATCATTTTAGGTTTATTAGGTCAAGTTTACCTTCATGTCACCTGTGAGGGGGGTGAATTTTTTTATAACTCATTCGTTTAGATGTTATTTATTCTTCAAATTACACATAATTAAGGGCGCTTCCTTATGATTGACATGCGGCAGACCGGAAGCTCCGCCTGCCGACCGGAGGCTCCTAGTTAGCTCCTTCTTTGCTCTTAATAAGGTCTCAGTTTGTTACAGAGTCGCACAACGGCGGTGTTTAGTCAGCGAATTGCAAGTCTAAGCATGTCTTACCTTAACCATGCCGCTTAGGGGGCTTATCTTTGTTAGCTCCTCTTAGTTTCGTGTTAGCTCAGTTAGCGTTTAGCCCACAGTACGTCAGCTGTCAATCATTTGCCCCGCGGCCGCGCTGTGCCCATTTTAGGATTTTCCTGGAGTGACGACGTACGTGACACGGCAAGATGGCGACGGTAAGACACGCCCAACTGGCTTCACATTTCTCTATTCAGAAGAGACCGGAAGCTACGTCCAGTAATTATATACAGTCTATGGTCATGACACACAGCTCATGGCCATAGGTGAGGGTAGGAACGTAGATGGACCGGTAAATCGAGAGTTTCGCCTTCTGGCTCAGCTCCTTCTTCACCACGACGGACCGATGCAGAGTCCGCATCACTGCAGACGCCCCACCGATCCGTCTGTCCATCTCCCGCTCCATTTTTCCCTCACTCGTGAACAAGACCCGAGATACTTAAACTCCTCCACCTGGGGCAGGACCTCACTCCCGACCCGGAGAGGACACTCCACCCTTTTCCGGGCAAGGACCATGGTCTCGGATTTGGAGGTGCTGATTCTCATCCCGGCCGCGTCACACTCTGCTGCAAATCGCCCCAGCGAGAGCTGGAGATCACGGCCCGATGACGCCAACAGAACCACGTCATCTGCAAACAGCAGAGACCATCCCCACTGTACACGGTGTTGACGGTGCACCGCTTCCCCCTCCTGAGCCGCCGGATGGTGGACCAGAAACGCCTCGAAGCCGTCCGGAATTCGTTCTCCATGGCCTCAGCGAACTCCTCCCATGTCCGAGTTTTTGCCTCAGTGACCGCCAGAGCCGCGCTCCGCTTGGCCCGCCGATACCTGTCAGCTGCCTCAGGAGTCCCACAGGCCAGGAAGGCCCGGTAGGACTCTTTCTTCAGCTTGACGGCATCCCTCACCGCTGGTGTCCACCAGCGAGTTCGGGGGTTACCGCCACAACAGGCACCGACAACCTTACGGCCACAGCTCCGACTAGCAGCCTCAGCAATAGAGGTGCGTAACATAGCCCATTCCGACTCGATGTCCCCCACCTCCCACAGAACATGGGTGAAGCTCTCCCGGAGGTGGGAGTTAAAGCTCTCCCTGACAAGGGACTCAGCCAGACGTTCCCAGCAGACCCTCACGACACGTTTGGGCCTGCCAGGTCTGACCGGCAACCTCCCCCACCATCTGAGCCCACTCACCACCAGGTGGTGATCAGTGGACAGCTCCGCCCCTCTCTTCACCCGAGTGTCCAGGACAAGGGGCCGCAAGTCCGATGACACGACTACGAAGTCGATCATGGAACTGCGGCCTAAGGTGTCCTGATGCCAGGTGTAAATGTGGACACTCTTGTGCCTGAACATGGTGTTTGTTATTGACAATCCATGACGAGCACAGAAGTCCAACAACAAAACACCACTCGGGTTCAGATCAAGGGGGCCGTTCCTCCCGATCACGCCCCTCCAGGTCTCACTGTCGTTGCCCACGTGAGCATTAAAGTCCCCCAGCAGAACAATGGAGTCCCCGGAGGGCGCACTTTCCGTTCGGTGCATAGGCACAAACAACAGTCAGGACCCGTCCCCCCACCCGGAGGCGGAGGGAGGCTACCCTTTCGTCCACCGGGGTGAACCCCAACGCACAGGCGGCGAGCCGGGGGGCAATGAGTATGCCCACACCCGCTCGCCGCCTCTCACCCGGAGCAACTCCAGAGTGGAATAAGGTCCAGCCCCTCTCGAGGATGGTGTTCCCAGAGCCCAAGCTGTGCGTCGAGGTGAGTCCAACTATATCTAGTCGGAACTGCTCGACCTCGCGCACCAGCTCAGGCTCCTTTCCAACCAGAGAGGTGACATTCCACGTCCCTAGAGCTAGCTTCTGCAGCCGGGGGTCGGACCGCAAGGGTCTCCCCCGCCCTCGGCCGCCGCCCAATTCACATTGCACCCGACCCCTATGGCCCCTCTCGCGGGTGGTGGGTCCACAAGACGGGGGGCCCATGTCGTCCTTTCGGGCTGAGCCCGACCGGGCCCCATGAGTAAAAGCCCGGCCACCAGGCCCTCGCCTCTGTGCCCCACCTCCGGGCCTGGCTCCAGAGGGGGGCCCCGGTGACCCGCGTCCGGGCGAGGGACACGTGGCTCCATTGCTGTCTGTCTCCATGAGGGGTGTTTGGGCTGCGCTTTGTCTGGTCCCTCCCCTAGTAACCTGTTTGCCATGGGTGACCCTGCCAGGGGCATAATTTAGCCCCAGACAACATAGCCCCAAGGATCCTCAGAACACGCAAACCCCTCCACCACGATAAGGTGGCAGCCCAAGGAGGGGCTACTATAAGCAATATAGTAAAAAATGCTCCTGGAAAACATCATCCACCCTGCCTTTAAAACATTAAAAGCAAAAGAATATTGTATTATTGTCATATAGCCATATAGCTGGATTTCTTAGTTGTACAAAACAATTAACAATGTCAGCTTGAGCATTGTGACAGTGATGAGGAGGGATGGCAACTCTTTCTCTTACTGTATGTGGGTGTTTGGGAGCATTGGTTGCTCTTATAAGGACACCCTCTATTCAGAAATTTACAAGTCCCCTTACCATAAATGAATATTGATGAGTGTTGGTTTTGTATTCTGTTGCTAGAATTAGAACACAAAGGAATCATTTTTCATTGAAACATCTGTTAGTTTCAGCGCTATAATGGCTTCTCAGTGTGTGCACCCTCACTGACTGAACGAGGTTGGCACACTGATTATAAGGGAAGTTCACTGCAGAGAATAAAGTAGCAAAAACTGGAAGACAAAATGGAGAGCAAGGTTTTTTATCCAACAAAAAAAAAGATGGAGAAAAAAAAAATCAAACTTTGAAAAACTTTTGATTGTTCTTAAAATTGCATATCTAGAGGAAAATGGGGCTTTGTTACAAACACCTGATTGTAGATTACAACTAGGGCTGGGCGATATAACGATATATATCGTCTGGACGATAGAAAATGTCTATTGTTTCATATGAAGCTCTATCGTTTATATGGCGATAGGCGCTTTACTGCAGTGTTTAATCAAGATGCGCTACGTGCACACGCACGCTGCAAACAAACATGGAGGGAAATGATGGCGGACCACTCAGATGAGTGTAATTAGACAAATTCTTAACAAGATGACCAGCCGACCCAAACTAAGAGGCTTTTACCTAAAAGAGAGACAACATCTGTCGCATGGATGTGGCTTGGATATAAAAAAAAGAGTGACGACAGTCCCAAGAGCCGAGATACCTTCTGTTGTCTGGTCCGTGACCGTGTCGGTCTTTTTTTTTTTATATCCAAACCACATCCATGCAACAGAAGTCGTCCCTCTTTTAACTACAAGCGCCTCGGTTTGGTTTGGTCGGTCATCTTTTTGAGAACTAATCATCTTGGTCTGAAACGCGTCTGCCACCGTCTCCCCCCGTCTCCCCCCGTCTCCCCCCGTGTTTCTTTAGGTCAAGATGCGCCATGTGTCCACAGGCATGTCCATGCACGCGGTGGCACGTGTCTGTGCACGCACGCTGCAGCACGTGTCCGTATACGCGGCGCATCTTGACAAATAAAACTCCACAGTAAAGCGCCTAATCGCGGATACTGCTACCCCACGGGGTCCTTGAACACAACGCCACGCAGTGCAACAGCTTTGCTCCAACCTCCACAGTTTTGTGCACTGTGCGCCCGCAAGCGCACCAGCTGTTGCTAGATCCATGACATCACGGAATCACCGGAGGGACTGCAAGATTGCCTGTGATTCTCATCCAAATGGTTTATTTAGTCCACGTTTGTGCGTCATGGTTTCTTATTTCACTTAAACCTTGTGGACAAGGAGATGCAGGTTCAGAGAGTTCAGCAGTTTAAAAGCTGCACAGCGGCATGAGATGCCGGAGCAACGACGGACAGCTCACGCGCCACAGCGTGTTCGATATATTTCAAACTATTGACTACAGGGGTGTGACCCGGTGCGCATGGTGCGCCGATGCGCTGTGCTCACGGACCAGGTGAGAGCTGGGGTAAAGCCAGATGTTAACATGACCAACACATCCTGCTGAGAAAAAATGAAGTAGAAGAAACATTTAGTACCTACAACCTTTATTTGTTCAGTAGATTATTTGAAACGGCATTTCTACATTGCAGTTTAAATACAAATTACATATTAATTAAATTATTGAATTGAACAACCCACTCCCCCCTCCCAAAAAAAAAATAAGCTATATCGTATGTATATCGTTATCATGATATAAAATTTGTTATATCGTGATATGGGATTTTAGTAATATCGCCCAGCCCTAATTACAACCATATTGCTCATCATATTTTATTTTCACCTTAACATTTTGTATGTGCATGGTATTTTTCAGCCTGCATGTGTGTTTTTAGTTAAATGTGTTCTTATGTCTCTGATTGGACAGCTTTGAAGCTAATATACACACACTAACGTGTAGCATCTACAGCATATTTACCTCCGTAAACACAGTGCCATGTGTGACGTCACTACTGTAGGTCACTTCCACAGCAATAGATGATGGATCTCAGCAGAAAGTTTCAGTATTAAGACCTGCAGTATGAGTTTTCTTTGCCTCTTGAAAATGTTTTGCCTCTTATCCAAAGTGCTGCTTCAGTATTAAACCGACTTCTGCTGAGAAGTTCCAGGTTTTATGAGCTGGAGTTTGGACATTCACTCTTGAGGGTAATTAAGGTCACATGACTGTTATTGACTCTCCAGCCATCTTGTTAATTGTTGGTGTAAGGTTTGAGCTGTTGAGGAAAGAACAGATGGAAGCTCAGCTCTTCATCCTGGTATTTCTTTATTCTTCACCAGTAAAGTGCAGCGTGCAAAAGTGCATAAGTGCAAAACTTGTAGAAAAAGGTTAACACAAAGAAGAACTACAAAATGCTAAACACTAGGCCCTTAGCTATAGGGCTCTAGTTCTTGTTGCCCATCCAGGCCCCAATCTGCAATACAAAAACCCTCTCGCGTCTGGAGCTTCCACTCCAGCTTTACACTGGATGCCCCTCCTACAAGACAAACCATTGTTAATTGACAGTCACTTTATCAATCACTTCATACTCATACCATTCCCAACCCCAAACATGAATGTGTACCTAAATTGACTAATAAAAGTAGTCAAGACAATACAATATTCACCATAATTCCAATAATATATCTTCCCAAACTACTAGTTACCTCCCTAGGGAACACCCCCTTCAGCATATCCCCATGGTACATTCCACACATGCTCTAAAGGTAGCATCTAAAATGGTGCACAGAATCAGTAACACATCACAACCCAAGCTACACAGTTCCATAAGCCGGCCAGATGTAAAATGATAAATAGAATGTATACACTTACGTGGTGTGTGCAAACTGTGTGCAACCTACTTATTAGAGGGCATGGGCTACACCATGACAGTTGGGATCATTGCTCTGTGAGTTGCTTACCTGCTTGATATGTGAGAGTATCTCTTGTAGGTGGACTGCTGAAACTGGAAGAGCTGGCTCTGCTCGTTTGTGCCTTTCTTTTCCCTCTGTGTTGATGGGAACGTTTTCTGAACAGTTTGTGTTCTAGTGGGTGATGAACATCAAAGAGCACGTATTTGTCTCTGTGTTGGTTTCTGGTATATTTCAGTGCTGACACGTCCATCTTCATCTAAGTATACTGCTCTTAGGATTACCATGACCTGGGTGGCTGAAAATCTAAACCAGCATCCCCAAAGTTTGAAAAGGATTTGATAAGAATACACCAATAAAATGAATCTCGTTTTTTTTTTTTGTTATCCTCATATGCTGAGGAACTTTATGCACAGTTGGATGAGTGAATACATCACTGCTGCTTGAATGTTTCATCTGCTTTGAGATTCCTAATGTAACTGTGAATTCTGAGCATCACTGCAGTACATGGTGCTTGATTCAGGACTGTGCCTCTTTTTGTAGGGCTCAGTCAAAATTTGAAAGTGGCCACAATGCATTGTGTTTTAATTGAACATACAGTCTTTACAGAGACATACAATTAATAGCTTTTTCAAAAAGCAATTCTATAAAACACAACCACATATGTCTGTGTTGTAAAGAAGTATTTGATTTTGAAAGTATTTCATCTCCATACCGACTTTTGATAATCCAGTCAGCATTCGCTGCTCTAATTTTAGCAGCATCTGAAGTCTAATGATGTATGGTACCCCCCAAAGGAATGACAACCTCTGTTTAGAAACCTTTGCTCTTGTGCAATTTTGTATTGGAGCACCTTTAAATGAGTAACTAATGCTCCTTTGTACAAGAAAATGATAACATATCATGATTTGTTTTACAGAATACTACTACAAACTCATGTTTACTACAGAGAGATGCAATACATTCCAGAGCAATGTCAATCCACTGTTGACAGGGAGAAGCAAAGTCCAGTCTGTTTGTACTGAATGCTAAAATATTTTCAAATGACACCATTAATCATCATTTAATCTTTGAAAAGGCCAGAGGGATTGAAACATTGATCCTCATGTTGAGGGTAAACACCCTTTGGGAAGATTGGATCAGAGTGCAGACTAAATCCCTCATCTGTGATTTTCCTTTTTTTTCTGTTTTTGTCATCTTTGCGATAAATGTTGCGTTCGCTTGACTCTTTTTTCCAAAACAGCACTCACCTAGATATCTGTGTCACAGGTGATAGATGAGATGTCAAGGTTAAAACTGCTATCAGCAAAAAGGAAAATGTGCCACTGCTTTCAACTCAACTATCCAGTCATGCTGTCAAGTTTGCTGAAGTGCCTCAGTGTTCAGCCACATGTTTAGACCATAGCACTCATCATTTGTTTCTTCTGGCAATACATATTAGATGATTCTATCTTTGGACAAGTGTGTAAAGCTAAGACAGATAAAGGCATACTCAACCAGTTTTCATATTTGCTGTGTTTTCTATGGCACAGTAAAAAGAACAAATGAGACTACTAAGATAGTGCCAGGGATTAAAGATTTGATGCCAATTCCCTGCAAAATTAGTTTATTTGGCCAATAGGCCTAAACTGCTAAGTGGCAAACATAAAGGTGACTTATCACCTTTGGGGGTAGTGGGTAGCCTGGTGGTTACACCGCGGGCTTTGGCATGGCAAACCTGGGTTCAAGTACCCGACACGACACTCAGTTTAACCACTATGGACCCTTGAACAAGGTCCTTAACCCCCACTAACCGCTCCCCGGGTGCTGTGATTGGCCCACTGCTCTCAAGTTACACATGAGTTGGGTTAAATGCAGAAAACAAATTTCCTAATCGGGATTAATAAAGGTTATTATTATTGTTCTGAATATTATTAGTATCATCGAAGACCACTGTAATAATTAGCGTATCAAGTGGAGGTATTCATTGAATCATCTGCAAGGTTTGTTTCCAGCATGCATAGGCTGGTGTGACAGTGTGGGGTCCTGTCACTATGCCTTTGATTGATCATGCGCCCTTGCTACTGGGCCTTAGGAATATTCCTTTGGCTGGGGGAGTCTGGGGATCGAATCCTGCTCGGGCCCTCACACCGTACTGTACCTTGCTACACTTGCAACCATTTGCACAAGATATTCCATCGCAACTAGCAACTAGCGTAGACCTGCTAGCCAGCTAGATGCTGGCTTAGACTTAACTGATGCTAGAAGCTGGAAACCTGCTGCTATCTCTTCCATGTGTGAGCAGCTTGCATGGTATTTTATCAACTCTGATTTCTCATCCGCTTTTAATTGCATTCAGCCACATATTGTTTGAGGGACTCTTAGAACAATGATCCTGGTCTTATAGCCTGGATTGTTGACTTTTTAAAAGTAAGACCACAACGAGTGAGGGTTAATGGTGTTCTCTCAGACACTTTTGTCTCCTCCACTGGATCACCTCAGGGCTGCATTCTTTCACCTTTATTATTTGTTTTATATACAAATGAATGCCGGAGTCAGCACACGGGGCGACACATTCTTAAATTTGCTGATGACTGTGTCATTGTGTCCCTGCTGGGCACGGATGACCAGGAGCATGGAGCTGTAGTGAAGGAATTTCTGGACTGGTGCAGCTCTTCCTTCCTTCAGATTAATGTGGTAAAAACAAAGGAAATGCTGATTGACTTTCGTAGAAGTCCCGCAGTCATCTCCCCAGTGAGGATTCAGAATGAGGCAGTGGAGCTGGTCAGTAACTATAAGTACTTTGGGACTTATATAGATGACAAGCTGACCTTCGAGACACAAGTTGACGCGGTGTGGAAAAAGGCCCATCAGCGCATGTATTCTTACAGGAAGCTGCGTAATTTTAATGTGGACAGCACTTTTATGTGCATGTTTTACTCTTGTTTTATTGAATCTATCCTCACCTTCTCCTTTATTTGATGGTATGGCTCCATTTCCCTAAAGAACAAAAACAGGCTGCAGGGCATTGTAAGAGTGTGCAGCAAAATTGCAGGTATAAACCTGAACGATCTCACTGCCCTTTATCAGCGCAGAACTTTGGGCAAGGCCCACTCCATCCTTGGGGACCGGAGCCACTCCCTAGCTGGTGAATTCCTGCTTCTCCCATCATGGCGTAGGTACATGCTGCCAAAGTGCAGGACCAACAGGCTCAAACATTCATTTGTCCACGCAGCCATTGTTCTCCTAAACAAGTGACTAACCTGTCATGTTGTTGTTTCCTATCTGTTGTCTCGTTGTTGACTGAGTGACTGTTGTTGTTTAATTGTGTTTTAGCACTGCTAGTTGCACAAGAAATTGCCCTTCGGGGACAATAAAGACTCCTTGAACCTTGAACTCTGGATTAATTAACATTTTTCAACAAACTAAGTCATGCTCAGCTGTTTGGAAAGACACATTATATTGTGTTTTTCTAAAGGTTTGTTGTGTAATTCTACCTTGAATTTAGCTGTAAATCATATTTCTCAAATGCTGCTTGTACTGCAGTGAACAAAGTAGAAATCCAAAATCTGAGGGAGTGAAGTATTTGCAATAAAAATGTTGAGATACAAAAGTTTAGCCTAAGTAGCACATCTAACATACGGAGAGAAAGTGAGAAATGGTTGTTTTGCTGAAAAACATAATCTGTAAGAGTTCCCACTTTATTTTATTCGTGTAGAGAGAAAAGCAAGTCAGAAAATTACCATATGAGAAATTAATCATAAATGTTATGATTCTTAACTCATTCACTGCCATTGACGTCTATAGCCGTTTTCAGCGGGGAGAAAAGTATTGAACATGTCAACATTTTTCTCCGAAAATATATTTCTAGTAGAGCTATTGATATGAACACAATCTGGTGAAAATCTGGCGACATCTGGTAAAAATTACAATACTTTTTTCCCTGCTGTATACGGCTATAGAAGTCAATGGCAGTGAATGAGTTAATTATGTTTTTTTGCCCCTATGATAGATTTTTTTTTTTAAACTACAGCAGTTTTTAAATAATTTGTTCAGTCTGAGAAAGTTCTAATAAAGCAATATCTCAACTTGAAAGTTTACAGCTTTCAGCCTGTCTTTTCCAGTATAATAATATTAAATCAAACACACCATAAAGATTAGAGTCGCAGCGTGTACTGATGCAGAAAACAGTAGGGGACTTTATGGTCAGCAGTCAAATGGAGCATATAATTACTTAATTGACTCTGCTGAGAATAATTTCTGAGACTGTCCAGAACAAGTTATTTTTAATTGTGAATTTAGGAGGCACCAATGCTAATGCAGAGTCACAGAAACACTCTGTACTTAAGGCTCTCCACAGTAAGGCTGATCAAGTGAAGATTATGTGAAGATGAACTCCTGTAAATGTATGTACATTTATTCTGTGAAACTCATGAATTGGAGGCAGCAGACATCACCTGGCTGTGTTACTCCACTTGAAAGGAAAGAGGAAATTAACCCTCAGGCTACCCTGCTGTTATGTCGTAAGTTGTGTTCTTAAACCTTTTTATTCTTTCCCCACAAATCAGCATGAAGCAGAAAGGAGATCCTGTCAGAACAAGACCAAAGGTCTACAATCAGCTGTTTTGTAAACCTTGGTGCATGCGTTTGCATCCATATTCTTTTTAAATCAACTTTTGGGTCAGATGCATCAAAGCAGCCCATGCATGCTTAAACTTAATGTAAATATCTTTGCATACAGTAGCTTTTTTTTTTTTTTAATTCTAAAAAGATATTTACTCAGATGCACATGTTGTTTTTGGTTTCACTCTGTGCAGTTATTAATATTCAGGTTTCATGCACTCAACTGCAAAGGGATCTGGTTGTTCCTCATGGCGTGGTGTTGATCATAAAACTTTATTGTTAAACTGAGCCGTTACGTGTGTAACATAAAAATACATTACCGAGCTTTAAGACTTTATTTCAATACAGTGGAAGCAGAAGCCCAAAACACCTTTGTAATCCATTCAATAGTTGCCAGCCTCTGATGATTGTGGAGGAAATCATAGTGAGACGCTTTCCTGGAAAAATAACATTTTCACAAACTAAAGCAAGCTTCATTACAGTCCTCACCAGATTTGACATTCCATCAAATAACTGAGAACATGATGCATCTTGGCTTGATTCCCGTGACTGTGGGGCATAAACAACCTGAACAATACAGTTCTTTATTTGCTAGAATAGCTAAATCATTGGTTTTATATGAGCATGATTTGAGTTGAATACTTGTTTACATGATAGCTGTGTTAAAGGCCCAGAGAGTTTTGCGGTTGTATTTTCCCAATGTAAGCCTGTACTGTAAGTACCATTTCTCAAAGTCACTGTTCTCATTTGATTACTCCTGTGTGGCAGATGGGACTCTGCAACAAACAAGAGCAATTATTCATGGAAATGACTTCATAGGCAATTAGCAAGATGTGAGCGTGGGCTGATTGTTCACTATGAACTGGAAAACAGTGTTTTGATGACAGTGACATTTTTGCCTTTTTCGATAAATATAGGAACTTGGTGTCATTGCAGTTTATACTGTATCTAGTCCATCACTGTATTTTTTGAAAAAAAGGTTTCTTCATCTTCATTCTTAATCTACAAGTCTGCATTGTTAATCAGTTGATTGCCTGCAGCCTACACCACACTGTACAACATGTCGGCTGAAGGGTGGAGAATTAAATTGATAAGGAGTATTGAATATTAAAAAAATCTAAAAGTAGATGATAAAGTATGTGAAGATAAGTTGCCTTTTCCCCCTGTGAAGATAGCTCAGGGTCCAGCTTATGTTATCTCTGAATATCTAATTATTAAATAGATAATATGGTTGAAGGCAGTTTAAGGTAAACCATTGTGTATCTGATGAAGATCACAAAAGCATTGTGGTACTCTAGTAGAGCACAGTGACTCACAACTGCTGAATGTGGTGAGATTGCATCTTGTAATGCTTTACATAATGTTACAGTAATGTGCCTTTTAGCAAATCCCCCAAAACGGCCAGCTGTGCAGTTTTTATCTTCAGCAGGAGCTGGACATCAGCAATCCTTTATGATGGAATACAACAAGCGGTGTCAACGCAACTCAGTGAGGCATGTGGTGTATGTTTTATGCTGTTTTCATATTGTTAGCATCTTTTAGCGGCATAGGTTGAAATTCACCTGCTCCCAAGCTCAGATTAACTAAATATGTTCTTATTTGAGCAGTTTACTGGGAGACAGCAAATTAGCTGCTGTACCCACACATCTTCAACTATAGATACTGTTAGGGGTGGGCAGTAAACGGTATGCACTAGAAAACAATATACAAATTTGGCCAACGGGAGAGATTTTGACCAAACTGGCCTACCGTGATGGCGCATGTTAATGATGACAGCATCAGAATCAGCAGCAGCAGTAGGAAACACTGTTGTCAGACATCAGCTCTGCACATGAAAGCAACATGCATAGTGCGGCGATATATTAGAATAGCAAAGAAGCTGCATGTTAATTGCAAAAGTAGCCATTATTTTGTCATTTTATCATTGCACAACACACATTAGCGATGCTACTGATTGCTTCTTCTACTATAGTTTACCCAGGGTTCAAATTATTTTTTGGGGCATTCACCATGACCTAAGTCATGCACATGCGTTTATGAAGATCTTTCTGCATACTATCAGAGAGATCTTATTAAATCAATGATGGCATGATAAAATTCATGGAAGATTACAATAGTAAGCAAACAAACAGCAACATTTAATTTTCTGTCTTGTCATGTGCTGCAAACGCCGTTATGGGGCAGCTCACAGCTTCTACTGCAGCTGGGATGGGTTTAAAGCAGCGAAACATTTCCCAATTCGGATTAATAAGTTAAAATTATGTTTATTTTTGTACACAGGCCTTAGACAACAAATCACTTGATTAAAATAGCTGAACAACAAATAAGAATAACTGCACAGTCAAATAAAGCAACTGTTTGTAGTTTGCAGCCATCCATCGCTGTCCTTCTCTGCTGCTTTGCTGTTTGTAATTTTGCCCTAATTCTCTTGACCTTGTATTTTGACTTGTGGATTGTGACAGGAATTGAACTTTGGTCAGAAAGTTTTGGGTTTTGTTGTCAAAAGTAGAACAAAAAAATAATGGCACATGAATTGGTGATCGCTGCAGCAGCTCACGGCACACCAAGCATCCTTCTGTGTCCACGCTGCTAAAACAGCTGATCTAGTCACTCATGAAGTGGGACTTCAATTCAGATTTAGAATTTTCTCATCATCTTAAAGAATGTACCTTTCCTTCTTTCATTTCATTCTATTTTTCCACTTCCTCTAATCCTTTTAAATCATGGGAATGCCTGCTCCCATTTTGTTGTTTCTCTTTAGTTTTCCTTCTCTATGTTGCTATAACTTTTCATGTCTTTAGTTTTGCATCTTTGCACCCTTAATCAGTTAAAAGCCCACAATAAAACGTTTAGCAGTTTTCTCAGTCCCCTATTGACGGTTAAACTAGCATCCATCTTGCATCATATCTGTACTGTGAGCTCACTCCAGCCAGTAAAAGACAGTCTTATCTTGATTCTTGTTCTGCCCCTTCCTCTCTTTCTCTGGTCATGTTTCCTTGGGTTTCTTTGCTGAATCCAACATGATGTGCGTTCAAAACACCCTCTGTGTTCATATCTGGCTCATATCCATTTGCTAGTAAGTGACGCGGTGCGCAACCAATAGTCTGCTGCAACATCACAGCCCCTTCCCAGATACAAAACTCACATAGTGCAGTGACGGTTCGAAAATGCGCATAATGAACATCGGTGTGCAATCAAAACGAGTCAAACACATATTTTTAAGGTCTAAAAGTTACGTTGTGTCTTTAAAACAAAAGCAAACAAAACCAACAATGGTGTACCAGCAGCACTCGCTGTTTGAATCTTTGACAAAACATCTGTAGTTTTTAATTTATTTGTTTTTTCAATAATTCATCAACTTAACTTGCCAGCTCTGAACGTTAAAATAATTCTGATAAACATTTTTTTCAGTGCAGAGAGGGTCAAGACCAAGTAAACATCCTTAAAGAAGCACTGAGTCATGATTAATATAAATTTAACAGCCTGAGGGCTCAGTGTGTTGGTTGCTGTTGTTCCATACTGGCAAACCCAGTATGCTGCTGCCAGCACCGTAAGACAGTTCTCACACTTCTGCAGACGACCCCCCCCCCCACGTAGTGGCAAAGATGCACTGGAGAAAAACAACCATCTGACAATCTGACAATGTTTGTCTCAAATCGAATGTCTTGAAGACCAGACATCCATCATCATAGCATTTTTAGTGTTCTCAGGTGTCAATATATGACTTTAAAATAATGAAATGAAAAGGAAATGCTTGTGGCCTTGCCACAGTTGTGTATAAATTTTATCATTTCTGAAGTCAGACTCTTCAGCATTAGCATCTGCTTGTGCATCCTTTTACAAAGATAAGACTTGCTTCCACTGTTTATGAAACATAGCTGGTGAAACGGAGAAAAACAAACATAACAAAGCCATCAATACATTTGCTTTTTGCCTAATGCAGCACAAAATAATTGTGCTATCTTTTAAACCAACAATAACCCAAATGAGCATGACTGACTACTTTCATTTTTCCAATCCCGTCAAGTTAAATGCAGCATGTCTAAGAGCAAATAAAACATCCTGTAAACGTTTTTTTGTGAAACAGAAAACTTAAATGTAAGATCTTTTGTCTCCTTGGAATCAAAGTGCACAATTATGGTGCATTCAAAATCATAAATGCAAGTTTAAGAACAGTAAATGCTGCTGGATTGAAAAACAAAGACTAAACACACTTATTTTGAACATGATTAAAACAGAATAGCTGCACACCTGCTTTTTATTTTTCCCTCTTGACTTTGCAGTAAATCATTGTTACTCTTTTTTTATTTTTTCAGATTTATTTCACAACATTGTACCTTAGCCAGTGTAATTGTGTTCTATTTTAAACCTCCTGCAGAAAAACCCCTGTGGCAGGTGTCTGTGTTTTGCTGTTATAATGGTTAAGATGCAAAAATAGTTTGCTTAAAAGGTACTTTTAGCCTGAAAAAGCAGGAAAAAAAGCAACACCTGCATATTATGTCCTCTTGAAAAGTCAGTCCCTACACCCCCACATTTAGTTTTCCACTTTGCTGTACTCTCCAGTAGAAAAGCCATCCACATTGCTCTTTTCCCCTATTTTAGTAAGAGGATTTGAGATTGTGATGCAGACTGTACCGTCAACCCAGACAACTAAATCACATTTCATCTGTTCAAAGGTGTATAAAAACCATTCTTTTCTCAAAGGGTTTCTAAACTCAACATAGAATCTTTAAAGGTAGAGTCCGAAGTTCCCCCCGTAAAAAATAAACGTTAGACTTGATCAAGTGAAATCCGTCTCAAACCCACCTTTGGGCCTCTACTCCCGTGCCGTGGTGCGTTTGAATGCAACTCTCTCTCCCCCTGCCTGTAATTCACCCTTTTGCATGGTTTTAGTGTGTTAGGGACGTTTCTGGGTGGAGATTTCTGTTTATATCAGCAGCCAATGACAGAGCTAAGAGCATGGCGCTGTGTGGAAATAAGCTCATGATTGGAGCAGACACCAGTCACTCCAACTCTTGAAGGAAAAAGAAAGAAAGAAAGAAAACACTGTGGATGCACCGAAGAAAAGGTAAGAGCTTCAGATAATGCACTTTGGAAAACTAGGTTAATAATAGTTTGGTTTGTAGCCGCTTCTGAGCTCTGAAGGAGGAGCTTGAAGTTGAATAGGCTAGCTAGAACGAGGCGGCCGTTAGCCTGAGAGGGAGGAGCGCTAAGTTTGAATACTGTTGTTTGCAAACAGAAACGCTGGAGGGACTTCGGACTCTACCTTTAAACTATGACCACTATCCACTAATTCTAACCACCTACACAATAAAGAAAGATTTGTACATAAAGTTAATATGGAGCAGCTGTGGGGTGGTTATCACGGGTGAAACGGTGACCATAGGTTTCTTCAGGGAGTGCAGAATTATTAGGCAAATGAGTATTTTGACCACATCATCCTCTGTATGCATGTTGTCTTACTCCAAGCTGTATAGGCTGAAAGCCTACTACCAATTAAGCATATCAGGTGATGTGCATCTCTGCAATGAGAAGGGGTGTAGTCTAATGACATCAACACCCTATATCAGGTTTATTAGGCAAACATAATTATTAGGCAACTTAACAATAAACAAATATAGACCTATTTCCATTATTTATTTTCACCAGGGAAACCAATATAACAGCTCTACATTCACAAATATACATTTCTGACATTCAAAAACAAATCAGTGACCAATATAACCACCTTTCTTTGCAAGGACACTCAAAAGTCAGCCATCCATGGATCCTGTCAGTGTTTTGTTCTGTTCACCATCAACATTGCGTGCAGCAGCAACCACAGCCTCCCAGACACTGTTCAGAGAGGTGTACTGTTTTCCCTCCTTGTAAATCTCACATTTGATGAGGGACCACAGGTTCTCTATGGGGTTCAGATCGGGTAACAAGGAGGCCATGTCATTAGTTTTTCTTCTTTTAGACCCTTTCTTGCCAGCCACACTGTGGAGTACTTGGATGCGTGTGATGGAGCATTGTCCTGCATGAAAATCATGTTTTTCTTGAAGGATGCAGACTTCTTCCTGTACCACTGCTTGAAGAAGGTGTCTTCCAGAAACTGGCAGTAGGACTGGGAGTTGAGCGTGACTCCATCCTCAACCCCAAAAGGCCCCACAAGCTCATCTTTGATGATACCAGCCCATACCAGTACCCCACCTCCACCTTGCTGGCGTCTGAGTCAGACTGGAGCTCTCTGCCCTTTACCGATCCAGCCACGGGCCCATCCATCTGGCCCATCAAGACTCACTCTCATTTCATCAGTCCATAAAACCTTAGAAAAATCAGTCTTGAGATATTTCTTGGCCCAGTCTTGACGTTTCAGCTTGTGTGTCTTGTTCAGTGGTGGTCGTTTTTCAGCCTTTCTTACCTTGGCCATGTCTCTGAGTATTGCACACCTTGTGCTTTTGGGCACTCCAGTGATGTTGCAGCTCTGAAATATGGCAAAACTGCTGGCAAGTGGCATTTTGGCAGCTGCACGCTTGACTTTTCTCAGTTCATGGGCAGTTATTTTGCACCTTGGTTTTTCCACACGTTTCTTGCGACCCTGTTGACTATTTTGAATGAAAGGCTTGATTGTTGGATGATCACGCTTCAGAAGCTTGGCAATTTTAAGAGTGCTGCATCCCTCTGCAAGATATCTCACTATTTTTGACTGTTCGGAGCCTGTCAAGTCCCTCTTCTGACCCATTTTGCCAAAGTAAAGGAAGTTGGTGTTGATGTCATTAGACCACACCCCTTCTCATTACAGAGATGCAAATCACCTGATATGCTTAATTGGTAGGAGGCTTATGGCCTGTACAGCTTTGAGTAAGACAACGTGCATACAGAGAGATGTGGTCAAAATACTCATTTGCCTAATAATTCTGCACTCCCTGTATTTGTAGTCTAGTCTATTCTAGAAAAGAAGGACTCCTACCAAAATCAAGCAATCATAAAGCTAAAAATCTCTAGAGTGAGCAGAAAGTGATGTCATACACTACTCTGCACTGATGGTCATTTATGATGATTAAAACTACAACAATGATAAACAGCTTTCACCAGGATTCTCACTTCATTCACTTCAAAACACTTCATTAACAAGCAGGTTGGACCACTATTAACCAGTCCCTTACAGACATGGCAAATTTCAGCTTTGAGATTTTAAAATGAACTAATCTATCTGATCATTAAAAGTGCCGAATATTGCATTTATCACACCAGCCTGAAAAAAATTGTTTCACCTCCTGTTGTTTTTTTTTTTTTTTTGAACCCATGATTGATATTTCAAAGCAGCATACTTCATTTAAAACACCCACTGACCTAAACTTTGTGTGACACTACATATCAATATGAGTTAACACAAAATATTCCCCATAATTAACGAGAAGATATTGGAAAATTACCCAGTGAATGAACGACAAACACTCAGATCTGTGAAAAGAAAAGCTTGATTCTTTACTCAGGCCCGAGGAGTCCAACACAGGTTGTAGGCCAATGTTGAAATGAATACATTTGTCAAGCATTGATTTTATACACCCTCTCTTCATTGTCCAAATCCCTCCTTGTTCCTTTGTCCATCCCCCAGTAGAAGTTTCCTAAGGAGGGGAACTCGTCAATCTTTGGGCCTTGTTGATTTATCTCCCCACGAAGACCTCCTGGCAAGGTGTTATCTCCAGGAAGGTGTGATAAGGTCTCTTCTCGTGCTCACATTGTTATAAACCCACATTCTTCCAACAGATTTGATGAAATACTTGTTTGTTGTTATGCTTTGCCTATTTAGTTCTTAGTGTACTAAGTACAAAATATCCTGCAGAATATATGTACTCTACATTTGATGGAAAATAACATCCTGAGAATATTTAAGCACTATCACTTGCAGTTTGTTTGTACATTTCCAATTGAAGTTGCTCCCCAGTTGTGTAAACATGGTTGTTAAAAGATCAGAAATACATTTCAAATAGAGAGAAACTGGATCTAGCTGTTAGCTTCCATCATTAGTCCAGTTATCTGTCGGGTCATGTCAGCGGTTTCTTGCGTGACCAAACTGGATTTTTTTTTTTCTAAGTTTTGTTTTTGCAGCTCAAACTTGTGATTTTCAGCCACTGACTTGTGGTAATGATCATGATGAAGAATATTTGGTCGACAGCCATGTAACTTTGTTGGATGCTTTCATGTTTCAAGAAGGATGAATGTTGGTGATAATAAAGCTTTCCTCCATCTCACCTAGCCTAGCTTCTAACATTTCTCTGAGTAAAATATTGACCTAAATTGGGGGGGGGGGGACAAAAACCTGCAAGCTGCAGCTACTCCAATGCAAATGATCTGCCTTGTTTATAAACATGGTGTCACCTTCATAAAAAAAAAAAACCTCCAGCAGAAAGTTCCCACAAACCAGCGCTACAGTATATGTGTATGGATGTACGCATGCTCGCTACCTGTCGATTTTCGGCCCTTCTGCCCCTGACCCCTAAGCTGAATGTGTTATTTTTAGCAGAGGTAGCAGCTGATTATGCAGCTGCATTCCCTTCTAGGCACTAACAAGGTGTCGGGGCAGCAGATGAGGGCAGCCTGGCAGACTTTCATACGTTGGCAGTGCTGCGTAGCACAGGGTGTTCTGACAAGCTCAGACTAAAGCTACACTACCCTGTTGGAGGCTGATGCATCTGTTTAATATAAAAAAACACACTCCACACAGCCTGTCACTCTGTCATTAAGCAATCATAGCAATGCTATCTAAATATCTCTACCAGGATTCATAACTGGGAAACTATAATCCAGTTAGCATTGCTAATAGTAATCTAGTTGGTACTTGTAGGTAAATACTGTGTGAATATTAAATGGTGGCATGGCTGAATTTCTCTGTTAGGCTGTAAAATGATTGATCAGTCAGATCATTGTCACTGGTTCTTAGAGAGACCTGCAGTGTCTGGCACCAAAACACTGGCAGCATGTTGTTTAGGTCTTGTGAGTCCTTGGGTGGGGCCTCATTAATCAGGCTTGTTCTGACACTCCACAGAAGCTCTGCTGGATGGAGAGCTGATGAGTTCTTTGAAAGCTGAGCCGACACCTCGAGCTCTTTGTAAATGTTCAAGTGTGTTGGTGTAAAATCCAGCTGAATAACAAAGCCGAAGGTTTCAGCTGATCAGCGCGCTGTCAACAAAAAGATTATTTACTTGAGCTCAGTGGTTTTGTTGTTGACTGATAGAGAGGCAGGTCTAGAACATTTTTGAGGGGGGCAGGCAGGGGCTCAGACCGGGTGAATAGGGTGGCATGTGAACGAGATCTTTTTGAAACTAATCATCTAATGTAAAAAGTAAAGCAGAATTAGCAAAGGCAAAGGGTCAGGGGTGTTACCAGTGTATTTAATTTAAATATGATATTTAGACAAGCGCTTCATTCATAATAGGAAAAACTTGCATTATTGTCAATTTAATTTTACAACCTATACAGATGGTGGTTTAATGACACTTGCCTCCTTTTCATAGAATATAGGTTTGAACCAACAAATATTTTGACCATGTTGTCAGGAGGCAAGATGATGCTGCATGAATGCTGCTGTATGACCAAGAACGCGGTATTGTTGATGTAGAACAACATAATACTGTAGTACATTACAGGCTGCATTCACTTGCACGTGCATCTGAGGTTTGCCTAGCTAAAGGCCACTCTGCACTAAATATTTAGTCAAATTTGTTAGTCTATTGTTGGGTGGCACCTGGGGGTCCAGTCAGACTAGCGTGGCCAGTGTCCCACCAGGCCCCCCTTTGGCCTAATATGTTGTAAGTTCTCTGTTGGTCTTTGCACTGGTTTGTCTGTCAGCACTCCACTGTACCTTTTAGGGAGGAAAGTACAATTTTTCCCCCAAGTATTAATTTCCTTTTGGAGATGTTGGTGGTTCAGTCTGTATTACAAAAAAAAAATGAAGTGATCATGATAAAAATACATTTTTCATAGATTTTTTTTTTCAAGTAACACAAACTTGTCAGTTTTGTAAGCCTAATTAGGCATTTCATCATTACCTACTGAGAAGACTACAACAACTAACCCTTCCATGTCCTCTCAGTTTGCTCCTTTTTCCCAGAAACCTTCCCAGAAAATAAGTGTTTAACAAACCATGAAAATGAGCTGACATGACCTGAAACGAACGAACGGAAAGAACAGGAGAAGGAAGTTTTAAGTTAAGTCCTAATTTCAGTCTTTGGTACAAAAACTGACAAGTTTTGTTCTTACAGAAATGAAACGAAACAGCTGCAGAGATCAGATTAATTCAATAAATAATTTGTGAAGCACTTCACTTTCTTAAAAATGTCAGCTGATGACATTTCAGGTGAGCTGTTTGTTTTGAAGCTGTGTGAGATGAAATTTTCTGGTCCCAGAATACATCCGAGAGATTTTGAAGGAGAATCTTTGATTTGAACCAAAGGTGGAGGCAGATAGGTGCTGGATGGAGGAAAAGGAGACTGAATGTGTCACATTACTGCTTTTGTTTCCTGACAAGAAAAAGCAAAGTCACCCTGTCTCTTTATCAACTGCTATTTATGTTCTGGCATTTTTCCGCTCTGAAGTCGGAAATGTTTTTCTTCTGAGATTCGTCTTAAAAGGAACATTGAAGTTTTTGTTTCATCTGAAAGCAGAGGAGCTGTGAGGTGAAGATGAAAAGGATGGATGGCTGTTAGCTAAACAGTAAGCGAAGAAACTGAAGCCTTTCAGTTGCACCTAACTTAACTGTACTGTAAACGGTTAAAAACATTAGTAAGTTTAATGAGGCCTTAATGTTGAATTTACCTCTTTAAAAATGTACTTGCGTATTTTTTTCTCCTTATTTTAGATGAACTGAAAATCATAGAAGAAATGTTTTTGTTGGTTCTCTGAAATAATACTTCCACATAGTGTGTATGTATTTTTTTTTTGTGTCAATGGGCTTATTTTGAATCATTTACATGTTAATGCAACTTGTTTCCTTAGATAAAATGGCTTTTTCCCACCAGTAGACGGATGCTTTACATTAAATTTCTTCTTTCAGACAAGGTTAAGGTGGAAAATGTTTTGACTGGCATCTTCTTTAGCGGTTATTTGTTGGCATGACCAATCTGACAGATCCGCTATATTGGCCCCCCACCCCACTCTGATCCCTGGAGGCGAGAGTCCCAGATGTGTGAGAATATGAATGCTCCCTCATCCTGGTTGATGGTGTCCCTGGCTGCTCTCTGATTTCTATGGCCTCCTTGATCCATCTTGTTTGTGTGTCTCCAAGCTGATGATGTGTGTGTTGTCCTTGAGTTAAAATCAGCCATATCAGACCACTGCAAACATAGTAATCCACATCATGGACCTGACAACGTACACATCATAGAAGAAAAAGGAAACCTTTATAAAGCCATGGCCTGTTGCTTGTTAAGGTGCAGTCTCTCTAGCCTTCCTTGATCCAGCCCTTGTTCTTTGCTTTGAAAGTCTGGTGTGTTTGGGGAGGTGTGAATTTGCAACTGTGCTGATGAGCTGTGAAGAGGTCAACTCTGGTCTGCCTTAAAACAGTATTCTTGGTTCACTATTAGTGCAGGGATAAAAGTTTGCTTCCGTTTAGCAGCTTTTCTTGTTCCTTGTCTTGTTCAATAAGTCTTGATGCAAGAAGTCAAACTAGTAGAATGTTGCAGAGTCCCCAGTTATACAGTCTAGTGGACCAAAAGTATAGATGGAGCTGCATTTATGATCATGTCTTGCTGCTGATCCGGATTACAAAAGGACATTGCATCTGAAGCTTTTCGGTTTCATGGTACAGCTCAGCTTGGCTTAATCAGATGATTGTTAGGACACTCCCTGAGAGAGACTGCATGGAGAAACTTTGGTGTGTGTGCAGATTGACCAGATGCAAAAACTGAAGAGCTGAACATCTATTCAGTGTCAAATGTGTACTACAGATCACATGTCAGGTCAGACTCAGAAAATTAGTGTGTAATTCTATATTCTGTGTAAAGTCATGCTCTCAGATTTGTAAACCAGTCTTACATAAGTGTGCAGGGTTTTCAGCTCTGTGATGCCCCTTCCCTCCAGAGCTGCGAGCAGAGGTGGAGAGATGAGACATAATCTCAGAGAGAGGTTCTATAATCAGCATCATTTTAGAACGGATGTCTGCATCATAAGCTGTGACAACTGCATCATCAAATGTTCAGCTGCAGTCTTAAACTTTATCTCTGATAGGCGAACATGAGATCTGTTTAGGAAAAATAGAAATTTCTTTGAAATTTAAAGTGTGGGATACCACACCCCCTTCAGTAATCACAACTTCTGTAAAGGAAACACAGATGTATCATCCTGTCCTCTTGAGTTCACTCTAGTTTTTTGATGACCTGCAAAATATTTCACTGTCAATTTTGGGTCACAAGCAGAAGGATGGAGGGGTGAGGACGCGATGGGGCGAAGACGGATTTCCTGTCTAAGATGGCAATAGTAATAGTTGTACTGAATTAGATCACAACTGCTAAAAAAAAGAAACCTTGTCTCTTTGCCCGTATATCTATGTGCTTCTACAGATAAGAATCTAGTTTTTTCAGGGTAATACAGACCACGAATGAAACTCATGAAACACACCCCCATCAAAGATACTTTAAAAGGTTTTGTTTTCCTCTAACAATTTCAACAGTACCACAAAGTGAGAAAAAAAAAAGCCTGGAGAATGCAAACCAGTCCCATTTTTACTGTATGCTCTCTAATTTGGTCCAACAGGAGGTCAAGGGAAACACTAATTTATCACAAGGAAATTTCTGCATTAACAATGGTTTGTCTAATTTCCTTTGGCTTTCTTTGAACCAAAACCTTTTCTTGTTCCTTTCTTTTACTTGAATTGTCTCTAAAATAGAGGGAGGCTTTTTGATCCAACTTTCTTCATTTGCAGCTAATGTTTGTACAGTCATAGTTCTGTACATGGAAGAAATAAGTGGCTAAAAACAACCTGCTTAACACTAACTCAGCAACAGGAGGTGGCCATGTTGTTCAGACATACAGAGTACACAGACGCACAAATGCTTTCTGAAGAGATGGTCTCCACTTACAGAATAAATCACATTATACTTTTACTTTTATACTTTAAGTCATATCAATTTTGTAATTGTAAGTATGTGTTTATTCTTTCCTCTTGTAAATATTCAAATTAAGTATCTATCATGGAGGCAGACCCTAAGAAGGGTTGATTATAGATTAAAGTTGTGGCGATTACTTTTGAAGCAGATATCCGTGACATGCAGGTTTTTCCCTGTAAATCTGCTGCCATAGTTTAGACAGCTGGAGGATAGCTGACAATGCGATGGCTCGTCCCACTTCATTACACATCAACAGGAGGTCTTGCCAAGTCAGATAGCAGTCCAGTCTTTTTCTTTTTTTTTCTTTGTTGGGCTTGCTGGGTAATTATGGGGCAGCAAAGATGCAGGAAAAAGAGGGGAGGCAATTATTTGTAGTCTTTCTGTCATTTACTGATAGTCTCAGGTCCTCTGCTCTCCAAAGACCTCATAATTGTTACATTTTTGCCCCTTTCCATTATCATGGTGTAGCTGAGGGAAATACTGGTGTGGATATTCTAGCTGCAGGATGTAAGTTGGGTGGCATTTACTATAGTGGGCGGCTGTAGCTCAGGTGGAAGAGCAGTCGTCTTTCAACGGGAGGGTTGTGGGATCAATTCCAGGCTTCCCCAGACTACATACCGAAGTGTCCTTGGGCAAGACACTGAACCCCAAGTTGCCTCCCGATGTGCCTATCGGGGTATGAATGTGTGTGTGACTGGGTGAATGTGATATGTAGTGTAAAGCGCTTTGAGCGGTTAGTATGACTAGAAAAGCGCTATATAAGTACAGTCCATTTACCATTTACCATATAGCCATGCCATCTGTCAATAATGCATGCTTTAAAGCTAATTTGAAATCACCTCTGGCTGTAACCCAAACATTAGGATTTAGATGGATCATTTGAGGATGATGATATTGACGCTCAGCTTTGTGAAACGCAGAGAAACCCCTTCTCTTGTTTTTGCTGGAACGTTTCAAGAACTTGGGATTTCCACTTTTAGTTAAATCTGAAATGAATTTCCTGGAAGCAACAGCATACTGCAGATGAGTGAAATGTTTTTCTTCAGTCTTTGTCTCCCTTAAAAAAATGACTTTCGCTTCCAGCTATCAAAAATCATGGAACAACAAATGTAGAAAGTAGGACGTGTGCATTTTTGTAAGACTCTCTAAAGAATGTAAACAGTGCCAAAAATAATGACATGACAAGTGATTGTTTTAAATGTACAAAGTTGCACGGGTCTTTATCATTATTTGAAAATATTCAACAATTAAAGTTAAATCAAACAGTAAGAATAAGTAATAACAATAATTAATATCAGCAAGAACTAGACATAAAATCAACTTTTTAGATTTTTTTTTTACTGAAACACCTGAGGGAAGCAAATCAAAAGAGAACCCAGAGAAAAAATAACCACTGAAGTTTTAGAAAAGTAAAGAAAGAAAAGTCTACAAGTTCACACAGGTGCCACTCACTTCATCTGTATGTACAGCACATTCGCTCCACAACTGTGCAGAAGAGCAGCGACGAAAAGAACGGTGAAAAAATAAATGATCATCTCTGCAGGCGTAGAGGTGCACATGTGAAGGCAAGGCGAAGCAGAAAAACAACTGAAACAGAGAAAACCCATTTGAAGCTGACTAGTAGATGTGTCCTTTCCCTTTATGCTTGCACAGTATTACAGTGAAAGGACAGTTCTGTGTTTTGATGTGAAAGGCTGAGAAAGCACTGTTCTGTTGGAGAAAAGAAAAAGGAGTCCCTGGATGCATAACTGTGGCCTGACATCTCCTGCCCTTAAAAAATTCATTTAAACTTGTTTCAGTAAGAAACTTGACATCAAAAATTAGTTTAGAGGTGGATTTGAGTCACATTTAATGTTTCTGTACATTAATCAATATTTAATTCCTACTGGAAATTTTCACTTCCCGTCAAATTAGACAAAAACACCTAACTTCAAAAGAGGGAAATAGAACTGCAAAGAAACCTTTGGTCAAACAGTGTACTCACAAAGGAAAAACTGCAATAACAAGATTGAAAGGGAATAATTTGTCACTTAAGATGAAAAACAAAAGAAACAAAAAACAAGTAGCAAAACTCAAGTGGTATTCTGTACGTTTCTCTCTTTCTGACAGTATGGCCCAGTAGCTCAAACCTCCTCCCATACATTTGGGTCTGTAAGTTATATTGTTTTCCTCACAGAGGAAAGAAGGAAAGAAAAAAGGTATCTCTTCATGAAAGTCATGTTTGCTTTGATTGTCCACAAAAGAGAAGTGCCAGCAAGAAGTAACCCCGGCGTAAGAATATACAATCACAGCGTAAAACGACAACATCCTTTACTGGAAAGGAATTGAAAGTCAGTAACACACTCCTGAAAAGACTGGACCTGCACTGAATTGGTGTTAGCCATTTTTGTGTGAATCTGTGCACATTAGCTGTGCAGATGCGTCAGTTTTTGAGCATTATGCAGAAGCCGTCTTATCCTGTGTGGCTTCATCCTGCAGGCAGCTCTTGCGGATGATGGGCAGCGGGTGGGCTTCTGTGTTAAACACCCAGTCCTCCAGGGGGAGGAGGTCATCATCAGAGAAGAGCAGATACAGATACCTGTCCAGATAAAAATATAATTAGTCAAATTCTCAGAAGCTCCCACTTTAGCATGCAGATAGCTTGTAGTGATGTTTCTTTTGGTTATTCCATGAGGAACATTAGTTTAACAGAGCAACACGATAAATCCTTAATGATATGAGTTTAATGTTTAAAATGTGCTGTATTGAGGTAGTTTGAAAGATTTAGTCAGTGTTGGGCAGAATCAGGCTACCCATTTATCTCTCTTGTAGTTACCTTCATATTAATTTTGCAGCAAGGAAAAAAAAGGCACATTTCTCCAAAAGGATCAATTACTTATTTACATCACAAACGCCCAACTGTTTAAATGGAGGCACTTCAGGGGCCAGATGCATAAACGTTTATTCTCACCACATGCACATTTCATGACAGCTTGGAAAGAAAATGAAAGAGTAGGGAGGGGAAAAAGGGAAAATCGACCTAAAAACAATTACCATAATTATATGATGGTAATCATATTTTCAATATACCAATATGCTAATGGTGCTAAATGTTTATGTTTGAATGGTGAAGCTCTGAAACAGGAGCAATTATTGTAAGATGGCTCAGAGGCTGCTGTGGGTTGGGGCTGTATACTTCACTCAGCTCTCGTGTTTTCTTTGCTTTTCCATTCAGCAGTTTTGTTCAGCTTGCGACTTTAGCACTGAGACCACCACATAAAAACGAATTTATTTTCTCTCCACTGACAAGCACACTTTGTTCTTTACTGTTGCCTTCATTATGGCGACTATTAGTGAGAGCAGAAATGATCAGGCTGTGCATACTTTACAGCTTTATGCATCTGGGCCCTAGTGGGTAGGTTGGATCGCCCATGGTGTCAGTTAATACCAGGTGTAAACAGCCTCAGAGTAATGAAATGGCGTCACAGCAGTGGAACAAAAATTAACTAAATGTGTCTTGAATTGAAATTAGTAAGGAATGTCTTGGAGTTTCCACCTCGAAACGCAGTTGCTAAGATCAAAATTGATTGAATCTACATCTCATCACTGCATCTGAAACAAGCAACATGCTTCAGGATGAGTCATGATGACTGCCCTGCACTGTCATCCTTCAACTAAGTGGAATGTTTTTCTGTTAGTTGCCTTCTTGCCGTTTCAATAGTCATTGCTACATCTCCACAGCTTTCATGCTGCAATACTTGGAACAGCTAAATTATTCACCAACACGGTTTCTTTGTTTGTCATAGTTAGTCACTTCACTTTTAAAGATTCATATTGGGGGTAGTTTTACACTGAGCGAGACATTTGGGGGGTGGGGGGGCTTTTTTTTTTATCATCAATATGCTGGCCTGCACTGAGAAAATTTGCATTGCTAAATGACCCAAAAAGGAGAGGAAAACCGAAGGTGTCTTGTCACCATCTTTGTTTCCTTTATGAGAAAAAAAAAGAATTCAATTCAAAGTGCAACGGGAATCACTCCTAAAGCAGAAACAGTGTCTATGCATCATTCTCAGCATGTGTGCGCTTCACAGGCAGAACAGATACTGTAATAGGCAGAGATGAATCCCCAGCGTTCAGTATCGGACCTTGTGTTACTTCCATGGTGATAATGGTTTGTGCTTGCAGATTTTTTAAATGCCGTTTCTTTAACCAGCCAGGATGTAGATGAGAAATGGGACTTACTTTAGTGTCTCTGAGAGGAAGAAGCTCTGCTGCATGTTATCATGGCTGACTGTCATGGTGTAAACATCTCGGATCCCAGAGAAGCCAGACTCCACTCTGCAGTGCTGCTCCAGTGCCTAACATGAGGCAAAACAGGGAGAGGCCAGGTATAAATGACAGCAAAGTCAAGACAACTTCCAATTTGGCTGCCCATATTGATAAATAGTGCTTCATTTATTCAGGCATTTTTATTAAAAAAGCTTTCACAAACGGCATTTTAGAAATCCGAGGATATTAGCAAAAACTGTTTCGTATTCTGTTGATATTGGTGGGAAAAGGCAAATCTGTCGCTCAGTAACAGCATCTCTAAACCTGAAGAAAAGTAAATGATGGAATATGTAAAGCCCTTCAGCTACACAATTAACAAGTAACGCCAAATCTGATGAGGGCGAGAGGAGAGTGCCTGAGCTAACCGAGGGGATTAGCTCATTATTACCCCAGCTACAAAGGGCTGGCTTATACGTGCTAATTAACAAAGACCCTGACGTGTTAATGCTTGATGTTCCTGAGCACAAGTGTTGTGCACCGCTTCCAACCTTTGTGCCCGATAATTACAGGCCCGTCAAACTCATCAGCCTGATCTCTCCTCTTCTGGGCTGAATTAATGCTAACTCTTATCACACCAGCCCTCAGTTTACCGCACTTACTGTCCTGTCTGTCGCCACATTAATAATGGTGATGCCTGCACAGCCTTCATCTCTGGCTTGTGGGGCTTCTTGATCTAACAGCTACTGTATAGTGCCACACGATATCAGGGAAGCTGGTGGAGGGTAATTGAGGGTGTTAAAAGGGCTCGACGTAATAGGGGTGAGTACAACATAGGAAATGAGAATCCAGGTCACCAGAGGGAGAGTATAAGGCAAAGAGTTACACTGTGCATCCATTTCCCATTTAAACGTAACATGAAATTATTCTTAAACTGGACATAAGTATGTGTTCAATTATTTATGTCAGTTCGTACTGCGTTTTTAGAAATGAATCTAGAACCACTAAATTAAAACAGTGTGGTTGCTGTATTTATATCTGACTTTTCTTGGGGTATTATGAAAATGAGAAGCAGGGAACACAAGCTTCCGACACTTCTGCTTTTGGCTGTATTCAGCTCTTTAACTGAGATACATGCATGTTTTGGTGTTTACTACAGTATATTAAGATGTCTTATATTGGAAATAGTTTAGCACATGTCCCCAGTGACGCTACAGATTGTTTCTTCTATACTTAGATAAGGGAAAAATGTTAAATCCAGTAACGGCTACACTGAAAATCATTTTAAGAAAAGAAAAGAAAAAAAAACGCAAGTCTGAGTTCTCTGATAACCTTGAACCGTTTACTAAGAGCTTTCACTGTCAGCCTCTCAAGCAGACAGAAATGAGACTCTGTCCATGAATATATTATAAATGTATAATTGATTTAGCATCTTAAAAACAATGACATCATATAAAGCATGCTGACATTGCATCCGGTCTTAATGGGCCAGCACTGTGGGTGCGTTTTCAGTTTATAGTCAGGTTTGCAGGATCCCATCTCTGTGTTAATCTAATCAGATTACCGTCAGAAATAATGGAAATCTAAACAAGTACACAGTATCACAAGTCTCAGATTTCTCTAATATAAAACTGCACTTGGAGATAATAAATTAATTTGGGATTTAAATGATGCTTTAATGGAGGTCTGCTTGACCCTCGGGGGTGCTCATCTTACATTCAGGTCAGTAACATGAGTAATGATGGTGTGTGATCATCCCACCTCAACTGCCTCCCAGCCCCACTCTCTGTACTTTGGGTCATGGGTCAGTCTCCACATGTACATGTAGCTCTCGATGACTTCTGGTCGCAGGATGTAATATCTGTCACTGAGTCGAGTTGCTGTAGCTTCAGCTCCGCTGTCGAATCTGAACGCTTCAGGTCCCAGTTTGGTGGCTGACAGAGAAAGTAATGGGGAGGAAGTGAAAGAAAGAAACATGGGTTTTAGATGGAATTCATTTTTACTTTTAATTAAAACAAAAAGGGCTTGTACAGAAATGAAAAAAAAACAAACTATCAGTTGTTCAGAGGTTCTTTGGACCTCTATTTCTCCTCTTTTTCTTTAATTGTATTTCCAGCACAATTTAAGAGAATGTGGCAAAAAGATTCGATTGAACCTACAGAACAAAGGAAACTGTTCTCGCCAAGGTCGGGACAGGAGAGTTTGCAAAGCAACATCAGAATCTGGAAGGCTGCTTAAATATCTCTGTTCCTCCATTGGCTGAAACTTTCCCCCCTTGTACCAGGTGTGTGTTTGAAGCAAGTCACTGAAAGTAGCTACATCGAGATGGAAAAGAAAATTAGCCTGAAATAAAAAGCCATCACAGACAGCAGTCAGCTGGCTCATTACAATGTTCAAATAAGCAACAACACAAAGAGAAACATCAAAGCAATAAATGGTTTACTGTTCCTTTCAAACCCAAATAATATTTTATTCATCAGACTCTGTATAAAGCAGTAATGAGGAAAACAGAACCTGTTGGTCAGTTGGAAGATGAGCTATTAGCTGATGAGCATTAATTAAGATCAGACAGTAGAGAAACAGTAGCTCAGTGTGTTTCACATCAGTCTAATGTGTGTTGCCTTAATAAGCGAGTTACCCCCAAAAGAAAACCTTTGTCATATTTAACAGGAAAATGGAAGTACTACAGAACAGTAACAGAAGTAATTAGAAATATAGTTGTTAGACATTTGCAAGCTATAATATTCACCATGTGACTTCTTCAATATTTGTTGGACTTTAAATGGCTAATTTAAATAGAGAATTAATGGTCACATTTTAATTGCATAGGTGCACGAAAAGGATGTGGTATGGAATATAAAAATGATCTGCTTTTTAACTACTATACACCAGGACAATAACATTTTCTGTGGAAGGATCTGCTTTGCTTTTTGGGAATTAAACTAACTGAGGCAAAATTCATTTAAACTCAGGCTGCATTATCCTCCTGCCAAGCTGGGTTATTACAAAGTAATCTTGCATATGTCTAAATCTAAAAAAAAAATCAAAGAGGTGTCAAGAAAATTACTTTATAAATGTGGAGAATAGATCCCTGGAAATCCTCAAGTCAACCATTCAAATGGCTGCAAGTCTGAAATGCAAATTTCTAGAAAGTGAAGTCTGTGAGCTTTAAAGAGCTCTGGCTTAGCATGATGAAGAATGACTTCTATGTTTGAGACATTTAGTCAGTCTTATTAGCTCCTGCTTGAGTTCACTATTTTCCCTTCAAAGGTCAAAACTGAGGTCAAACTAATGCTTCCGGACATAAAAACATTAAACAAGATATTTAATTGTTTTTTCAATGTTTTACTTCTCACTTCAAAAATCTTTTTAAAGTGCACTGTACATCTCATCAGTATGCATTCTTTCGCTCCTTCCCATCAGACTAAAGCTGTAATGACAGAGATCTATAGGAACAGCGTTGTGCAAGCCCTTATGTTATCGATGTTTTAAGACAGCTAAATGCCAGCCGCTCTAACGCAAGACCAAACCTCACTTCTCTATTTCCTGCCAACAGCTAATCCAAGAGCTCAGAAAAAAAAAAAAAAAAACTGGTGGAAGACTATGGAAGCCTTTCAGGTCTGTAGATCAAAAGTATTCAAAGCACATCATGAAACCCGTTATGTGATGATTCACATTAGCTTACGTTGAAGTGGAGGCAAAGGAGCTGTTGAGGATGAATCTTTGCAGCCCACCCAACAGTGTGGGGCAAAAAAAAGAGCTTAAAATTTTCAGAGATTATTGTCGGTGAGGCCGGGGAGGCACCACAAACTTCCCATACAAAAGCAAACATTCTCTTCCTTTTTCCCTTCCTTTTTCTTCTGGAAGCATCTTTAGTGTCTTATTTCTGCCATGCTTGGTCTGTTGTAAGTTGGAGCCACAGCAAATTTGCAAATGGAGCTTCTGCAACAGTGTTAACTTTTCCCCACTTGATTACCCCTCTCCTTCTTCCCACTGGATACTATTCATTTTGATTAGCAGTGTTGGACACAGTCTCCATGTTTGCCACCTACAGCCACGAGACATTAGAAAATAACTCGCTCCTGTCGTATCTCCATTGAGAAGAAACAGACTGAATGCTTTTCCTTTAGAGTCAGGCCAAAATTAAATTGCTTAAGGCCCTTTAATTTACAATATTGCTCTACTAGACTCCGTTTTCTTCCTCCGAGTGCTGTTATTACCTCTGCTACCAAGACATATTGTACACGGTAAAGTTTCTTTTGTTCGTTTTTTTCAAAGCACTAGCATTAAATATGCAGAACTTACAGTGCATTCCAGGATTATGTATTCACCAAATGCAAATTCATGTTTGAAATCAAACAATCATTTGTTGCTTAGTTTTATCCCCTTTAGTTAGAGTTCAGCTATGTAAGGAGGACATGGTGCAGTGTTGGGTCAGATAGGATTATTTTTAAGACAGAATTTCTCTTTTTTTCCCTCCACTAATTGTCTGCATCGATGCATATTATGTTTTGGAAGTTGATTCTGCACCTAAGCCTACAGGGAAGCAGAAACAGAATGTAGCCAATTAGCTGCAGTGCTCTGGTAAGCTAGCGTTCAGTGATGGCTGAAATAAAACACAGACTGACAAAAGGAGCCTCTTAAAGTCCAGAGAAGCAGCTGAGTTGTTTTTTGCTGAAATTCTACAGTTTCATGTTGATACTTCCCAAGTACATAACTTTTGTGTTTGAGGGGAAATGATGAAAGTATGTTTCTTTACTTTAGATGAGGTCTTAAATTCATTTGTAAAACAAGTCTGGTGAGGTTAGAAATAAGGCAAGACTGCCACAATTTTACGACTCTTGCGACTCCACATGTAATATGAATAAATTAAAGCAGTGGGAGCAATCCTTCATTCACCGTATGACTAGGAGCTACCCTAATGGACTCGTGTACAACTTTTAAGAGCAAAGAACAAAGCCAGAGCGCGCACTAGGAGTGCTCTGACACTTGCACTTACTTGAGCGAGTGTAGCTCTCATGGCATGTGTGCGTGATCTCAGCAGCAAGGTCAAGGTAGTGTTGCCTCTTCTCTGGTGCTCCATCATCAGCCCCGATGCCGATCATGCCCCCAGAGAAGCAGGCCAGGTGACCCATTTTGTGGTCCAGGATTCCTCCCCTCCACTCAGCCAGGTAGGTGAGACCACCAGGTGACTTCTGTACCAGGTTAGCTTCGATCGCCTGCAGTCACAACACCAGCAATGTTTTATCTTGATGTGGACAGTTTTTGTCTACTTGAAGGAAAATGATGTTCTTGTAAAATAATAATCTGCTATGCATACTACAAAGCATATTACATTTAATAAGCTAGTTATTATGCACAGTAAAGCAGCAACAAGATGACCATATTCTTTAAGGGTGCCATCACATTTCACTTTTCTGGGGTTTTGTGGGTATAATATGATTTGTTTTGCAGTGAGGAGGTCCACGTGAATGTCAAGAGTATCAAAGTTCCTGTTTATGGTTGGTCAGCTTTGTGTCCATGTTCAAAAACAGTAGAATCAGACAGAAGCTTATCATTCTACTTCATTCATATTCTCCAATTAGAGCACAGCATCAAGCGAACAGCCTCCCCTCCTCCTGCAGCTGATACACCGATATGCTTGGAGCTAGCATACATGTCTGACTGCATTCAGGTCAGTGTTTTTGAACAAATGGATTTAAGAGAAAACTTTTGTAGCAACACTGAGGGAGGCGACCACACTGTTGTCATTACACGTAAGTTTATTTTCTAAATGCTGTCTTGTCTGAAACATAATTCACTGCCTGAAGTGCCCATGATGCTAACAGAGACCCTTTAGCAAACTCCAACAGCTAGCTGTCGGCAGCGTGACCTACAGTACTTTCTCTATATAGAGTCGCATATCATTACTGAATCCTACCCTTTTACTGAGGAAGGGAATCTAGCTTACCAAAATAACCCCCCACTGTAAAGTGGCATTGCTTTTCTTTGGAGAATTGACATATGCAGCAGCAATATCAACAATATGAAATAGTTTATACTGCTGTGTTGTCACTCCTTTAAACCCAGTGGAGGAAATTTTTCACCTTTTTGGGTAGGTTGGTGGGAGAGGAGGGACAGACATGCTGTGTTGTGTGAGAATGGATAACGAAACCTTCATAAAGTAGTTGAAAAGCTCAGGTATCAAGTGTTTTCCTGGCAATGTCTACAGCAGTAATTCAGCAATATCCATCCATCCATCCATCCATTTCCTGCCACTTATCTTGGGTCAGGTCACTACTTTCAGCTCATATGGGGGAATCCTGAGGCATTTCCAAGCCAGCCAAAAGCCATATGGATCTTCCATAAGGTCTCCTCCTGGTAGGATATGCCCAGAACACCTCACCTCAGGTGTCCAGAAGGCATCCCAACCAGATGCCCGAGCCACCTCACCTGGCTCCTCTCGATGTGGAGAAGCAGCAGCTCTAATCTGGCCCCCTCCCATATGGCCAGGCTTCTCATCCTTTCCGTAATTAACCACAGCTTGTGACCATAGGTGAAGGTAAGAAAGTAGATCAACCAGTAAGTTGAGAGCAGCCTACTCCTTCACCATCCTCTGCAATACTCTAAAATTAAATAACTCTGTTAGTTTGATGTGTAAATGTTCAGCAGTTACTGACATATTCGTGAAGAAGCAGCATGAAGAGGTTTACGAAGAAATTTTCTGCTCTGTGGTTTTTGGATGTCAGATTTGCTCTTTTGTAGTTACTGTATCTCTGGTCTTTGCCTCTTTTGCTCCTTTCTTCAAAGAAAAATATCAAATGAATCAAGGAGTGAAGTGGTGCAGTATACAGTGATGAGTTGTGTTGTTACCCATAAGTCTCCCCCCCCCCCCCCCCATTGCTGCAACCTTGTCTTCCCTGCTAATTGGCAAATGTGACGGAAACATTAACTCTGGAGTCCAACTACATTACATCTCTTACCAGGAAAGCATTGTGCATGTGGAGTTGGGATGGCCTCCATAATAAAAATAATAATAATAACAATTAATCTTAAGTGATTATATCATTCAAGTTATGGATGCATTGTATGAAGATTTTACTGGAACAACATGGAGTTTTTGAGAGCTGCAGTATTTAAATGTGTCCCAATCCCTGATGACCAGAACCGCAGACAAACTGTGACCAACTAGGGCAGGGTGATATGGTCCAAAGTATTTATCATAATATAAATTATAAAATTTGCGATAACGATATAACTGGGGATGTGACTGACACAAGACAAAATACTTGAAAATTTACCATTTCTTTTCACTTTAACAAACAGCTGTTTCTGATGTGCATTAAAGTTATAATTTTTTATGAAATCAACTGTGCAATGTTGCAAATCCCTTTCTGCCAGTTAATTTAAGCAAAAAGTGTTTCCAATAGAAATGGGCTGCATATCCTGATGTATAGCAGAGCTGGAGAACTTTGGCCCTCGTCCTGCATTTATTCCATGTTTCCTTGCTTTAGCACACCTTATTCAAAATAATGAGTCTCTGAGCTGAACGAGATCATATTGATATGAGCAGAGTGTTCATCTCATGGGGCGATGAGAAATATTGAGTGATCAGTCGAACATTCGAGGCAGGTGGGGTTAACGTAGACGCGCTTGAAGTGGAAAACTGTCACTTCCACATTTCCGCTGATGCAAAGTTAAACGGATAGCTTTAATAAGCAGCTGATCGAGGGGGTGAGTTGGCACGTGGCATTTAGATACACGGATGCGTTAGTAACCCGGCTGCGATGAACAAAGTTTTCCACAGTCATATCCCCGCATTAATAACCACCCCGTTGCGGAAAAAGCTTCATGTGGATGATGAAATCACCAAAATGAACCTTTTTCTTGTTCCAACGGCCTTAAGAACAAGAAGAAAGTTCTCGCTTCTCATGGAGGATGGAACAAGCTTCAAGTCAAGGCGCTGCTTTGACCTTACTCCTCCTCCTCGTTGCTGCGTTCCATTTGAACTGGGAAGTCGGTAATTCCCAGTTCCGAGTGGAAAGTTTCAAATGGAATGGCCACCCAAAGTTGGATTTCCCACTTGGAAAGTCGGACAATTGGAGTTCAGATTTAAAGATGGCCACCCCAGTGTTGGCAGTTTTAGAAGCTCCTGCACTGTTACATTTATTTAAACTTCTTACAAATATTTTGTTGCATTAAATCAGTCAAACACGTAGTATGGGCTTTATGCACAGCTCCACTACTTCCTGAACTTAGTACTGCACCTTTGTTTCCTGTCTTTCATGATTGGATGAACTGATTAATCCAGCTGTGTCTGATCTCAGCAAATGGTCAGACACACCTGGATTAATCAGCTCATCTAATCTTGAAAGACAGGAAACAAAGGTGCAGTACTAAGTTCAGGAAGTAGTGGAGCTGTGCATAAACCCCATTGGTTTATATAGCTGTAGGGGGAAGCTGCTGTAGTATAATTCACATTTTCCATGAGGTATATATGAACTACCGCGCCAGCTGTGCTAACAACAGCTAATTACAATAGCCTTAGCAAACACGTTGTTTTGCTAGGTGGCTAACTGGTTTTCCGACCAGTGAACTGGAACGCAAGTTGGTCGGGTGTGACATCATCCTCCAGTTCCGAGATAAATGGAACGCAGCATTTAACACCGATTCATTCTGTTTAGAGAGACTGAACAATGATGGACAATGATGTGCTCATTCCCCATGCAGCTTTCCACGCAATGCTACCAGACAGTAGATTTAAAGTATTACTTTTCTTCTGTATAACACACAATTTATGTACACTTTATCTACATACTTTTTATTTTGGAGAAAAATATTGAGATTCACTAAAGTTGTGCAGCTGTTTCTAATAAGAGCTGCGTTTCATCCAAGCAGCAACTATGGGGCTACCCCGAAGAAGTAATTATTTGTAGTTCTTTCTTGATCCGCTAGGGGCTGGCTGCAAAACGGAGCAAATCCTCATAGACTCCCATGTTAAAAACACCAACTTCACAGCAGAAATAAACATGTTTACAACCTGGTTCAAAAAAATCCTGGGTCAAGTCCTCCTTCATGTCAACTGTGAGGGAGGTGAATTTTTTTTAATAACTCATCTGTTTAGATGTTATTTAATCTTGAAATTACACATAATTAAGGGCGTGTCCTTTTGATTGACATGCGGCAGACCGGAAGCCGGCCTGCCGACCTGTGGCTCCTAGTTAGCTCCTTGTTTGCTCTCAGTAAGGTCTCAGTTTGTAGCAGAGTAGCACAACGGCGGTTTTTAGTCAGATAATAGCAAGTCTAAGCGTGTCTTATCTTTACCCCACCGGTTAGGGGGCTAAACTTCGTTAGCTCCTCTAAGTTTCGAGTTAGCTCGGTCAGCGTTTAGCCCAGAGTATGTCAGCTGTCAATCATTTGCCCTGTGGCTCGTAGCAGCCTTGCCTTTGGCCATTTTAGTATTTTCCGGGAAGGACAACACACATGACACAGCAAGATGGCGACTAGGGCTGTAATGATAACCGGTATAATGGTTGACCGTGATAAAATTTCCAACGATTAGTAATACCGTTTTAAATTTTAATTATCATTAAAACTGTGACTGATTATAGCACTTTGAAAAACTCCTAGTGATGCTGTTCATTGGCTGGAAGAGCAGTAGTAGTTACAGTTTGCAATGTTTAAATATGAAAACATGGCGAAAGGCAACGAAGTCTCCCACATGGACAGTTCTCTTCAGATTTTTCCTCCTTTAAAAAGGACAGTGACATTTAGACCCATTTTGGATATTTTTGAAGATGCTGGGAAGTATTTCTACAATACTGTGATAAAAATAATAACCCTGATAATTTTGGTCACAATAACGATGATATGAAATTTTCATATTGTTACATCTCTAATGGCGACTGTGGGACACGCCAAACTGGCTTCACTTTTAGCTCTTCAGAAACCAATGGGTCACGTGAGCGGAAGGTTCGTCCCTCTCTGTGAACGGTCTATGGTTTCATCAGATAAACTGTAGAAATCATTTAACCTTTTTTTATTTTTGCCATGCAAACTGAGCATTGTAATCTGTGACATGAAGCAACAAAAAAACCCAACACTGCTGACACCAAAAGCTGGTCATTTCATGTATTTGACTTTAACAGGAGTGTCAGGATAAATTTTTTTTGGAAATTTTGTTCCCAAATTACTTTCTACCACTGCTCTCCGCTGCATGCTATACACTCATGCTAAATATGGAATAACAGAGAACAAAATGTAATTTATACAGTATGAAAATATGTAAATACCATGTTTTCAGAAAATATTTTTTCCTTAGGCTTCAGACAGATGATTTCCCCTCTAATTAGCTGCTGTTAGTGGTAATATGGTGTGGCATAATTGCAGGATGTGTTTTATTCAATGCTGTATTTTAATTAGCCGTCTAGTTTTATTTTAAAGGCAAAAGATAATGAGTTGTGCCGTGCCCTCACCTCATATCTCTGTTTAAACATATAACTTAATCATATAGCGCATGGATCCTTGGCCATTAAACACAAAGTCACACCAGAGAGAAATTATAATTAGTGTTTCTACCTCCAGCTTGACCCTCTGATGATATCTGTGGAAGTCTCAGCGGCCGCCTTAAGTTATTATACTGGATATGTGTGTTTATATATGAGTTTCCCTTACAGCTGATTAATCTGCATATATTTTTCCTGAAACAGCAGATTCCTGTTTGTCAAAATATGAGACCAAAATGAGTTGTCCTATTTTATTCCTTATCATTCTAGTTTCATGAAGAGGGCTTAAAATGTGTCCTCCTTCATATGCTTTCAGTTTTCTTGTTATTGGCCTTTTATTTGTCTTGAATATAAAGCACTTTGTTGATCAAAGGCCTATGCAAATTTCTGTAATCATTATTTTATGGAACAAAACTGTGCCCGAGCGAGCCCATTTCTGTGTGCGTCAGAGGACAAAGATTTCCATACCTCTAGCGCGTTGTAGTACATGTTCTTCGCGTCCTCATCTGTCTTGTCCGACATCAGATATGATTTGATCAGATACTCATAGAAGCTATCCCCAAGGCCACCAATGGAAACGTGATCTAAAGACGGAAATGGGAAGCAAAATGATTTATCACACCGAAGCTTTGTTTCAGAGATTTTCAGGTCTCAAAAAGCACTGAATATAGATTTTTCAAGTCTTTCAAGTCAGTTTCAAGTGTCTTGTTAAATTTAGATTACTTAACTATATCGCCATGATATAAGGTATTCACTTTATACTAGGGCTGTAACAGTACACAAAAATCATGGTTCGGTTTGTACCTCGGTACACAGGTGACGGTTCGGTTTTTCCTCGGTACAGTAATGGAGAAAAAATTCACAAATATTAACTGTCTTGTTTTATCAACAAGTTCATCAAACTTTAACATCACAGCCGAGTACATTCCACATACCCGAACCAGTGTTTTCTCCATCATTATATAGGCAGGGCAGCTGCCCTGCCAGACCCAGCACTGCTTACAAAGTCAAGTTAATTTATTGTGATCTGGTTTTCTATCCAGCACCAGCTCACAAACTGGTTTCAGGTCTCATTTCCTCTAGAGAAGGTTTATTGAGCTCTTGGACTAAAAACTAAACTGATGTTAGTTATCAGATTAACATGACAGCATGTTGCTGCTCTGAGTTTCTGTGATGCGGCAACCCACAGACACGTGCACGTCCACGGGATGAGCGCGCGTGATTCTGAAAGCACGTCAACCAGCTGAAACTCAGACACAAATATCAGTTTTAAACTCTACCGAGAAGCTGAAGATGGAGACACTCGCACTCCTCTTCACCTGCTGATGCTGAGAACGAGCACGTGCACAGCTGACACTGCCGTTAAAATCACGTTTAATTATGTCAGCACGCCATCTTAGATCTTAACTTTAAGAATATTTAGCATGACTTCATGGAATTAAACAGTTTTTATCAGGGCTTATACAATCCTTTACGTTTTTCTGTCCTCTGTGTTTTTTCTCAGTTTGGAAACACAACATGACTTAACAGATTATTTAGTTATTAACGCTGGAATGCTGTAACCTGAAGGTTACCAGTTAGTTTATGAATACATCATTCAGCAGAACTGATTTGTAGATTTGTTTCTGTAGCGCTGCGCTGGTCCGTTATGTCCGGTGGCACGCAAGAGCTAAATGAACAAAACCTGCGTCCAACAGTTCGGTACAGGGTCGTACCAAACGGTTTGAAACAAATACACTTACCGTTACAGCCCTACTTTATACCGTATGTGTGCCATTAAAGTCTTTAAAACTTCTCAAAGTCAACATTAAGATTAATAAAGATAATGTCATATTTGTGAACATGATTGGAAAAGGGCATGTAGTAAAGTCCATACAATGTCAATTAATAGTCGTCTAAGGATATTACAATTCAAGTGGCTAATGAGTATATATACACAACATCAGTGAAATTGACCAAGTACAATAAAAATATACCGGACAAATGCATAAAATGTGGTTTAAAAAGGTACATTGTCACATTGTATGTGGGAATGCAGTCAAATAAAAACATTTTGGGCAGAAGTGAAAAAGTTAATTGAAAAGATAATCTTAAAACAGTTTACATTTGACTCCAGATTATGTATACTCGCTTTACACCCGGATAAACATAATTTTAGTAAAGCAGAAAGTACTGTCATTGATTTTAGTTTTCTGATAGCAAAAAGGTGTATTGCTTTAAATTGGAGAAATATAAATGGACCTAGAGCCTCACAATGGCTGAAACAGATGTTGTCTAGCTTACCTTTGGAAAGAATAACATACATTCGAAAGTCAAAACAACATGTTTTTGAAAAGATTTGGGGACCCTTTATTGACTTTATTAAAGACGTGGAAGTTTCTGATGACTTGATTAACTTTTGAGGCCCTTGCAGCCATGTAATATCTAAAGATGTTTACTTGCTCAATTCTAAAAGAGAAGTTATGTTGTTGATGGCCCTGTTCCCTTTTTTGTTTGTTATCTATGGGTTAATTTATTTCTAATAATGCTTGTTTTATATTTTCCCTCTGTATTTGTACAAAGTATATGATACTGAACTGCCTTTAAAATACGTGTATAATTGAGAAATGTATTATTCTGGAAAAAAGTTTAATAAAATATTTATGGAAAAAAAAAAAAAAAAGATAATGTCACAGAAGAGACATGCATGAATCCTCATTTTCATCACCACTCCCTCAGTGCAAGAACAAACATTCCAGAGTCTCCCACAAGGTTATCACAGCTCTCATATCTCTGTCCTTGACACAAACAAATGAGGGAAGCGAAAGCTTACCTTTCTTTTTGCCTGTATTTTGTATAGTTTTGCTACCCTGCATGCTAATCCACCACACTTACCCACTAAAATCATTCAGATTAGCACCTTTTCTTATCACCTGATTTTTTTTTTTTCTCTTTCCACCACCTTTCAGGTAAATTGGAAAGATCCAATTTCCTGAAGTAATTGAATTCATTATCATTTCAATAACCTAGAGCAATGGGAGTCATATAGCCACCGCTGCTGTATGAGGCCGATATTAAAAATGAAAGGAAGTAGATGATGGGAGTATGACTCAGACGAGCAGCTAAAAGAGTTTTGACACGTGAGGTGACTTGATGTCTGTCAGGTGTTTGAGTGTTACATGAAACGGCGTGCTTGTAATCTGACCCAGTCTTTGAAAACACAAATGCTGCCATACGCTGAAGGTAAAAAGAACATAGACCTTGCCAAAGTCATGTTTATCTTCAGCATGTTTTTTTTTTTCCCCCCTCATCTTAAATGGCCCATTTTATGCATTTTCACTTTTCCAAGTGCTTGAAATGGTCTTCTGGGGTGTTTTAACTTACAAAGAGACTAAAAATGCCCATAAAAACAAGTATGGAGTTATTTAGAGTCTTTAAGCCTTTTAAATGAAGTATTTTTTACGATCAACCTGACTTCCACATTTTATTCATACATCACAGGCTGGTTACTCCAGTCTGGAACACCGTCCACTTCCATACCCGAATAACCAGTACCGCTCCGCTTCCCAGACTGAGACGCGCTCTCGCCTCAGAGAGAACTCTACAAGCACAACACCAGTAGAGACGAGAAACAATGAAGCTGCTGCAGCTGCTCGCGCAACGCACTCAGAGGTGCATTTGAAAGAAGAGGAAAGCGGTGCAGCTGAAGCGCTGTAATTGAAGACGAATTTGATCAAACCATACATTATATATATATAAACACACAAAAAAAATAAACTGTTAGAAGTTAAATGTATGCTAAAGAATTATTTCACAAATGTTTAATAATTTGCATTACTCACGCTGGACCCAGTTGCCGCTGACCGGACTGAGGAAGTTGGGGTAGAGGCCGTGGGGTTTTTCAATTTTGTTTAGCAGCTTCCTGATATTCATCACCTGCAAAGACATTTCATCTACATAAAGTACTGCTAAGTAATGTTTGCCAAAGCAAACCTGCGCTGCATCACCACCTTTCAGATATAATGTGGTAATAAAAAATTACAATAACAATAACCCTGCATCTTAAAATGAAATATAAATCCATTATTGTCTTAACTAATGGGAGCTAATTGATAAACAGTAAAACCAAAGTGAATCTTTCAATGCAATTTCACATATTAAACCTTCTCTTTGTAGATGGGATTATTGGACAGCTCGGTCAAATGGATAAATTCGAGATGAAGGGTCCCAAACTCAGCCAGGATGCTGCTCCCGGCTGAGGCCCAGCCCCAGCTCCAACTGGTGCCACTGCAACAGAGACAACAAACAAGATGAACATAAGTATCATGGATTTTACATAGAAGCATATACAGTCATAAAAACTCACCATGAGCAAGCCTGACAGAGTTTAAATTTGAAATATTTCTGGATGGCTTATTTTCAAACATAAATCCTGCTTTTGTCTCCTGTTTCCTGCCATTGTATTGATGTGTGTCATCAAAAAGATTCAGTACTCACTGGAGTGGGTGAGTGAAGTGAGAAGTAGGACAGAAAGCAGCCACTAGGTTGGATTTTGCAAGCTAAACCAAATACTTGAATAAAGGAGCTTCTTAAAATCCCCACTTTCCAGGAAAACCTTTTGTATTGAAGAAACTATTTAGCCCAGTTATCTCAGCACATATAAACCTGCAACCCTGCACATTTTTTCTGTAAATTGCTTCACCACCGTGCCACTATCCTGCTGGTGTGGTGGATGTACTGTAGCATTTAGTTGTGTACTTGTAAAAACACAACAAATAAGTAGATATGTTTTTTTAACCTCTTAAGCCCCATAGCTCTTTTTAAGGTTTCTCCTTCAAAATGACATACCCAAAATGAATAGAGTAAATCTCTGCATCTACAAGGTCTATTTGAGTAATTTTGGTGTCATAATAAAGGGAACACTTGGGACTTATGTTTAAGTGTGTAAGACCGAATTTCTGTTAGTCATTCTAAGTAAGCGGCTGTTTATGTTTGTATTCTTTGGCTGCGTGTTCACTGAGTTTTTGTCATAGAGAAATAATAGTGGTACTGTTGAAATCGTCAGGATCTTAGCTTATTATGCCTAGCTACATAATTAGTGCAACATTGTGCGTCTTTTGCTGCAGTGAGTCTAAAAGTCCCCCAAATGGGGGACCTTGGGGTTTAAGAGGCTACAAAAGGAAATAGTTTATGCATTTGAAGAATCATTCATTTGAGCTGTTACACAATCAGAGGTACTAACTACCTGCTGGAGAGAGCTCTGAGAGAGAGATGATGCACATTGGGTACATTTACATGGAGACTTTTTTCTCCTTTCGGAATTAAATCATTCTGATTGAGGATTGAGGCAGCTAAACTAATTCATTCTGATCTGGCATGTACATGCACAAACATTTATTCAGAATAATCGTGTCTGACATTCGCAGAATGATGTAAATCACATTATTTATTTAAGACGGAGGTCTACAAACTGATTGTCACAGTTGTTGTGGTTTCTGCTGGACTTTTATTAAGCAGCATCTGATCCTTATGCGCTCCCACTGCTAACAACCAAGGGAAAAAGGCGTAGAGACAGAGTTTGAGTCAAAAACAAACTTTTTGTTGCTGTACCGGGAATGACGTTGTTCACCACCATCTGTCAAAGTGAGGAAACGTCACTCGTTGCACGCTGACGTCTCGTCAAAGCCTGCGCTCTAACAGCGCAACCTCACAACTTTCTGATTCAGCGTTTACATGATACCATGATCGGTTTGGGGAAAGGAATATTCTACCCCTGTGAAACCAAATGAAAATTCATTCAGTCCAGCACATTTCATTCAGACAGAGGTGTTTACATGGATCATTTTTATTCCAAAAGAGCTTTTAAACAAAGCAATCGGTATATTTGGGTCCATGTAAAAAAGTTCAGCACTGTGGATTGACATTACATACTGTACAACCTGGATTCATCCTCCTGGGCATAAATATAAGTTGCAGAACTTGTGCAGCCTGGTAATTACAAAGTTGCCAGTCAAATAACTCATCTTCAGGTGAAGATGAAACTATAAACAGATGTTGGTGACTTCTTTACTATGAGATCAGCTGTGTTACATCTACTGAAATGCTACTGGGCAGTTAAGATGATGGACTGGAAGCTGGCAGCGAAACAGCCTGGATGTTTCAATTTGTACAAGTTAAAAATATACATAAAATGGCTTGATGTTGGCTGATAGAACAGAAATATTTGTCAAAAGATGTCAAGATAATAGTTATTCTGGGCCAATCCCAAACCGCCCCCAAAGCAATACCCCAGGGGGTGACCAAGTTCCATCTTCGAGAGCCACAATCCTCCAAATTTTAGATCAACCCCTTCTCCAACACACCTGAATTACCTCATGTGCACATCATTCAGCTCTGCAGAGGCCTGATAACGAGCCATTCATTTGATTCAGGTGTGTTGGAGAAAGGATGGATCTAGAATTTGGAGGATTGTGGCTCTTGAGGACCGAACTTAGTCACCCCTGCACTACCCCTACACACCAACTCTGTTTGTGGGTTTCCGCCGAGGCTCCGCCACATTAAGGGCCGTCTCAAACCACAGAGGGCGAGTGGACTGTTCAGCCCTTAAAGGTTGAATATGGAATACGGACAGAACAGCGACATCATGTGTGTCTAGGTTGTAGTTGCAACGGCAGAAAAACAACTCCAGCCGCTGGGATGCCAGGCTCACTGACGATACGCAAGTGACCAACAGTCTGCAGCATGTCCAACAAGTAACACAGAGGAGTTTATAACTGACAGCTAACGTTAGCCATGTTGGCAAACAAGCTAGCTTACCGATCCAGGAGGAAAGTCGCCATTTCCGTGTTTTGACTCCGTGGAAAACGTTTATGTGGGTCCATTTAGTGAAGTCTTCACCTAAATTTACTCCAGGTTTTGCTCTTCTCAGGTCACTCCTCCTCAGAAACAGATAACAATATCTCCAGGGCTCTGAAGCAGCTGCTTCACTCGTCGTCTCCACGGTTTTCCCCTGTACCAGCCTGACTATGACCGAAATATTGTTTCCACACAGAGATCGTATTTGGAAACCTGCAATGGCGGCATGTATTGGCTTATAAACGTAAATAAAAAGCCATTGTCGAACCCGCAAAAATTCATCATTATTTTTAGGCTAAATATAATTTTTCTGGAAAATGTACTTTCATTCTGTACACCCCCAAACGACCTGTGGAGGTATTATTTTTTTAAAAATATAGCTTTTAATAAGCATGTTCCGTATTCAACCTTTAATTAGCGAGTCTGCATCAGCACAGACTCGCTATAAGCTTTCCGGCGGGTGCAACGGCTTAACTGAGGAGGACACAGCTGTGTCCTGCATGCAAGTTCCAAACGTATCCTGCATGTTTGTCAATACTGATAGAAGATCACATATGGAGTTATTTTATGAAAAAAGTGATGTGGTGCAGGCATCCCTCAAACCACTGGTGCTTATTGAAGGGAATGATTGAGCAGGAAAAGAAGATTATAATCCAAAGAATGGAGTTTTATTATTACAGGCACAATAATGATAATTAGTAGTAATTGTTTAGGATCATTATTATTTATGTAAAACAAAATATAGTTCTTCACACAAGTGTGATTTCTCATTTCTAAACATTTATTTGACACAGGCGTATTTGTGTTGCCATGGTGATGACTGCTTTCCTTTTCCAGTGGAGGGAAGAGGGCGTCCGATTCTCATTTATACCCTCCACCTCCAGTTAAAATCCCCTCCACAGCTGTGAGTGTGACTTCATTGGAAGTGACACTGTGAAGGGGTAGTGTGTAGGGGGGCGGTTTGGGATTGGGCCTGTGTATTGTTCTGACATTTGCGGTTGTTTTTAGTAACATTGACTTAAAAACTCAGCAGCTGCTAAGTTTTGTATTCATAAAGGCTTTAAAAATGACTTAGAAATTAAACTAAATCACGGGTCAAATCTAACTGGGAGTTCATGTGTGTTGCACTCGTGCTCTCAACATGGGATTAGATAAGCAGAGTGAAGCACTAGAACTTTATATACCCTCCAAGAGTTGTAGGATATCAGATATGGGATAATGAATTGGGCTGAACTGTAAAGAGGGGGAGGAGATGTGGGAGAGAAAATGGGAGGAGGGTGTGAGTTTACACTCTGATGAATGCAGCCATTAAAAGATCGGGGGCTGCATCATTAGTGGCACTGGCTCGAGCCATTTCCGATTCCACCTTTTAGAAGAATCAATCTGAGGATCTGTGCAGAGGTGTGGGGCAGCAGGTGGTGTGTTTGTGTGTTTGGAGAGGGATGATATCAGGGGCTTTTCTCTGCATCACTGCTGCCTGATAATCATCGCTGGCAAACATCCATTAATCTTTTCACCTTCTTTAATAAATGCATGCTTCTCCACAGCTGTCAGGAATATAATCAGGTGTTAAAAAATGATGGAAAAAGTGAAATCAATATCATGCGTCATGCATAATGTGGAGGAAATTGGCCACTTGTGCACTTTAACAGGACAGCTCAAATTATTTTAGTCTGTTGACTGGAGAAACAGGGCTGTGAATAATTGAATTTACATGTGCTAGAATGTGCAATTCAAGCATTTTTTGTTGTAAAGAATAAATACTTCTTCACTACAATTTAATTTTTACTTCAAAGACGACAGTGTGAACATAATAAATGACCCATATAAAATTTGTCCACGTCTAATGTGGTGATAACCCTGGTATTCTTAAAGGCATATGCCACCTCTGGGTGAAACTAAGCCTCCCCCCGCAGTCCCCTGAGTTGGACAAGTGGGCAGAAGCGTTTTCTAGCCGACCCAGTCATTCTCTGAATCTGGCAGCACTGACTTTAGCTTAGCTTAGCATAGTTGCTGTAATCGGTGGTTTTTTAATAGCATCACTTGGCGAAAGGTGAACTAATAAACTTGAATTTTTTCCAATTATGTTTCGTGACCCGCACATTCTGATCGAGTACAAACGAGAAGCTGATTTCACATCAAAAGACTGACTAGATGGCATTCAATAGGGAACTATATGCCGCGGAAGTACAGGTGAATCATAGGTGAAGCACCGCGGATAGTAGCAAAGGCAGCACGCATGCGCAGCATCCGGTGGCAACCCAGTTTACGGAAGTTGAGGATGGTGCGCATGCGTGCTGCCTTTGCTACTCTCCGCGGTGCTTCGCCTCTGTACTTCCGCGGCATATACAGTAGTTCCCTATTGAATGCCGTCTAGTCAGTCTTTTGATGTGAAATCGGCTTCTCATTTGTACTCGATCAGAATGTGCGGGTCACGAAACATAATTGGAAAAAAAATAATTTTTGACCACTCATTGAGATCATTATTGGCTTCTCATAAAGATTTGTTAGGATTTCAGATCTTGGCTTGAATTCTTTAGTTTCAAATGTTCCCTACTTCCTTTGACTACTGTGCTTTCCACCTTGCAAAATTTTGGCTTGAAACCTTTTGCAAACTGTGTTGCACAGTGAAAATTATTCTCCAAAGCAAATGGAGATTTAAAAAAAGAAAAAAAAACTGTTTAATCATGCAAAAACCACAAGCAGTAATAAAGACCAAGGCTGCTGCTAATAAAAGGTTTAATCTTTAGCTGATTATTTTCATCCATATTTTGACTTTAAGATGTTAATGCCTTTGTACAGGTTCTTAAAACTCACAATGATCTCTTTGTGTTGCTGGTTTTGCATTACAAACAGCAAAATTTTAAGCCGAGTCAAGAACAGAATAAGTTTTTTGCAACTAGTGAATAGTTTTACTTTACTGTCTCGGTTCACATCAGCACAACAAAACACTGATAATTACTTGGAGGAACATTAGCACCAATCAGCACCTTATAAATGATAAGGAACCACTGTGCATCAGACCAGAAGTCTTCTTTGTAAATGTTGATGACAGCGTGTTAATGGTTTTACATCGTGCATATGCCCGTTTCTAAGGTGATGTGTGCATGCACAGGCTTGTTTTTATGTGGCTCACTTCAGGCAGCTTGGTTCCTCCTGCCCATCTGTGCCATCGGCACATGTTGGTGATGTAGCAGAAATTAACTGTAGAATAAGGTAATTAAATCTGCCAGCAGCTGCCCAGTTTGGCTGCTGGTGTAATTGGTAGCAGGTGGACAACAGAGGTGCCAGGAAGAGTCTTAGAGGAAGATAAGATTAGATGACTGGAGGACGACTAACTACTGCGGGGTTAAAGGATTTTAAAAGAGAAACTTCAGTCAAAATCAACTATTTCAGATCAACTCTCAGTGGAAACAGACCATAGCCGTTGTGGCTTGCTGTTGGTTCACTGTCCCTTGAGCTGACAAGACAGAAGAGAAGGGTCATGCTGCAGAAATGTAGGCAACCGATGATAATTTGCCTATCAGCATTCATCAGTCAGGGTTTTTTTTTTTCCTACCAAGCTTCTGCTCTCAATCTCACTGTGAAACTAATACCAGAAAACAAGAAGCTTCTTTTTATCGTCACCTTCGCTTAAAGACTCGGACCCAAATATAAACATGCAGAGAAGTAAAGATCCACCATCATAGCTGTTAAAAGGAAAATGGCTGGAAGATGTGTTCCGTGACAGCGACATTAACAACACTGTCGATAACGATTTTAGATGAGAAAGCCAATGGCTCGGAACAGATTAAAAATCAACAAAACTTATCAAACAGCATGCAAATATTCATGTGATCTTATAAAGTGTTAATGAACACAAATTTCTTATCCAAATGTCATCAGTGTTAAAAAGCTGAGCTTGTTGCTGCTGGTTTGTTAGCGAAGCAACTTAAGGCCAACACGAGGAGACTTCTGATACTTCCACTGCTGTTTTTGAATAACTATAAAGTTTTGCCACTGAAAGAAAGATTAGCTTTTCTGGCCTTTGTGGAATTCATGAAACCTGTTTTTACAGAACAAAACATAACTTTTCTGCCCCATTTAATGCCGCTAATTTAACAGTTCTGTATGGGTGGAAGACATCTGGAGGAAAAGAGTGATGCTGAGACTCACCTCCCCAGGTTGATGACTCCTCGGGGGATTCCTGTTGGTGTATTGAAGGCAGGCAGTAGCTTTTCTCCCAGCTCCATGGCTTTATACTTGAACAGCTGCAGAAAAAACACAGAGGAAGGCATGTTGGTGGATAGAAAATACACTTACAAGGTGTGTGTGAATGTGTTAGCACTCCTTTTGTTTATTTCTCACACATAATTACAAATGTGCCTCTCATCTCAGCCTAGCTAAAAACATGAATGTGACAGACTGGGAATGAAAAGCCCTGAACATACTTCCCCTGTATTCTCTAAAGCCAATTACGTGAAACATAAAGCTGCTACAGCAGAACACCAGCAGGAGTAAAAGCAATCCAATCGATATAATCTACAATAGTCCATTTAAAACTTCTTCCACATCTACACTGACTCTTTGAAGCCAAGGCAGATGTGTCTGAAAGAAGCAGTCGAGGGAAATGTGGAAATCCTGACAAAGAGTGAGACGTCTGTGGAGACGAAAAGGCAGCAGAGCAGAGGTGAGGAAAAGTGGAGATTCACATAAGAATCAGAAAAGCTCAGAGACCTGTCAGAAGCAGACAAAGTGATGGAGAAGAGACAGGTGTGGCAGATGCAGGGGAAACGGAGTTGAGTCAAAGATAAAGCAGAATTGAAGACTACGTGAGATGGAGAGCAGTGACTCAGCAGAAAAATTGAAGATGGAGAGAAAATGTAGAAAACGAATCTCAGCCAGATAGAAGGAAAATACTGGCCTTTACTGAGGATTGTTATGATGGTACAAAAAGTCTTTGTAGTTTGTATTCTGCTGTGATTTCAACAGGACTTTTGAGCTTCAGTGAACATCTAAAACTGCAACACGATAAGAACTAATGGCTTTTGCTTTAATATAATTCTTTATTCCATAAGTCTTTAGGGGGTGTGAAGCGAGTACATAATGTTGCAGCAGTCAGAAAAGGATTCTGTGGGTTTTAATCTGAGCCACACTGACAATATCATGATAATCCAGTTTGCAAAGTTCTCATGGATTTACAGATCACTTCTTTACAGACTGTTTTAAGGCTAAATCTGTTTCATGTGTCATTCTTTTAATTTAAAAACAGGTTTATGGATGTTTATTTGTAATGTACATCAAAGATAATATCTTCTGAAAGCCAAACTAACTCTGTAAAGAGTTCCTGCTGCCGACTGTTTAAGGGGAATCAGTTGGCCAAAACTCAGTTACTACAGTATTTTCATGTCGTTTTGAGAAAACACACACACACACACACACACACCGCACACACCTGTGTTGTTCAATGAATTCAGATGCATTTCTTTGACTTCCTGCAATCATGTCATGTTTTCCTCACAATTTAAAAACCTCTGGAAGACATTCATATTTATGAAGCCTTTAGGCGAAGCTACATTTTTAAGTGCCTCATTTCATTTAGTACTTTTAAACATATTAAACATTCATGCATGTGGCAACCATACATAATACCTACACAGCCTTTATGCATCACTCTTGTGCAAAGCACAGCAGGTTTAGCAGCCAGTAGCTTTAATTTTCCTTCAGAAGCTCCCTGATAAAGCTTTTGCATGAAACTCTCCTGCATGTTTTCACATAATTTACAGCTTTGCAAAGCAACTGCCAAGAAAAAAAAGATTTTCATAATCGTCAAAAAGTGAACAAGAAACACATTAATGCAATGGTGCATGAAAGATTGACGTTTTCAGAAATGGAAGTTTTTCCACTTTTGAAAAAGTGCTGGTGCTCTGTTCAGTCTTTTCAGTAAAATACTTGCACAGATGCTGTCAGATGTTTGCTGCTGCTCAGAGTGATCCATTCAGAGTACCATGCTGGAGAAAGCCCGTCATTACATTCAAACGCTTCAAACCACTCCAGCAGATCAACGTATTGAAACTGAATGTTAGAGGGACAGCACCACATAATAAAAAATGTCAAGCAGCAAAATTTAAAATGTTTTTTTTTTTTAAGTGTCATTATGAACTATTTCAGTATTTAAAGAATGTTGTCAACATATTAAAGTTAGTAATGAATAAACATGTATGAGATTACTGAGAAAATTGTAAAAGTATTACAAATATTCATACATGAATTCATGGGCGCTAGCTGCAGCCCTGAAGTGAATTCTTGCTGCAAGGTCCTTATGTGAATACCAGGACAACAACAACAAAGGTGAATGGAAGTTGCAGCTGTGATTGGCTCTATCTGGAGCTTATTCAGAGTAACACAGAACAGTTACAGCTTTGATTGTGTGTGTGTGTGTTTGCACTGCACTACCCCTTTGAGTCCCTTGGTTCTCTATTTTATCAAAGTGAGTACTAATGACCCGCCTGGTCTGCTCCCTCTACCCCACCGCTGCTCCCCCATCCCCACACTTGCCTGCATTTGTGTGGTGCTGATGCATTATTTTAAACTTTGATACTGGAGTTTAGTTTTATTCATGTAATCATTCACTTCTAAATAAACTACAACAACAGACATGCCTCAGCTGCCAATTATACTGCATTCATTTACTCTTGTTTTCTTCTTTATGAATTACTTGATTAATTACTGTACAGTAAAGGCCTTTGGCTGGCATCTGCTCTGTAACTGGCTGTATGAAGCTCACTGGTTAAAGGCTGTAGTCTCATCTGTCTTCCCTGACGTGATGCTGCTCTCTTCCTTCTCTGCTACTGGAAAGTTGACTTTACCTTGTCCCGTTCCAAAGAGTGAGGCAATCAATAAATTCTTAATCCAGTTGTGTTTACAATATTTAATTTTTAAAAAATTTTCTGCCTGTCTGATGAAAGAATGTAGACACTCTTGGCAAAGAGCAACATTGATCCAATGTGACAGTCAAGGGGTCAGTTTCTTTTCTTTTAGTTGAAATTGTGTGGTGGCTGCTGGATGGGAGACTTGACACAAATAGCTTTTCTATCAGCTCCTAATTGCAACAGACACATATCAGGTCTGCATGTCATCTCCCCCACAACAAACCTTATCAGAGGCCAAAAGAGAGAAACTTTTCTTGGCCTGCCACTTCTGTTTACCAGTGAAACCTCACAGCCTTCACCTCAGGGAACAAGCTACATATAAACTAGGCTCTTGCACTCTTCCATACATCTGTTAGTGTATAGTATTGTTGTAAAACACTGCACTGTTTATGTATTTATGTGCTGGAAATCTGAAAACACTGCCTGCTGGTATTCTGAATTTTCCCAGGAGGAGAAAAAACAGTCAGTGTTGTACAACTTTCTAGTTTCTGTCCCATCAGTAGCCATCAACCTCAAGACCACTTGTTTTTACTGGAAAAAAACACACCACCACAAAACAAAACCAACTTATTAATATAATATGAGACCAGAAAGTTTTCAGGTCACTTTGGTGTGATTAATTTTCTGATACAGTTCAGTTTATTGATCAATCCCCAATCTGGAAGATTCCTGCCCATCATCACTTCACATGAAAAGTTCATGTCTGAACCTCACTAATCGGATCAGCTTGCGATCAATTTGTGCACGGAATGAAAACAATTATTGGATTTATGAAACTGGTCACCCTGTAGCCGTCGTCCAAATGTAAGGCTTGGAAACTCAGGCTTTGCATAAACAGGAAGGATAAAGAGGCTTTTTTAGTGGATTTGGTTCACTGCTGTGGTGAGGCATCTACATGCCAAAAATCGGCTTCTCTTTCCGAGTTGGGAGATGGATGCTTTGGCCTGGTAAATATTTGTATTGTTAGGTGTTGTATGATGTATTGTCCTGTGTTTGGGCAAGTAGGTGTCTTGTCACAACAGCAAACCAAATCTACCAAAACATACTTTATCTTCCTCCTTTATACAATGTCAGATGTTTTTCAAGCCTTACATTTAGAGCAATCCAGAGACTACTTGATTCAGAGCCACAGCGCTGCAGCCCTCCAGGTTTTTAATGTCTTAATGCTCCAACACACCTGCTTCAAATTCAGTGGATCCAACACCCCAAAGTTTTGCACAGTGACTCATTCATTTGAGTCATGTGCGTCAGAGCAGGGAAATGTTGAAAACCTGCAGGACTTTGGCCCTTGTGGAACCTTACTGAGTATCCCTGCTCTAAATATAAGGCGTGAAAAACTCTCAGACACTAACTGTAATAAACACAGTAGGGAGGATAAAGTGGGTTTTGGTAGATTTGGTTCGCTGTTGTGAAAAAAAATAAAATAAAAATATTATCAGTTTTGACAGCCGTAATTACAACTTGACGACCTGTAAGTGGTTTTTGTGTGATTTCACACATTTAAAGTGTTGGGAAATTAATGTATAATAATCATAAAATTATGCTAATTTCTTTTACAAGAATTGTACTGAGAAAATCTTCAATTGCAACATCCTTATTTTTACACCAGGTGTTTAACTTTAATATACTCAGTAGATGTTTAATACAAGTTTTAGCAGTGTTCCAGTTATTGTGTTACTAAGACCAAACTGGACTAGAAGATAAATGCTGACTGACTAATATGAGTTTGATCAAAATGGCACAAATTTGAAGTTCTTAAAACTGGACGAACATACCCATTTAATGTGGTTGGAGGTCAAATCATTCTGACATTAAAACACTCAACTAAAGTAGATCAGGGGTCGCCAACTCTGGACCTCTCAGCCACTGGTTTTGGATGTCTGCTGCAACACACCTGGCTCAAATGAAATGGTTTGCCAACAGCTTGACATCAAGTTAATGATCTCTCTTATTGGCCTCTTAGGACACGGGCACCGAAGGTCTGGACTTGGTGAACCCTGTCCTAGATGTCCAATAGTATACCGAACCAAATTCCCAATAAAACTGTTGTCATCCACTCTTTCTCTGTTTCTTTTTTAGGAAAGCAAACTGTGTCAGAAATGGGACTGAAAAGCAGCCCATAAAGACAAAGAGTCAACTCCTCATAGCATTTCCAGACAGAAGCTCTGCTGTGATGAAATCTCGATTTTATAACCACAGCGTCATCAGATAAAACTTGCATTCAGGTAACTTAAAAACATCTGTGCAGTAAATTTAACTTTACTAACATGCAATGATCTGCTGAAAAGTTAAAAGATGCTAAATGTCTTGAATGTTTTTTGTACGATCCACAACATTGGACATACATTAGAAAAAAATTCATGTTGACTGCGACAATGGTGGTGGTCTAGTTAAATGTCAATGGTAAGGCTGTAACTGTGTCTGTAACACCAGCTAATGTTTCTGAATAATGAAACATCTACTGTCCATGTAGAAACACCAGCAGAGCTACAGCAGGACTCAGCAGTGGATTACTCTGCAAAACACAAAACCACTTACTTTTCTCCAATTTAAAAAAAAAAATGAAAGCAGCTGTAAATGTATTTGCTTCGATAACTTGTCTTCCTAAATGTTGATTTTTTACAAATATGCCACCACTTGTTCAAAGGTAACTCCAACTGTTGCACTTAATGGGAAACCCATACAGTGAACAGTCTGTTTTTCACTCATTTATTGAAAACAATGGAGCTCTGTGTCACAGTAATAAAATACTTTTTGCTGCACAGCTGAGATTTATTTTCTCATTTGTTGGCCTAAAAGGAAACAGAATAAAACCATTCTTTTCTTTAAAGATGAGTCACACTGTGGTGTCTTAGTCATGCAATGGTTTTTGGCTCCTCTTAATATTTTGCAGCTTGACTACCAACTTGGCTTGGCAGGCTGTCTCACCTGTGTTTCCTTTCTTCCTCACATTTAGGACACGTTCGCCAGTCTGACCAGACAGGTGATGGGCATTGTGAAAATATAATGTGGCAATAAAATGAAACGGCGTGACTGGTTGCTGATGTGTTTTAGCAGCCAGCCAAGAGCTCCATCGTCTCCTCGAATCCCTCACTCCCATCACTGATTCTACATTTAAAAATGGGAGCTTTTAATAGGAGAACAAAGTCCCGTCTCTTTTATAGCTGCCATCACCTCTTTTTTTTACTCACATTAGAGAGATGTAGGAGGCGAAGCAAGCTCAAAACCTGGTCTGCTGAAGATGAGAAATGGCTGGTAAACAGCAGTGTCATGGAAACCTATCTGCAGTTTGAAGGCATATTTCATCTCAGCTTCAGAGGACTGCTTGTGGTCTCCTTGATTCTGTCCTCTAGTTCTGACACCAAAGCACATGCAGAGAGCATGCATAATGTCCTGATACCGGTTCTGTTCAGACACTTATTTTAATGCCAACAGTGGCGTCTGTAAGAAGAGTTCATCTTGAGTCACGTCAGGTTCCCGTGCTCTACAAATAAGCAAATCTAAAAACGCTGCGGGTGATGCTTAGAAAATCTTCTGTTTGTCAAGCTGAGGAAAAAAAAGTTATTTTCTTTCAATTTCAAATTTCTATTATAGCTTTTTATGAACAAACAACTGGTAAAGTGATCTCTTGTGCCCCATAAACACAAAACCGCAGACCTTTTCTTATCCTTTCCCTGTGGTCTGAACTTCAGAGACGAAGCCAGTCCAGGTCATATCAATATCAAATCCATAAAGCAACTTAACAACACAGCACAGGCAGCCAGCTTAACAATGTTCAACACTGATCCTTCTCTACTGGCATGCCATTAATAGATCCTTGTACAGCTTTGACAATACCAGTGAATGGGTCAGGAAAAATACAGGATTCACTTTGTGAGGAGTCTCCAAGCTGTATTGATTCATTGTGCCGATCTGCAGACAGCCCAGAGACCCGCTGTGTCAAACAAGAGCTTTTACACACTTGTAAGAGTTTGGTGGGAATACTGTATGCAGCCACGCCATGGTGGGACATAGACTAATTTAAACAGTAAATATGACATCAGTTGACTGGAAACTGCAGCTCTACCTGAATGATGCTCTAAAACCTAATTCACTAATATTCACTTATCAGTTCCACTAGGTAGAGAGACCAAACCAAAGAAAGAACAAAGTGAAACAAAATCTACAGCGCCTGCTATCCAAGCTGCTTCCATCCATTTTTGAGTCCAGTGGGTGCAAACACACACTTGAAATATAAACATGCCGATGCACTTCAACAAACCAATAAATCCCTAGAAATACGTCAAATATGTACACGTATGAAAAGGTATGTGTCCCGTCTCCAGTGTAACATTTCCAGCTGTGGGAAATCTGCAGTTCAAGTCCAGACTAAATTATTCACACATTCTCCAGAAAATCCCTGGTGCTCTGCCTGTTGTCTTACTTCATATTTTTCTTGGTCATCCATGCCCTCCCTGCAGTTTTTCCACGGCTCCCCTGGGCTTCCAGTCTGAGACACTACATTAGTAAAGTAAATCACAAACTTCTGCTACATATCAACATGCTGAAATGCTGCTAAAGGTTTTATTCAGGTTATTCATGCAAGTTGTTCAGAAATCATTTAAATAGAAGTCCAAGAGATGCCATTGTGAGGATTTTGCCACTGAAACCTTCAATTTTAAGTGAAATCACAAGTTAAAAGTAAAGCATTTATCATGTTGAAGTCAGCAAATCTGCATTGCCATTTCTTACTGTTGGGAACGTCTGTATGACAAATCACTGGGTCCCATGTGTGGAGAAAAGTTCAAAACAAATTTAACTTCTACCACAAAGAGGATTTAGTAATGTAATATATGCAGCATAAAGTACAAACCTACAAGATGAAGCTTCATCCAACAGATTAACATATTTTAGCATAACCAAAACTAACCTGTGGTGGTTTGTGTGCAGCATTTCTCATTACAGTTTATTATAAAGCATTTTGTTTTGTGCTCACACAAGATACGATTTAGACATGATTTAGCGACTGGTTGAGAGATGTTTAAGGTTTAACTCGGCTAATAAGACTCATTGTGCGAGTTTTTATTAGCAGCATTGGACCTGGTTTGTTTAGTTTCTCTCCAAGCAGCATTTATCATGATTAGGATCACTTTTTCTCTCCCTCTTCATGGACAAAAACAGGAATATTCAAAACCAAACAGATCTTTTACAGTTGTCTCAAACACAAACTGGAAATTCACTGATTGAAAGGAATATTACAAGTCTCCGCTTCAATTGTCTTGTATGTATTTACCCTCTCAGCTGGATCTGACAAGGCTGACAGGAGGAAACCATTTGTTGCACATTGATTTTGTTCTTCATTTTGCAAGCTGCTGGTGCGGCAAGACAAAAATCAGAGGAGTGTACGGGTCACAGCAACATCACTCATCTGTGCATTAACACCACTGTCTTTGAGAGAGCTGCACTCCTGCTTTGAACGCCAGGCTACAGACGGGAGCTATATTGAGCAGCATTAGCGGCATGTAACATTCATAATAAATAATCATGGCTAACATGGGCAGCACAGCAGAAACCCTGCATGTGTTCGGCTCTTTGCAAATTGCCAGTTTTATTTATAAAAATACATCTATGAGAGTGATTTCACTATAAATTTCCATTGAATTTTTATACCTGAAAACATGTTTTCATGTCTTTGTGTCACTGATGTCTTCAACACTGTCTGCTAATTCACAGCACGAAGTCTCACATCAGCTGCTCAGCCCTGATGTCGGAAACGAAAAGTACTCTGTATAATTTATGCAGCATACCATCGCCTGAGAGTGAACAGGCGAACAAGCTAAAACAGATCCAATAAATTAGACATAAGAGCTTCTTGGGTAAAACAGAAGCGCCCACCAAAGCCCAAATTACACAACAAACAAGTGGTGGCTGCTGAATCCAACCGCTGCTGGAAGGATGCAGCTCTGAATTAGTCCATATTACAGATATATTGTTAAGCAATGTACATAAGCTTAAATATTCTGTTTTCAAATACATGTGCCACCCACAGACTCCCTACCCCTCCTTTTGCCCCACTAAACCGGGCTTATACAAATCGTTCCAGTTTGCTGACTGCTCCTTCTGTACGCTGCAACAGCCATGGTAGCAGTTATTTCCCCACTTCAATGAGCCAACTGTTGTGGAAATATTCTGTCAGCTTTTTGCCTCAGCCCTGTTAATACCCGATGCCTAATTATGGCCAGTATGATGGACGATGTGGTTGAGTGTTGCAAACATAGCTGCTCGTTATTGGATTGTTTCTGCTTTGATATAATCTTTCTGTATTACAGGTCGGCCACCGAGTGGCAGTGTATGACTCGGCTTGTCTGGTGCTGTTCGTTATGAGGTTGATTGTTGTGAGCTCCATGTTTGCATGAATTAAAATAAGTTATTTGGAGAAAAATGTTGCTCATGCATGTTCACCTGTCAAGAAAGATGCAAGGAAAGTCAGCTTGTCAGATCTCTGCTTTTCCACAAAGGCAATGAGAGTCCTGATAATGACAATGATGGCACACTGGACCTTGTCTGCTGCTCCCGCTAAGCCGCAGAGTAGATTTCCCTGCCTCATAGCAATCCTCTGTTTATGCACTGACAGATGTCATACACCATCAGCCCTCCCTGCAGTGACTGACCAGACACACTCTGTGACCCATCAATAATTCAACCTACAATTTTCCTGGTGCCACAACCTTTCTGCTATCATTAATGGAGAAAGCAACAGGAAGAGGTGGGCGTTGATGGGAAGCAAAGAAGAGAGGTATTCAGAGAGCATGTCAGGTCCACTTCTCATTAGGAGACTGACAGTGTCTACCAGTCTCTGATGTAGAAGGACAGGCATCTATTGCCCACTCAGCCAGACAGAAGAAACAACTAATAACTTTCTGTGTGGGTACTGACTGATAACACACAGAAAAACAAAACTGCGAACACCTGAGAAATCTTGTTAAAGGAGAAAACCTTAAATGATGTCAGTTACATGCAAATGGTTAGAAACTGCATCATTGAGTGGGGTGATGGATTTAAGTTTTCACTCAGACTTTTTTCATACCTGTCAGAAACTTGCAATCAGCAACAGAATGTAAAACATTTGAGCTGTGGAAAGACTCTGCCAGTGACTGTAATGTTCATCATGCATCATTGTATAAAATTGTAGCAGAAGTGTTTTATAAATAAGATTATGCCTCCAGGTGCTTTAGGGCAAGTCATTAAAATGAGAACATGAAAGTAATCCAGGAATCTGCCCGTGATGGTAAGGGTTATTTTCTGATAAACTTTCTGCTGCACAATTTTACTCAAAAGAAAGATTACAAAAGTGACCAAAAAGGGGGAAGTTAAGAGATATTGTGCATTTATTTTTCTTCTTTTAAATTTCCCCATCAAAGTAGTTTTGGATTGATTTGGTGTCAACCACAGTAACTTTTCATAAAAGGCACGAATGAAGTAAGTAAATACACAGACATCTGTGGAGCTGCAAACTCTTTAATATTAATGTGAATGTACGCCGAGTGACACTGCTAACACGATGATGCTTTAAAAGAATTAGAGGTGAATTCAGACTCATTCATGTATGATTAAACAAATTTCCACATCAAGGCTTCTCGGATATGAAAGTTGCCATTTTCTGCCGGTTCATAAAGCCCATGATACTTTTTATGAAACAAAGACCAGCAGGAGCTGTCAACAATTCAGTGTTTTATTACATTTTTAATGCCATTAACTCCTTTCATTGTCTTTACGCACGCGGTGGAGTTAAGTGCACTACATTTGTTTGACAGCTTTCCCCAGGCTTTTTCTCAGATAACAGATTTGTGACTTTGAATATGATTTGTTCATCCTAACAGAGTTGAAGCAGTAAAATGCATCATTCACCAAGATAGATCAAGTATAATAGCACCACAGGAAATATGTTCTGCTCTTGTCACCCAATGGGTCAATTTTGCCAGAGAAAACTTTGTTTTCTAAATGAAGACTTTTGAATCTGAACGTCTCCAGGATTTCCTCCTGCTCTCCTTTCAAAGAGCTGAAACACAGCTACAGCATACAAATGTCACAAAACACAAAGTTGTGGAATAATTGAGGATTTGTGCAGTGTAGTTTAAAAGAAGAATCTTGTAGGTGAAAGGAAATGTGGTCCAGCATAAATTCGACAAAATGTCATACATATACAGGAAAGCTATAGCACAGTAGTGGCTGTGTGCTGCCAGCAAGCATCTCCAGGACAGTAACAATGACAGCAGCTGCATACAGAAATGAAACTACACCTGCCACTGTGGAACATGCATGCAGGGATATTTTTAAAACCGTCTCTTGTTTTCTACCATAGATTTCTTCTTCTGAGGCATTTATAAATGCTGAACAATCAACATGCAGCAAATACCTGTTGCTTGCTTTTAAAAAGAGGTGAAGAAAGTCTGAGAGAAAAGCCCTGGCAGATTTCATGAGAGTTGTAATGAGACTGAAGGAACATTATCCTCACCCCTCAATGCATTAAGTACAAAAGATAAAGCAGTCAGGGCCGCGGTGGGAGAGATGAAGGATGGATGAGGTTCATGTCTGAATCCTGAAGAAGAGGGGAGGTAAGGTACAGTAAGATGAGGAAGATTAGATTTGGGTTATCTGTGTGGTCTAGCGTGGATCTGTGCTTCAGTTGGTGAGATCAGTTCGTCGTCTGCAGAGCGAAAGGGATCGAGGAGGAGAGGAGCTCCTGATGGCAGCGCTCATTTTCAAAGCATTGGCTGCCTCATCAAAGACTCGACTCACTGAGGGAGACGGCCGCTGTGATGCTGTGCATGTGGGGAAAGAGAGCATGGAAGGCGCACGGAGATGAATGTTTGCCTGGGGATGCGTTTCTCCCTGCTGTAAATTAAGACGCCACATAACACGCATTTAGAGATTAATGTTTAGAGCATGAATTGGAGCTCTGCAGGAAGTTATTGTGTTGTCATAGCTGACAACAAATAGGAGAGCAAGGACTGTGTCATGCAATTTAACCTGAGTGACAAAATCTGTAATCTGCTCACTTTGCAATGATTGAATAAAGCCTCCATAGTCACAAAGCTTCTGGAGTGTAAAAGAAAAGGCTGTTCCACACAATATCATGTACTGGCTGTAAAGGCATCTTCCTCTCAGGTCACTATAAATTTAACTCTTTCTGCGAAACTCAAATGTATCAAACATGTCTACGAAGTTCAATAAAATCTTTACAGTAGATGGAGTGAGAACGAAGGAAACAGCTCACTCCTAAATATAACAAGTTTTTCATCAGGATGCTACAAAGCAGTATTTGTTAAAAGCAGTTAAAAACTTTGATGAAAGGTCCAACTGTATTGTTTGGGGTTAAAAATGGGCATCGACAGAAGAAGTTAGACACATTCCTTCAGTAGAAACTGTTTGAGATGATAATTTATGCAGTTCTATTCTGTGTCAAAGCATGACTTGCCTGACTCACGCTAAATCCGAGAGCTAAGTTGGGATGCCGCTGGAGAGCTCATCTGGCAATGAAGATTGTAGGTTATCTTTTGGCATCCATTTTCTTTTTAAGCATTTCCTTCACAACTGTCTGTAAAGCCACAGAGTTAGAAAACAGCAGACTGCTTTGAAGAATGAGGTCATGCAGGGGCTGCTGTCGGCTTCAGTGTCAGGCATATGAACCTTAGAACTAATTGAACGACGACGGATGCTTTTTCAGCACACATTCCATTTAAAAAGACAAAAAAAAAGATGGATCTGTGTAGAGTTTCCTGTTTTATCTTGCACAATAAATCATGTAGCTATCCTTCTAAACTACATACTGCAGAAGGTTTAGATTTTATCACAGCAGAGCAAATTTCTGGAGATGCTCTGGTCTCGAGACTCAATCTTTCGCGTAAATCATTTGACCGCATAGATCTTTTCTGCAAATTTATCTTCTAAAAGCTAGCGGCTCAGTTAACAAGGTGGTTCACTGCATGTCGGCAACTTGGAATTTCCATAAAGCCAAAGGGCCTGAGGTCAAGAACACCAAAGCATCCTTGAGTGAGACACTTAATCTCCATCACTTGTGAAGCTGCTGTTGTGCCGCTGAACGGAAATGATAAATTTCATGTGGGCAACAGTCAAGAAGTACAATAAACGAGGAGAAATGAGAACTCGTCTGAGATATGCAGCCTTTTGTACAGAATGTTTGGTAAACTCTAAAAACATAACTGTAAACATACCTTGAGGCTCCAGTCTGCTCCTGTTTAACAAGCTTTGATGGCTTCCCACTTTGGCTGTGATCTAACACACTGGTTGTTGTAGCCTATATCAAATCATCCCCCAAGGACACAGAACATATGGCATTGAATTCGTCTCGATCTTCTGCTATCGACATCATGGAAACCCTCAATTCTTTCAACACCATCCTCCATCCATTAGGCCATCATCTTCTCTGAGTCTACCTCAGGGACCTACTTAGATAGCTCGCTGTTCTTCTCTCTGATTGGCCTGGCAGGCTTCCTGTTGCCTCACTGTTGCCATGGTTTCGATGGGGGCTGTGCTGCTGCGTTCACTCGCTCCATCTGTCTTGGGTTTCAGCTGGGTGGAAGGTACTGTGATTCCACTCATTTTCTCACTGGGGGGTGTCATCCATCCTGCTGCCAATCTTCTGCTCTGAGCTGGCACACATCATCACAACTCCCGACTGCAGTTCAGACACATAACTCCTCCATAAAGAGGATTGCTGTTTAGGGGGGGGACATGCTTCATCAGTTTGAGGGCAAAACAATCTTAGAAAAGCTGAACAGATTTGCTTGGCTCCTGTCAAAAAACACACAGGTGCAAGATTCAGGCACCGAGAGTCAGTAAAACAAATAAATGCAGTTGGGCTAGTCTGGGCTGAAAGAGAAAGGAGGTCACTCACACGTGCATAAAGCTTAGATTTCATGATTAAAATACCAAAGCCGCCCTGCAGTGTATTCCACAATCCAACCTCTTATAAGATGTGATGGAATTCCCAACATTCCCATTCCATTGCTTCCTATTTATGAACTCAGAGCTAAAATAATTTACGACTGACTGTGTCAGAGAAGCAGGGGCAACAATCACAGATCTGATAACAATGGCACTGCAATAACTTAGGCCAAGTGCAGTAAAATCGGAGAAAGACTTCAGCGTCCCCACAAAATCGCTGTAGTACATACTACAAGGTGGTGGGTGGCGTTATGATTAGAGAGTCACACTCCAAAGCTAGAACAAGACAGCTAAGGGCTCACCTCGTATCACGTGACATGCATGTTGTTCATGCGGTTCAGTTAATGTGGATGTTCAAAATCTTTTTAATAAAACAATGTTCCTCCACTATAAGGGCAATGTTTCCCCCTCCCACTTCCACCATGCTCCCGGTTAGCCGTGCTGCCCCGACCAGTGTAGCTTAATGTTACACCGTGCTCAATTCTGTCAGCCTGAAAGCCACTCAGAGTCCAGATGGACAGCCCTACAGCAGGAGATTCTCACGCTGTGACAGGGTCCATGTGTCACAGCCTTGACTCTTATGCAGGCCCTGGGGCACATGGCGGCAGCTTACCCAGTGGTTCCACTGGACTGCTGCACATTCGTAGTCTTCAAGGGTGGTTCAACAGCCTACGCTTAGACCTCAAGAGGCAAAAGTTTAAGCTGTTGACGGTCCCCTCATCAGTGCAGGGCAACCTGCAGGCTTGGGGTTCCCCACAACATTTGTTGACTGGGACACCACTAGGACGAGTGACTTCATAGACATCGGTGTTCACGGATGCCTCCCTGATGGTATGGGGAGGCACCTTCGTGGGCAGAGCAATAGGTGGTATGTGGCCTCCGGGGGAGGACCGTCACATCAACCTCCTCGAATTACAGGCAGTGTTCCTGGTTCTCCAACAATTCAGTTGCCTGTTAAGGGGGAGACGTGTTGGTGAGGACTAATAACTGCACCACAGTTGCTTACATCAACAGACAGGGCGGTGTGCATTCTGCCGCCCTGTTAACGGTGGCATAGAACCTGTGGTCATGAGCTTCAGAGCACCTGTTATCTCTGAGAGCCCTCCACATTCCAGGAATCGAGAACAGGGGGGCTGACCTCGTGACAAGGGGCAGTCACTGGAAGACAAGTGGAGACTGCAACCAGAAGTGGTACAGCAGATCTGGACTCCATTCAGGAAGGCAACGGTGGATCTGCTCAAAGATCGAACACCCACTGCTTCCATTGGTTCTCTTTGAGCCCGCAGGACCACCCACCCTTGGGGGTGGACGCGTTTGCACATGCTCCATGGCCAAGACGGCTACTTTATAACTTTGGTGGGTTTACAGCAATACGGCATCCTTTTATACCAAGTAACTAAAATCAATGAACAGCCATGCTTGAGGATGTCCAACTTGTAGTTTTTCCACTGAGATTATCACCAGCGTAGTTCAATCTTCCAGAACATGGAAGTATGGGTCCTGACTGCCCTCGCAGTCTTCTTAATTTTAGAGCAATGCAGCATTGTTTACCTATGAACCATCACTTGGACACAAGGTAAAAACTTTGATTAGAGCGCTAGCTCAAGAAAAAAAAAAAAAAAAAAAAAAAAGAATGTGCCCTGCACCAGTTGGTAAAACACAGCTACGGGCGCAGGAGATAACACAAACAACAATAAATCCCTCTGACACTTCGTCATAGGAGGTGTGTTTGGAGTTTGACCTATCACAGCCACTGGAATATCTCTGGGCTGATGATGATGCTAGGCTGAATATTCTTACAAGATAGTGAGTAATGGTGTCTGATATTCCCAAGACCCCTCAATGTGCAAGACCCCCTGGTCATCTGAGGGATCCCTGCCTTGCTACAAATGTCACTGTTCATAGATATTGCATGGGCCTTGCTCTTTTGACGCTAATTAAATGTTACTGCTCTGCCACTGCCAAGATAAAGAGAAGCAGCTGAAGTGGAAGGAGAGGAATGTGAGGGTCAGATGTATAAATGATGAATTTGTCTATCTCTGATGCAACAGTGGATTAAAACCCATCATTTTAATGAAAAATTAGAAAAAAATTTGTTATTGTTACAAGGATTATACAGTAAATATCTGCATTGTACAGATTTTGCAGAGAACCTCAATACCACTACAGTTGCAGTTCTTCATTTTTAATTGACAGGTGTAATGGGAATGGCAGGCAGAGGTACCGATATGGAAACAGTTCATTAAAGGTGTGTCTAAATCCCAATGTGAAAAGGAGACAGGAACATGTGCTCCGACTTCCTCAGTGATTGAGATTTAGGAAAGAAAAATGTATGCATCATTGGAATTCAGATTTTTTTTTTTTTTTTCCTGAGTTTTACACTTCCGACTGAAAGTTTTATAAAAAGGGAAAGGAGAGAGTCTGATGGGAAGAGGTATATGAACATTTGCTTTCTAGGAGTCTGAATGCAACACAAAGATATCCTGGAGACCCTGTCGTCCCAGCTTTTACATTACATTAAGCTCTTCTCTCTGTGACAATGGGCTTCTCACTTTGCCTTTCTTTGTTGCGGGGCAGATCGAGCATAAATTCACCCGTAGTCCTTAAAAATCCACAAAGGTCTCAGACAGGTGAGCACTGATAAGTATGCTACCATTTGCAGGCAGCCCACTCTCTGTGAGGAGCATTTTTCCTACTCAGCCCAGGGTAGAGATGTGGACATAAAGACAAATTGTGATGGCGAGGGCTGACCTTGACGAGCAACACTGAGGCAGAACACCACCAGGCGGCCATCAGCTCGCCACTCGGCTGAGACACAGCTGCTGATCACGTCAGGAGGTCCGCAGTTCATGAGCCAGCAGAGCAATGCTGAGCTGCAGACAGGGTCTCTGTAAGGGTGCGAGTTGAGTGTTTGCTTATGTGTGCGTTGGCTGGATTTGTCACATCTGAGTGGCTTCACCACTGTGTGAATCAGTGGTCGGCCTGGGTTGGGACTCAGATGTTCAAATGTAAGCTATTGGTGCGTGGAAAACAATCAGCTTAACACAGCGCTACATTGCCAATTATTTGCCCCTCTGTAACAACAGAGCAAATCCTGCAGAGGAAGCGTGTCAATGCATGCCGGTGAGGCTGCAGGTTAGAATGTGACGTCTGTGAGGGCTTTATCTGGACACGTTTCTGCTTTGTGAAAGTCACCTTGGCAGGGAGATTTTACCCCTTCAAGATACTATAAAGTCAGCTGCAATCAAATGAGGGTTCATGCAGAGTTGCATTTGTTAATATTCTATACCAGTCAGGACATTGAGGCTTTACTGGGACGAGTCAGGTTGTGCCTCATGGAATAAGCCTGCTGTTCCCATTGAGGCTGAGAGATGGGGGCGCCGGTCAGCTTGTACTGTATTAATTTCTCATGCTGTGCTGCGTCCATAGCTGTGACAACAGCAGAGCCAAGGTCTCCCAGGAAGATATTCTGTCACTTCTGCCACAGTAATGTACCAACAGGAGGCTTAGCATTGCTTTTTTCTTCCTTTTCAGCAGGACTTGGCACTGCTTCGGCTCATTCAAAAATCACTAACGTGAAAAGAGCCCTCCTGTCTTTGTGAGAATATGTGCAAGAAGAAACCAGCAGGATCCAGGTTTTTATGGTGACAAATGTGTCATATTGTGAGAGGAGGTACCTGCATGTCAGCTGCAAACTGTTTCACAGTGGCTGTTCGTCACTTCTCATTTCTTTTTTCTTTTTATTTTGTCTCTGTGCACATTCTGAAGACTAATGATCTACCCATTTACCATCACCTCAAACATCCCAATTAGCAAGCACACAGAAAAACAATTTAACTGCTCACTCAAACTCTAAAAATGAGGGTATAAAAATGCTGCAGATCCATTAGATGTTTGAATTCATTCAAGTGCACAGAGCAGAGAAGCTGTTTTTAACTGCAGATGGCAATTAAAGTGGCCAGAGTGTCTGGCAGCTACTGTACCGAAGTGCACAGCTTCACTATTACGACTTAATTATATAAGAATTTCGTTCTGGTCTTAATTGACATTTCTCTTTGTTATCTTTATCCTGTTCTTAAATATTACAGACGCACATAGAAAACCTTACATTTTTCTCCACACATTGTGCTGAGATACTTAAATGGTTCAGAGCATATATTGTACACTTCTTTTTCTTCTGTTCATTTTTATTCATACTGGTAGTGGGATTAGATTATTTTTACTGAGCCTTTGAGAGCTATTGCAGCAGTTTGAAATGGTCGTATCCTTTTGATTAAACAGACTCTCAGGCCAAAGTTATTGTCAAACTGAGAAAAATGGCTATTCACCAGCTGTAAAGTAAATGTGAAATTTTGGTAGGAGAGTTGCTTTCCACTGCCTTCACGTATTACCTTATATAAAGGAATTTTATTTCTGAAGAAATGTTTTATAAATAATTCATATTATTATAATTTTCTATAGTAATTCAAGATTTTAATCTTTTAAAACCTGAAATTCCCCCTTTTGAGGGGAGTTGCGAACAGACAGCCAAACTGTGCCAAAAAGGATTTTTGTGGCGACCTTGCTTAAACCATCTGTTTTAGAATGTTTCTCATCAGTTTACCTTTGCAGAGATAAAGTTCATGTGATGTACGATGATTTGATGGACGTTTGAAGCTACAGTACAACTGTGTCATTGTAAAAGGATGTTTATATTTATTCTGAAAGTTTTCCTTTTTCTCTTTTGTTGCCAAACCTTTTCATTTTGCTTTGTGCCATCTTCATTTATTCTTCAACAGTAACGCAATCATAGATCTTAACACATCCCTTTAATATGGATGTAAAGGTATTTCAATAGACCTTGTGGTTGCAAAAGTATGAACATTTCATTTATGGTCATGACATTTTGGAGCAGAATCTTGAAAATTTTGCACAGGGCTGAAAGGATTAGTGAACGGATGTGTTTCAGATTTTAGATTTACAGGGTGTACACTCTGCTCATCTGTTTGGATCCTGAGTCATTCAAACTGAAAGTTTTCTTTTTTTTTAAAAAGAAATATTCCACAATTGGAAACATATAATGGAAACGTAAGAGATTTAACCTTCAGCTTGTTTGTCAAGTATTGAGTTCACCTTTATATTGATTAAGTACACCTCAGGCTAATTGCCTTTTTGTGGTTATGGTTTGTTCATGGTTATCATTTGGAAAGGTCAGTTGATGAAATTTCAAAGCTTTATGCACCCTCTGACTCTTAAACCTTCCAATACCCAACAACCTTGAGCTGCTCTATGTGGCTGCCTAGTGCCCTGAAAATTGAAATAGTTGATGCTCAACAAGTAGAAGACACTTTTGAGGAAAGTGTTTTCACTTTCAAAAAGGGTCAAGTTTAGCACTTGCTGCATTTTTAAAAGAAGAAAAACTATTGAATTTTAAGTAACATCTGCTCTTTAAATATTAAAAAAAATATATATATTTTTGACTGATTTGCTTTAAGATGCATGCATGTTTAATTCAAAGGGGAAAAAAAATTCTAATTACTCATCTTTTCATTGATTTCTCATAAATGTGTGGATTTTAAATACAGGCCTGTATCTCCATACTGTTTCAGTTCTGCCTTGACTTTATAAATCAAACTTCTACCACTACTGAAGTCTTGTCACACCTAAAAGAGCTGCAGATGGAGTGAAGGAACAGGGTCAAAAGTTTGGAAATAAGAGAAACATGAGAGAACTTTCCCCCCTCTGAGCATTACCTTCAGCAACAGCCAGACTCCATGTCCATGCTCTGTGGGCTGAATGTGAAGATTTGCACTGCGCCAATACACAGATTGGCACAAAAAGAAAGCACTTCCAACCCCAACTATGCTGGCATTCTTCCCAGGCACTGCTAGCGTTGGCCAGTTTGAGCCAGCGTCTCTACTTTGAAGCTGCGAGGACATTTTCTCTACACAAATGTCTGACAGACAAATCAAGACCCCCCCCTTCCTGAGCTACTGTGCATGTTAACTTTATCAATGCAATCACAGAGCTGGCGAGAAAATCATAGAAAGATTAAGTTCATTAAGGCCCAAATTAGCATGCATCAACAGGGGGCTCAGTGATTGGCTCTGATTGATATCATTATGAAAACCTTGATTGTGAAGCTTCAGCTCTTAAGACAATTGGCTACAAAAAATGAAAAAGCATTTTTTTCATGGACATAAAGGAAGTCATGACTTGACGTGGGAACAGGGAACTGAGCGGAGGTCACCATGTGTTCAATTTTTGGCTGTAATGAAATGTTGTGCTGGCCAGAATTGGCCTGATCTCAGCCTCCAAAACGGTTTGGATGATGAAAGAGGAATTGGTGGAAAATGAGCTCAAGGGAAGCGGAAACAGTGGAGGAATTGGCCGTGGAGAATTGACATGTTGTGGACTCACTTAGAGGCAGTGATGTGAATGAGCAGGTGGAGTCGAACTGCACAGCGGGAATGTTTCCTGTGTCTCCTGAGATGTAATTACAGGTTAATAAAAAGATCATGTCTAAGCTGATGCTCACACACTTATATTTCAAGGAGGGTGGTACAGTCTTAATGCATCTGCTCATATACACCAGTAAGATTCAGCTTTCCTGGTAACAAAAAACACTAACTCATAAAACTAAGTAAGTATATTATAATATAGTAGACAGTCATATACCCATATACACGCTCTTCATAACTTTATTAAAATGAACTTTCTATCAAGAATAAGCGGTATTTGGCATTATACTGATTTTATATTCACATGGGACTCATTTTGTAAACTATCTGGCATTTAAAAACAAGTATGTTTACCTCAAACATGTCAACATTTGGTTTCGGCTTAGTCACTTCTCAAGATTAGAGCTCACGCCTTTTTGGATTGTGATTTCTTTGTATGAAACCAGATTAAACTAGTTGAAAGGCATGAAGAACATCCTCACTGATAGACATGAGGAAGACAAAGAACTCAGACTTCCAGAGGACGGTTGATCCCCTTCTGCAGATGACACTTTATGAAGAGGCTGTGGAGAAGGTTAATAACTACATGGACCTCAGGACAAGAAGGATGACCTTTAATGATATCACAGGACAATTTAAAAAAAAAAAAAAAATCCAGTTCTAAATAGACTGAAATGCCTGGACCTAAGTGCTACGGAGTGTATTGTTAAAGGGATATTGTGTAAGTTCTCCTGTTATTTATTCACAAAAACTGATTTGGTCCAAAAGTGTTTTTTCATTAATCAGTAATCACTCCCATCAACAAACTGAAGTGCTCCTCTAAGTTCTAAATTTGTCGTCCGTATCATTCATTTACACATCAAGCAGGGCGGCTCGGTGAAGGCTGCCATGTCGCATTGCCATGTTTTTGCGTTCAGGAGAAGCGTGACAGTAGGAAAACACAGAAACTCACCGGACACACCGGAGTTTTCAGCTCAGTTCGAGGTAATGCCTTTGAAAAGTCACCGCGCTGCAGAGGGGAGAAACCAGCATCTCACTGATGCTGCGTTCATGTGCAGTCGGGCAGATGGCCGTTGGTAACAAACCAGATGTCATTTTAATCAATGAAGCCGAGCGAAAGACGGTAAAACATGGGTCTTTATTGTGAATATTGTATGAACTGTTGTATGAACTGCGTGAGTGCAGTGCACGTGTTTTAGCAACATAATGGTCAACATTTCATTGTTGATTTTGTGGTTCATTAATTTTTTAATTAGAATGATAATGTGTCTATTATTGCCTTCTTAAAGACATTTTTGTAGGGAAAGATGAGAGAAAAGCTCTCTCAGCTAATTTTTTCAAATTTACACCTGGTGCGACTCCGGGCTAAGCCCAGGTTGTCCTCAAAGGCTGGAGACGCCCCTGACAGTGATAAACATGCATGTCTTAATAGCTGGCAACTGATTTTTTTCCACAAAAGACCTGGATCGTTCACATACGAATTGTAAATACAATCTGACCGGCAGATTGACCTTTTCACAATTTCGATGTCCAAGTGCTATGAACTGCTCCTAGCGGTGACATCCAATATTGAGTGTTTTGGCTGTGACATGCTAAAGCAAGTATATTCACAGACAATGCAGACCACTGGCGTGAATGGTTGTGTACACAGCAAGCATATCCCACCACTTAATCTGCCTCACTGACAGTGAAAGTGTGTAACCCTCCTATCGTCCTAGGGGTCAATTTGACCCCATTCAATGTTTATCATTCAAAAAATAGTTGTCAACTTTTTTTTTTTTTTTTTGCTTCACATTTTATGACTTTTCGTAATTTGGTGGGGAAATGAAATGAAAGAAATCAAAGATCCATGACAAAAGCAGCTGAATAAACAAACGCTTCATCAGTTTTAACATGGAGACCCACCAGACATGCAGCAAGCCATGTTGATATCACGTCAATAGTGATCAAAAATATTGTGCTTGGGATGAAAAATTTAGAGGGCAAGCATGTGTATGACTTGTGGTCATTAATGTTGAAAAGTAAATTTGAGAAGATTTGCATGAGGAATTCAAGATAAATTAATTCTAATTTAAAGGTTTGGCCTGATGGTGGCGCTAGAGGACAGGTCAATTCACTGATTTTCGAAGGGGGTATTTATGTATTCAACCATAAATAAAGTGCCTGTCACAAAAACTTGGTTAACAATATTCTGTAAATAATTTTCTGGAGGTAAATATCCCTGGGGTCAAATTGACCCCAAGGACCAAATTTGTTGTTAAATTTGAGGACGATGGGAGGGTTAAAGCAGAACTCAGTAACTTCAGCTCGGGGCTCCCCCTAGTGGCGTCCTTTCACTGTCGTAAAGTTCAACCCCCCCTACACCCCCACAGCACACAGACGGCTTCTCTACCTGCCTTTCCTCTATTTGATCGCTGGATATATTTCTAAGCGTTTACTAGCTTGTTGATGCTACTTTGCTGCGTTGGTAGCAGCACCTCGTCTCCCTCTGCTCAAAGCAAAGACCTGTCTCTTCTGAAACGGGACGTTTTACCCGCGATTGCGGGCAAATATGCCGTGGATTATATTTTTCTCTGGTGTTGGCGGGTAGCAGGTAAGAATACGAACTTTTATTTACTTTTTGCGGACATGACAAGTGATTATTGAGCCTGAAGCAGTGATGCTTCACCCGGCGCCCAGGCCGCAAGCTACGTGAATCACTCTGGTCCAGCAAAGAGTTGGTTATGAGAGCCAGGAGCCGGTGTTTAGGTGGTGTGAAGCTAAAGAAATGTTTTCTTCGAATTAGCGCTGGTAGTCTGGTTCAAATCAGAGCTGGAAGCAGCTCGGTAGATAGGGGACCTGAGTACCGTACAGCGGTTTCTGTTGTCGCAAGTTCTGCTCGGGTCGGCGCAGGCAAAGTTGCATAGAGCTGCTCGCAGGCCAGAGGCAGCGGCGGGGACATTGAATCACTCCGTAAACACTTTGTTTAGCCCCACGGGGATTCCGAAAAGCATTTATTGAGGTAAAAAAGTTACTGAGTCCCCCTTTAAAGCACAGACGCCATTATGGCTTCCACATTTGTTTATACTTTGTAAAAAAAATTTAAAAATATGCTCCCTCAATGGACTTCCACTTCATCTAGTATAATGATCACAAGGGTTGCCATGGATACAGGTAGAACTGAGGCTAAAGGCAGAAAGGAAGAGGATTGGGAGGGGGGGTCTGCTGTATACACTATCTTACCACTGTAATGATTTATCTTTACTTTTATCTTCGGTAAATGTAAATTTCCAGATTCAGGACTTCTGACAATAACAACGGCTGGCAGAAATATCACCTTTGCTGCAGTAATTATGAAATAGTCACCTGTCACAAAGGCAACAGCTGCACTAACAAATCATCCACTTATTGTGTCAAAGCACACAGACCAGAGATTACTTAACTGGTTGTACTGCATTGCAGATTAAATACAGTCGGGCCAAATGTGCTTCATTATTGAAAAAAAAAGGAAGATGATCAAACAAGATCTAAAGATGCCATGTAGCATACTTCTTAGTAAGATTATCATGAAATATCTAGTGCTTGATTTTGTTTTAGTTTAGTCTACTTAATTCTAATAGGACATGAACTGATCATTTAGGCCATTGATCAAGTAATAACATTAAATTCAAACTCTTCAACAGAACATTTATGGAATTATTCAATACCAGCCACTCTAGTTGGAAGTATAATTCATAATCAGTCCCTCTTCTTAACATAAAGGCCAGTATTCCTCATCCCATACAAAGAAAGCAGGATTAGGAGTTCAATACTGATTTGATTCAGACCCATTTATCCTTGATATAAATTGTTGCTGAACTATTAGAAAAAAAAATTGATGGCAAAAGATCTATTTCTGCTAATCTGAAAAATGACACCAGACTTTTCTTTCTCATCAGAGTGCATATTCAAGTTATTTAATCTCATGCAGAAACTAAATGTTTTCTTTTCCTTCCTGCTTACCGTGGAGTACCATCAAGTTTGTTTGTCATCTCGTACTTTACCATCAGTGTTTGCTAAATGTGCAAAGCTACAAAATAAGTTCTAATACTAATACGCAATCATTTCCCTGTTCTCTGTGCATAAAGAACAATCAAACTGAAGCCACAGTCTGTGATGTCAATGACTGCCAACCTCTTAGTGACTTAAAATGGATTTACAGCCAAACAATGGAAACAACTTTAGTTCTCTACATGCTACATCAGGTTTGAATTCAACAGTAACAAAGGAAAACAACTTGACTTCTGCAGCCTGTGAGGCCATCCATCTGCCCACATCCAAGGCATTTATCATTACTTAAGAAGCACGCCAGACCAGAGGTGAAAGTAAGCCGGGACGGACCAGAACTGCATTCTGGGAGGAAATATTCAGACCTCCTCTACTGGAACGGAACCAGAATGGTGGAAAAAGCAACTTTCACCAGTGGTGGACTAACCATTGGGAGCACTGGGATGTTTGGCGATTGCTGACAGTCAGGTAGCGCTCGATATTTAAATAAACAATCCGTCATGCGGCTCATCAGAGCATCGGCCCCACTGAAGCTCACACAACGTAGCAACGTTGGGTGGAAAAAAAAAAACACACGGCCATCTTTCTGTGAGGTTGTCTGTGACAACCGGTGACAACACTGACCCTGCCCCCTTCTCTCGCACATTTGCAGTGGCAACATGGAGCAAGATAAACAGGCGAAAAAGAAAGCTGGACCAGAGAGGAGGGTCTTAAAAAAAGAAAGAAAAAAAAAAAGCACAGGCCAGTGATGCAGCAAAGTTCTGGAAGATAACCGACATGTTTGTAAGTGAAGGAGCAGGTGAGACAACAGAGCATCCAGCACAACTAGGAGGAGCTGATGGATAAAATGAACTTGATGCAACTTTTAGGAGATGGTCAACTACATACAAGCATGATAATTAATGATATTAATGCTGAATTTCTTAGGCTATATGAAATTTTATTTAAAATCCCATTAAGATAAGAACATTTGTTGTTATATGAACATAACTAATGGAAAAAAAAAGTCAATTACTGAATCTGAATAGCTGGGAATTATGGGTGACTTGATTTTTTTTCTCACAAAGATGGAAAAAGGAGCAGTCAGCTGACTGTCAGCAGCACCAGTGCTGCAAGAGCTCACAGCAGTGGTGGACAGCAGCAGTCAGGAATCAGAGCAGGAACCTCCAGGTACAATTTAAGAACAAACCAAACATGCAGGTGATGCTTTTAGTTTTATTTATGCTTTACAAGTGTTGATTATTTAAAGTGTTAATGTCATTCTGCAGAGCAACCACATACACTGATTGAGACAGTGTTATAATGTGGTTGACACAGTTGTCAAATTTACAACTATTCTGGTATCTGTTTAAAAATAAGATTAGTATCAAGTTATGGAGTAACCTATTTTATTTAATATGTGTAGTAAGTCTTTTTGACAAACAAAAACATGTGGAAGTGAGAAAACTCAGTGTTCTTTCTCACAACAGAGAAAACACTTCAATTATGTTTGAGTTGTTGTGTTATTATCGCTCTGATGTTCTCTCTCCTGAATAAGTACTTAACCTGCTACCTGCACTTAACCTGAAAATAACTATATACTGTGTCTTGCCATATATAACATCGTGTCAATAATTTATATTATGCACTTATGAATGTGCACATGATTTAAAAGTCAAAGTCAGAAAGGAGTATGCTCCGTCAACATGTTGGTATGATGCAAGCACTCAAAGCGCGCAAGCTTAAAGGTGTCATAACCTAGTGTTTTACATACACAATCCTTCTTAAATTATCTTCAAATGAATTTTTAATTATAGTTGGGTGGGAGGAAAATTTACTGAGCTCATTTTAACCTCTTTTTATCCCCAACTTTTGTTTGTTGCGAGAATACGCACGAGAGTTAGACCTGTCTGTAAACGCGTTCACGGGGAAAACGTCAAAGCCAAAACAAAGTTTTATCAGGACGGAGCAGGTGAAGGAAATGATGTCCCAACAGAGAAAAACGTGATAAAAACGTAACGGCACGGTTGATAGAGAGGATCCGCGGAGTAAAAGGGCTGGACTCTGATGAATATAAGGAGTGGACGTGTGACGTGAAGTTAACCAAACAGTGCTAGCTTCTGTAGCTACATTAGCAGCTTGTCCGCTCGTCTACCACCGTTTACTGGTCTCTTACACAAAAGATAATAAGTTACACAAGCAGCAACACTTACTGACTGCACATCCTCACTGATAAGTATAATCCACTGGTGCCTGGTAGTGCTGTCCTTCCTGTTCGAGCATCGAAAACTGCTGAATTTCTGCCGAGGCAACTCAGCACGGCTATCTCCCCCCTCTTCCTCGTCGTCGGAGTTACCTGCCACGGTCTACTTTGTGGCAGGTAATCAGCTGTCTTCAGGTGGTGCTAAAGAGGCTAGCTTAGCAGCTAGCAGCCTCTCTCGTTCACGTCATTCGGAGAGAGAAATTCAATTCGCGTACTGTGGAGAGCGCAAGCTTGTGGCCGACTCTGGTGAGAAGAGAGAGCCCGCACTCAAAGACGAAGTTACTTTCACTTTCCGGAGTTTCTGGCACGTTATAACTGAGGTCCCGTTCCAGTACACATGTTTTAACGTGAAAAAGTAGGATTTCCGGGTGATGACTCCTTTAAAAAAAATTGAGTTGCACAGTTCCTGCAAGAATCTTATCTTACTTTTACCACTACACCAGACAGCAGCCAACAACGCTGCCCCCCCCCCCCCCCCCCAACTCTAACTCTCACCTGATGTCTGAATCTACCGTATTTTCTGGACTATAAATCACAATTTTTTATGGTTTGGCTGCTCCTGCAACTTATAGTCCAGTGCGACTAAAATATCAAAATATTAACAATTTAACATATTTCTAAGTGTTAATTCATACTGACATGAGCCAAGTAGTAAAAATTACCGTCAACGTCACATGATGGCGCTCTAGGCTTGTGACAACTTTATTCTGCTCCAAGGGTGAAGATCCCAAAACAGCCTTATCTTAGCGAGAGCTGCTCATTTTGAACATTTGGCTGTACTGTCTGCAACAAATCCTCAAAAACCCATGATTATCCTTCTTAATGACGTTTAGCCTATGATCATTTACAGGCATTAACTTTGGAGTGATTGGGAAGTTTTAGCAGTAACAAATAGGATATGAAAAATCCAGGTTATTTGCTGTTATTTACAGCAAATGACCACAACTTATAGACCAGTGCGACTTATATGTTTTTTTTCCTCTTCATGACGCATTATTTGACTGGTGCGACTTATACTCTGGAGCGACTTACTGTATAGTCCGGAAAATACAGCAGTTGGATCATACGGCCGGTTACAGCTGAATAAACTTGGATGGATTTGAAATCATGTGGGTTTAACATGACACTTGGAGGGACAAAAGCAGGAAGGGGCAGCCTGATGTCCAAATGGAACTTTTAGGAGATAATGAGCAGGAGGGAAAAGCATCTTCCTACCATTGTTTCGTTTCCTAGAAGCTGCAAACCATTTCTTAAGCCCAGGTTTTACTGAGAAGTTAAAGTTTGGAAAGAAATATGAAGGTGCCCAGAGCAGTTAAGAAATGTAGACAAACAATTTATTCTCACCCTCTTTCCTCATGGAGGGTCTTTTAGGGTGCTGAGTGAGTTCTTTGTGAATCTCTGCCAGCAGCTCACACATATACAAGCTGTCAACATACGCATTGGCTTGCTTAAATCTGAACCCTCACCCACTAAGTTTTCATTCAGATGTACCTTATTTGTACCTATGAATGTGACAACCACCACCTGGCTACTGTCACCTGGTGATAAAATATCCTCCTGCAAAGATAGCACTTGTCCTACTTTCCAGAAAAGACCAGTTTCAGGTTTTCAGCAGAGTTAATACCTGATCTGCTCACCTCCTCTTATGGGAACAGCTTCAGAGCTGTGGGCTTAAGTCTGCATGCATATTAAGCAATATATCAAACTCCTTTCACCCCCAACTGTCAGAATGCACTATAATCCTTTTCCTAACCTACACAGAATAATGGGTTCACTATGCCTCAGCCTCCACAATGAACACTTCATCTTTTTTTTTTTTTTTGTGAATTCAGCATTCATCCTCACCTGTACATTAGTGAACAGCGGGAAGAGGAGTGTAGGCCAGAATGAATGGCTTGCATGCCCAGAGGCATTTTTCCTAAAGCTTCCAAATAGTCAGTGAATGAATGTTTCTTTCCTTTACTTGAAAACCACTATTGTAATACTGCAATACAGCTGCAAACCCCCAGTTTGAGGGGAAGATTATACTGGGAGGGTCTCTGCAGCAAACAATCCAACTAATAATTCACTTGGGAGTTATTTGACAGACATAAATCCAATAAGACAGCCAGCACAGGAAAGATGAAAATGACAAATAAGATTCCAATGAAAATCAAACAAACCATTTCCACATAAGAGCTTACTTAATGAAGTAGATGTCTACGGGTTAATGAAGATAAATATTTGAATTAACACATCAAGATGATTTGCAAATGGCTGTACTTGCAGTAGAATTAATTTAAAGCATTTACTATCCAAATAAGACCACACTTGTACAATGCAATGCAATCTAGCCCCGGAACAAATAACAGCTACATGTTAAAGACACACAACGGAACTTTTAGCAGTTTTCTCAGTGACGCGCCCCCTATCGGCGGCTAAACTAGCAACCATCTTGCATCGTACCTGTACTGTAAGCTCACTCCAGCCAGTAAAAGACAGTCTTATCTTGACTCTTGTTCTGTCCCTTCCTCTGTTTCTTTTCCTCTCTTCCTCCGGTGATGTTTCCTTGCGTTTCTTTACCGAATTCGACATGATGCGCATTCAAAACACCCGCGATGTTGATCCCTGGTTTACATCCGGTTGCTAGTGAGTGACGCGGTGCTGCAACCAATAGTTGGCTGCAACGTCACGGTCGCGTCCCGGATGGGAATCTTACATAGTGCTGTTTCTGAGCCCCGGGACGGCTCTGGGCACTGACAGCTCGAAAATGCGCTTAATGAATGTTGGTGTGACATCAAAACGAGTCAGAAACACAGATTTTTAAGGTCTAAAAGTTACGTTGTGTGTCTTTAAGGGAATTGCTTACTTTGTTAGTGCGTTTGCAGTAGCAAATGCAACATTTCAGAGGCCATTTCAGAAGTCAAGGCAAACTTCTGAAATGTTGTAGAAAAGCAAATCATGTAGGTTTTTATCAACTAACTTTAAATAAATCAGATTTTTAATGTGTCGTCAAGTGGAGGTGCTAGATTACTCATCACGGTTTGAGACAAAAGGATCCTTTAACACATTAACCAAAACCCGTTGCCTCTGCTTTTCACTATGAAAAAACAACTGTTATTACATGCTGAACTTGAACGCCCATTCAAGTATGAGTACTTAAAGCATCCATTCACCTGTCAACTAATTAGATTTACAAATACTGGTAGTTTATGCCTATCTCATCTCATTTGTAGGGTTGCAGTTGTCTTCATCCGCTGTTTTTTCCCCCTTTCACAGGCACATCACTCCAAGAAATGCAAAATTTTCACTCACGAAAAGCTAATGTTGATTGTTGTTAAGCAATTCTGCATGAAAAAAAAAAATAGCCTTCAACATCTTTAAAGTTATAAACTGCTACATTTTAGAAAGACTGAGCAATTTCAGAAAAGTAACATTTTAAGGGAATGGTGTTGAAATGCATTTAAATGCACCGCATGCTTTGTTTTTATCTTATTTACACCTGTATGTGCAGCCTGTGGAACACAGCAAGCTGTAGATGTGAACTGTATGTGTAGCTGTAAACATGAAGCTTAAATAAAAGAAGAAACGTAAACTACAAGCCCCTCTGGAATCATAAAGCACAGTGAGACCGCACAGATATTGTATTTCCTGCATGACTGAGCAGGACTGCACACATAGACCTTGGGCTCTGACTGATGGGCAGATTTCTTTCAAAGTCTGACTTGTGAGGCAGAGTTGTACAACAGTTAGGATTGATGGGTTTTTTTTCCAACCCTCTTTTTTGTGGGTTTCCCCTCAGTCAACCCCCTTCTCCTGCCTGAAAGCATGACATGTGCCTGGCATTATTGATACCTGCTCTGACTTCAAATCAGACCTCCAAGAGATGATAGTGTGGCACACAGTTCCGGTACACAGGCTGTTCACGAGCCGTGTGACACAAGCCGCATGTCAGCAGCAGTGTGCCATCAGTAAACTCGGCCTTCATGCTCAAGACACCAACTACACTACAAGCTTGTGAGCATTGCAAGCATTTCATGTAGAGAATCAAATCAAGTAGATAAATTCACAGTATGAATCATAAGTCCAACTGTGAGGAGTGAAAGCAATCAGTCTTTTTCTTTTAGTCTCACTTGATTCCAACGGACAGCAGCACTGCAAGAGACAGCTGATTAAAAAAAAAAAAAAATCAAGTGAGATTCACATTAGGAGATTAAAAAGAACTGCATTAACATACTGGCAGAAAAATCATGGTTCTTGCTCATCCATCACCAAGAGGCCATGAACTCAGATTTGAAAAGATGAAATAACTAAAGTATTTATTGGAGAGAAATGAAAATTAAAAAGCAAACAATATTCATCCTCAGTTTATTTAACTTTATATTTTTATTCAGATTTCAAAAACGGAGAAATGAGAGATTTACTGTATGCAAACAACGCTGCCACCCAAACACAGAGATGCACAAAGTTTTCTACCCAAAGGCCTGCTGAGAACTAAGACTCTTCCTACAGCCTGAGGGACACTGTTCACAACGTCCCTTTCCTCAGTAGCATGATCACCTCGGGTGGAGTTTCTGAGCAGACTCTTGTATCCCAGGGCCATCTCAGTGTGTGCACCGTTCCAGGAAGCTACAAAGTGAGGGAAAATGGGAGAGCCATGCATTCAGCTGGCAGCGACGGGGAGTAACACAAGATGAAGAAAATAAAGATGAAGGTAGGAGAACAGATAGAATCTAAGGAGCTTGAGTGCAGACTCCCTTCATCTTGAAGGTCACAGCTCCAGCTCTGCAGTCCAGTTCTTGTGAAATTTGGCATACCTCAGCCTTTCCTCCTCATTTTACTTCACTAAGGACGGATTCTTGATGGCTGTTTTTTCATAGAGACCATTTTTAACTGGGCCTCAGGTAACAGTCGATGGATCAACTGAAGGCTCAGATCTTTCAGATCTTGTGTAGGTCTTTGAGGATTTTTTTCCCCATTTCTCAATCACTGTCAGACATTGTTCATCTGCTATACAGTAGATACATTTTTCTATGCATTGAAACTTCTTTTGTACTCTCATTTTCCTATGTTTAAGGACACACTGCACACCATAAGTTTCTGCCTAAAAGCTCTTTTGTAATCACCTTTTATTGACGACTGTTGACTTTTTTTTTTGGTAAATTAAAGAAATGGAAACAGTCTTTAGTGGCAACTTGCTACAAACTCTCCACCAACGGGTGAGAACTGAAGAAGCCTTTCAGATGAGATGTTAAATGCCTTCTTTCAGGTGTCCTCATTCAAACTCTTAGGAATACCAAGACCTGAATGACTGAGAATCTACAACAGCGGAACGTCCTGGTGTGAATTAAAGCAAATATACAGTAAGTTCAAGCACCATGTTAATATACTGTATGTGTGTTTTACTGCATGTGTTTGTGCACAGTGTGGCTGCTTGTGCATGTTTATCTGTTTGTCTTCATTTGCTGACGAGCTGAAAAAAGGTCTTGGAAGAAATTTCATTTCCTCAGATCAAAGTGGATCATCATAATCGCACACTAACCTGCCTTGCTTTGTAGACTCTGCTACAGGCTTAGCACTCAAAGGAAAGCTGCACATCCCAAACCCCCATTCTGCTCCATGTACAAACACATAATCCCATTTGTGCAGAGTTAAAATAACTGCTCAGCTCCACTCTTGCTCCTTTCAGTTTCATTGTGGAATTAGGAGCCATTGGATAAGAACAACATCTCATAACCGGCATCTCGCATATTGTGTATTATAGCTATTTGAAACGTTACATGCATCAGAGTGTAGCTTATTTTACATTTTTGTTCCATAGTTGGCTAATAATAACTCACAAACTAAATCTGTCACTCAGCTCAGAGATGACTTGTTTTCCAGGCTTGCAGCCAGATGAGCTTATAAGGATACATTTCTCTGACTGCTTAAATTATTCCACCATTATGATACAAACAATGGTTTTTCTCCGCAAAAATCCAAGGTCTTTTTCCATTTCTCCACTGTCATCACTGATGTGCTTCCACATTTTCTCAGCAAGCCCGTTAGTTTTCCTCCTGTATAAGCTCTTCAATTAGCCTTTTTTTTTTTTTTTTTTAGCTATACATAACATTCTTGCTGCAGTAATTGCGCTCAGCCTGGGAGAGCTTTGGCACAGGCACAAATGAGCCCAAACCTCAGTAGAGCCCTCTTGAGAGACTGATGAAATTTGTTTGCATGCGTTTTGTTTTGCCATTTTTTTTCTCCTCTATTTTCCCATGTACCTTTATTCACAAGTCCTGCCAGTCAGGGAGGATGTGACACAGGCCAAACAAATCAAATCCGGGGGATCATTAGGCTGCTCTTAATGATGTCAACCCTGTGGCATCCAAGCCTTTTTATTGAGGCTTTGCATGGCTCACAGCCCCGGAGTCTTTTACAGGCTTCAGTGCTCTTCGATATCCAGGAAGAGCCTATTTGTGCCTCTAAGGAGGGACCAAAGACATTTAAATATAATTCCCAAGTATTCACAGCATATTTTTGATTGGAAAGGCTTCATTAGCTGTGATGATTTTGTTTCATTACCAATCATTTGTTTTTGAATCTTTTGCAGCCCTGAAAAGAAATAAATACTTGATTTAATAAAAAAGGCTCCATTATAGCCTCAATACATTATGCAGTGAAATTTAAAGAGTTAATAAGTTGGCTTTTGACCGTTAAACTATTGATCCTGATGGCTGTGGCTGCAATCGATGCCTTCCTGGAAATGGAAATCTATGTGTGGTGGGGCTGGTGGCTCAGTTGTTGCAGTGGAAACTTGGTAATGCATACAGTTACAGTTAAACTAAAATAAAGAATAAATGAAATTTTACTGCAAGCCACTGAAGTCAAGAAATACTGAATTTGAAGGGTTGCATTCCATTTAGTTGAACCATCCACACATTTAATTTTTAGTACAAGTTTTCACTGTGCAGAGCAGTCAGCATAACACCACAGTGGATGTTGGAATATAAAGAGTCCAGAGTTTGGTGAAGGGGGTCTTGCTTATTGCTTTGCAAAGAATGAAACCGAAAACATTGAAATTCAATTTTATAGCATTTATTTTTCAATCCTTACAACACAATGTAGCTCCCACTGCCAAGAAGGTATTTTGAATTCAGACATTGTCGGCCATAAATGCTTTTTATTCAAAACAAGACCCAGTGGAATTGGTTTGGGTGGCTGCCTCTCTAAACATGAGCTGGAGTGATAAACGTGTGCCTTTGTGAGTTAGTCATCTGTGCATGTGTGTGTGTGTGTGTGTGTGTGTACGTGTGATGTTTGTATACAAAACAATAACTCTTCAGCAAATAAGCACACTGAATGACTTCCCACACACCAGTGAGGAGGAGGCGGAGGAACAGGCCACAGGACAGACGCAGCATCAGTGCAAACAAGCTGGAGGAGAGCAGCGAAGACTGTTGACAGCTAAGTTGATTCAAAGTGGATTTTGGGTCAAGAAGAAAACTTGAGATGCAATATCACCACTGAAGCAGGATGACAACAACATGAAATATAGTCTAATTTTGGTCCAGAGGAGCAAGTCTATCTTACTGACTTCCATTTAGCTGATTAATGTCTCCTCAGCATCCCCAGCAGTGCAACATAGCACTAGCTGCTGTGGCTTTTCAATTCCAGACGTAATTGAGTGGTTTTATGAAGCTGCATTGGCCATTTATTAAACACATAAAAAGTAGCACATTAATAAGAAGACAGGTTAGAAAGTCTACATGCAGCAGTCAATTAAGGTGAAGATAAAGACAGAATAAAATCTCACCATTCATGGCCTGGTGAAATTCAGCTATTTATCATCTTCCCTCCTTCACCAGAGGAGCCACTACATATGTTGAGCAGCTCAGGTAAATCAGCATTGTCACCACAGATGACAGAAAGTTTGCATGTGGGAGCAGCAAACCTTCCTCCAAACTGCTCACACTACATTCATTATCATAATCCCAGACACAGACTGCCGGTCTTCTGTTTCCTCATATTTAGCGTAATACAATTAGCTAATGGGTACGCTTGTAAGCTGATGACCAGGGAGGATGAATGGGTTTCAGGATAAGTCCTGCTGTGCCTTGCTCTTCCTCACCAGCAAACAGCTCCATCCTGGCTGAAATGTACCATTATGGCTGAAGTGCATGTCCTTCTGCTTGCTGTGAAGGTAATGGCCTCGCCGCTGCTGGGGCGTCCTTCAGCAGTCAATCAAAAAGACATGTCCAGGGACCAGTTCCTGTCAGCTGCATCTCTTGTACGCTGCCTACGATAATAAACCCACAGCACTGTGCAAAAGTCTTGAGCCACCCCTCATTTCCATTTACTCTGCTTCCAAGGAGGAACCTTTTTTTTTTTCTCCCCAATTCATTTGGAAGTGGTGATATTCAGAATAAAACCAATTTAAACTCAATTTGGCACTTTGTTACTCACAGCCTGGTGAAATGACATGTTCCCTTTTCTTATACCGCTTCAATGAAAAATGCCCAAACCATCATGCAACAATGAAAACACTAACATGCTGAGCTTAAGCAGATACAAGGTGCAGTCCCATTATCATTTTAGCTCTGGAAGGTTCCAACTCAGTGAAATGACCAAGGAGTATCTAAGTGGCTGCCACGATAAGAGCTGGTTGAATTTCTTAATTGCTACGGAAATTAGATTCAGTATTTCCTTTCTTATCTGCTTTCACGTAGAATGCACTGGACCATTCTTTATGAAAGTAAATGAGATAACGCCATCTTGCAATATTCAAAGCGACACTCAATTATTTTCATTTAGTCAAACTAATTGGGATTCATGTAGATAGAAATGAGGACAAGAGGGCAGCATTCGAAGTTTTTCTTTTTATTTTCTTTGTTTTTCCCATTTAAAATGAATGAGGAGCAGAAGCCTTTTTTGTTGCTGTTGTTTTGCTTTCATTTCTGACCAAAAGATGGTACTTGTTTGCATTTCAGTAAAATGTATTAAAAGGCTCCAGACTGGAGCCAAATGTGCTGCTAGTTTGTGAGGAAGCAAATTTAAAATGCAAATTGTTTGGGGGAGTTTAAATTGTTTTGCAAAATTGAATGAAAAAAACTCAGCGACTGGAAGCTGGTCATAAATGGACTGTGACCACAGATTAGATGGGTATTTTGTGTCAATACATAGATGCCTCAGTCATTTTTGTACTTGTAAAACTATCATTGCACAGCATTTGTCCGTTTTTATGTAACATGTAAAGAGCCTGCATACTTTCTTTATAAAAGCATCGGTCAAACTTTGTGCCAGTTGTAGTTTTAGCATCCAGGCCGACACTGCAGTGAAAGTACAGACGTATCCCTACATCACCACAGCTGCCTCAGCCTTTGCTCTTCCTCCTTACATTATTCCTTTTCCAAAACATTTTTCCATCATGTTCACGAAAAAGTGTTTAGGAAAAGGATCATTTTTAATATCCTCCACGTTCATCATCTTAGTTTCACCAGCTTGCAGCACATTTGTAAATTACTATAAAACACAGTGCAGCTTAAGTTGATGGAAATGCTGTCATAGTAAACAGTGACAGTTTAAAAATCTGACTAATGGTTTAGCTGAAGTAGAAATGAGGAAAGGACATTGAATATTTTTTTCAAACTCGGCACTGATGGCAGAACATCAAAGAAAATGCAGCACAAACTGGAAAAGATGTTTTCCAATTCCACATATTCTCTTAAATCACAGGGAGCACCCTTCATCTAATCACTTTACTGACATACTCAGCATCATCTGCACAATATATCAACTCCACCCATTTTCCACCAGCAGCAGTGGCTAACCATTTTTCCCACATTTCATTAACTCATTTTTCTTTGCCTCTCAGCCTTTTAAAAGAGACAGCCAGTATGCTGGGGGATGGGTGTAAGGAAAGGATTGTACCCTTCAGCTGGCAGAAGAGTATATCCATGTCGCTCCCCACAGGATGGCTGCAAAGTGATCCTCTCAATGCATATTCTGATATCAGTGATCACTGGGCTGCTGAGGCTCACATTTATCCAGCTGGCTCCCTACAAACTGTAACTGGCTGTACTGTAGAGGGAAAAAAAATAAAATGAAATCCACCGGACATGTTTTTTTCCCATGAACACCAAACACTTCACACAGAGATACACAATCACAGCAGGGAGAATAGCAACTTGTGTGGCTGAGTGTTGCCATGGGTGACGGGAGAGAAATAAAAGCATCAAATTGGCATAGAGGGCTGCAAACTGACATAAACATAGGGGACATTTTCCACAATTAGTATTACCCGGTATAAATGTGATTTGATTTCTGAATGACAGATTAACAGGAAAAATTTAAAAAAAATTATTTAAGTGATTTTTTAAAAAAATATTAGCAAAACAAAGGCTACGTTCACACCGCAGCTCTTGATGCTCAATTCCGATTTTTTTGTCAGATCTAATCTTTTTGTGTGAGAGTTCACATTACATTTCTAAATGTGGCCTGATCACAGACAGCAATATGAACAGCTCACGCTTCTGAAGTGACAAGCATGCACAGTTAAACACGAATGACATCACGCACGAAACGGTGTTCATGGAAACCAATGCAAACAAACATGGAAGTTACCGTCATTTTTTGGCTCACGTTGAAAGCAACTTGTGTTGGCAGTCGGCAAATGTATGAGCGGGTTTGTGACGACTGAGGAAGAAGAGGAAGGCATTTGTGACGACGTCTCTGTGTGGAACAACTGATGCAACATCTGTACAGAGGAGTGTGTGGGTGCGGCGTCAGAGCAGGATGGTGGATGAGGATGTTTCAGATCAGATGTCCTGATGGAATCAGATCTTTCCACAGATATGTCACCAAGCACTTCAGCCACGGTAGAAATTAAGTCATAGATCGCAATGATCAGCTGATTACTGAGCGCTACCCGCATTACGCTGGAGAGAAGCGGCTTTATTTTAATGATGCACATTTATCACTGCTGTTCTTCTCTCTACCTGCTGCGGTCCACTTCTTTCTTTACCGGATGCATTTTACACACACTTTTCTTCTGGCCTCGTCCACGCCTCCGCCGCGCGTGCACACCCTCTCACTCATGTTCACACACTGAGCTGCTTGGACCACATAAAAGTTTCCCCCAACACTTTCATCAGTTTCCAGGTTGATATGCAATCAGAGCCAGAAAAATATGAATTAACTCTTCAGTCTGTTGTTTACATCCCATTTCCGTCTCCTCTGGTGCAGAAATAAGGACGCCTGTCTCTGACTCACAGAAGAGGTCGGATAGACGTGACATGCCCGTACAGACTGCGGTCGCTTCGACACAGATCAGATATGTATCCGATTCAATACCACATTTGGCAGTGGCCTGAATTCAATCCAAAAATGTCAATTCAATGCGACTTGCGCTGTTCACACGGTCAGAGGCAGATCGGATATGGGTCACTTTCGAGTGAAAAGATCGGATTCAGATTGCATTTAGCTGTGGTGTGAACGTAACCCAAGTGGCTCAAGAGTTTACTGAAGCTGGAAGACCACAGACAATCTGCAGCAGGAGCCAGAAATGCAATGCAATGCATGCGGAAAATCCCAAAAGCTGCTAAACTTAAAGACAGATAAATAAACTAATAGACAGCTCCCTCAAGCAAGGAAAAATACAAAATAAAAAAAATAAAAAAGTAATTGCAACAATGAGCTTCTACAAAGAATTATTTCAGACCACATTCTGTCAGTGAGTGAGTGGCGCACAGTGCAAAGCACAGTTATCACAGCATGGTGCAGGTGCACATGGTCTGGTAGCTGACATTTGCGTGATACTGTGGGCAAGAAGCAAATGATGCAACTGCAGCACAGCTACAAATGAGGCCAAAAGCATAACATTACTAGGAGGATTTGTGAGTCCTGCCATGAGCAAGGTACCCGTTTTCTGTTCTCTTAAAAGTGCTTTTAAACACAATATGCTGATGTAACATAGTCGGGCAGAGTCTCCACAAGATGTTAATCCAAATTTATTTAACTTGAAGATATTTCATATCTATTTGTTTTTGTACTTTTACATCATTGTTAATGGCTTCAGAGCATTCATCTGCCAGTTGGTCTTTACAACAGTGAATGAACACGCTTCCAGAAAAATATCTACTTTGTGAAAAACACCATACACCAGTGATGTAAATTTAATTTTTACCAGGACTGTGCTCACAGAGGCGCTTTATAGTCAAAAGCAATGTTTCAGCTTTGCAAGCTAACAAATTTGTATGTTCTTAAACTATGACCAGTCTTTAACTAAGTCCACATTAAAAGGAATCTATTCACAGATGTTTTTTTTTCCATTTTTCTATGTTAATCAGTTTAGCCTGCTGTGACTGAGAGCTCATGCTGAAGTTTATCTTCTTCCACAAACTGTGTGAAAATAGTTTCTCCTACAGTTTTGCAGTCTGTTTTAGTCGGTTACTGGATGTCATTAAATCCTCCATCTCCTTTAACTCTGCAAATTTGTTTTCTTGTTAACAGCAGGTTGATACACTGCAGATTAGCATTGTACTTTAGTTTTTCCCTCTCCATCTGTCTTCCTCCTGTCTCAGTACATATACAGAAAAAAAGTATGTAGGATCAACATTTTAAGATTTAGTGCCAATTTCTCACTGTTGTAAATATTTTTGGGGGTAATTTGTTTCTACATATTCATACTAAACATGCATTCATGCAGCAATCTTGCCACGTAAGTGGACTGTAAGTCACAGCACAAAAGAACTTCGTGCATCTCCGAGTCATGTTGGCCAAAATCTTACAAAGTGAGCTGCGTTTTTATTTATTTGATTGGAGCAATATATTTTACTTTATTTTGTTAGAGTTTTGCATTTGAATCATTCTACTGTTTTTAGCTATTTGATTTTTTTTTTTTTTTATTGTTTTTTAGTGGTGTTAGCTTTCTGTGTTTTTGTTCTGGAATTGTGCAACACTTTGGGCAACCTATGGTTGTAAATGTGCAACATAAAGGTGTCACTGACTTAAAGCCCCAGCTGGTGTGATCACATGCTCAAAACAATGCTGGCAAAACGTCCGTTCATAAGATTGATATGGAGTCGAGCAAATGGGCTTGAATCCAAAGTTTAATCAGTTTTTCTTTGTACCAATTATCAAATTTCCCTGAAAATTTCTTCCAAATCTGTTCAGTACTTTGAGTCATTTTACTAAAAGACAAACGCTGGTGATTATGTAACTTCCTTGGCAGAGGCAATTACGGGGAGCTAAGGAAAGGTCGGCAAAGCAGATTGCTTCCCCTTCAGATATTCAGCTAATAGGCTAAGGAAGAGCCCTAAAAAAGTCCAATTTAGGTTACATTTTCTTTTCCACAAGGTTCCTAATGTTTCTTAAAAAGAATAGCACTAAGTTTTCAGCATTGTGTGTTTATTCATCCAACTAATTAAATGAATGAATTAAATTTTCCAGGTGATCTGTTCCATTGTCTTTAGCACCATTTGTCGTGTGCCATGCACGGCCCATACAACGACTTAATGTGCTGCTTTTTATTGTTGTTAGAAAAACTTTCTGCCTCTATATGAGTTGTTTCTGATTGCTGCATATGGCAGCAGCAGAATGTTTGTGGCAGTAACTCTGTTTTGGCTTACCAAGTCACTGCACTCCTGAAAATAAGGCTCCCCTGGGAGCACTTGTGCACTTCTAGTCCTGGATACCATGCACATATGCACCACAGCAGGTGATATTAAGCACAAATCCCATTAATCCTCAACACCAAAGCAACAATGAAACCTCTGCTGAGCCACTCCTCCCACTTCAGTGTCGTCAGACTTACTGGTTTTCACAAGATATAACTTGGGTATTAAGAGCATCTGCACTAACACAAAGGTCTAATTATACACTAATGATACAAGGCTTTGATATTTATCAAAAATACCAATGCATCAGTTTAATTCAAGTTTCAAATGTTTGCCTTTATCGTGATAAAAGATACCATTAACAGAACTGTAAGCCATTCAGCTGCTTCACTGCAAAAAATGTCTGGGGAATTGGAAATTACAAGGAAATTTCCTTGTAAACAACAGACACAAGAATCAGACACAAAGAAAAAAAAACAAAACAAGAATACAGGTACATCTACTGTTAGATTGTCATGTTCTCTCGTAAATGGCTTTGGTCAAGCTTTAACACATTCGGGTCATCCTCTTTTAAGAGGGGTGAAGGTCACATTCAGGTTATCCAGCTTTATAACCCGTTAATGGAAGCAGCACACACTGCTGACTCACATAACTGGATTCTTCCTGACACAAACGGTGCACTTTGACTAAAACTACCCAGAACTTAAATGGTACAGGTTTTTTTTTTTTTTTTCTTTAAAATAAAGGAAATTAAAGGGATATTGTGTAAGTTCTCCTGTTGTCTACTCACAAAAAATGATTATTTTCATTCAAATGTGTCTTTCCATTAATCCATAATCACTCCCATCAACAAAGTAAAGTGATCCTGTAAGCTCGTAATTTGCTGTTCGTATCATTCATATATACATGGATCGGGTCGGCTTGGTGGTGGCTACCATGTCGTGTCGCCATGTTTTTACGTTCAGTAGAAGCGTGACAGTAGGAAACCACAGAAACTCACCGGAGACACCGGATCTGTCAGCTCAGTTCGAGGTAATGTCTTTGAAAAGTCACCGCGGGTGCTCTGAGGAGGAACCGAGCGTTACACTGATGCTGGGTTCACGTGCAGTCGGGCAGACGCCCGTCGTTAACAAACCAGATGTAATTTTAATCACAGAAGCTGAGAGAAAGACGGTAAAACATGGGTCAGGGAAAACAATACGACATCGCCATGACAACATATCCGATGTTGACTGAAGTCACTGTAACTGACAGACCACGTCTTCACATAGAGGCTGTTTATGCCTTTACATGAAGCGGCTGTCGTCCGTCTGCCCGTTTCACGAGAACGCAGCATGAAAAGTTCTAGCGAGTTGTTTACGATATACAATTGTTACACAATGTCCCTTTAAAGATTATTTTACTGATGCTCTTTTGCATTTCCACTGAAGTTTAAGGAAGAGGAGCAGTGAAGCATTTTAAATCTGCTGAAGTTGAACATTACCTCGCTGGTTCGCTGCCCACATGAAAGGTTAGACCAGAATGTGTGTATCAGCTGGATAAATTCAAAGTCTGCTAGACAGACTTGCACGAGGTTGCTTATAAAAGACTTAAAGCAGTGAAGTTACTGGGGGGAAAATAGCTAAGATTAAAAACTGTAGCTTTTAATAATAAGTGCTAATGATTTTCTTAAACTGACAGAGTCCAGAATTCAATGCATTTTGCTGAGAGAAATGTTTATATTGTCTATTTATGAGTGTGGGGCCTCCTGTGTTATGACCCAAAATAAAACCATATCTGGAGGCAGAAATGGGTCACCTAAATAAGAGGGAAGACAGCACGGACTGGCAGAAAATAATTAAATAAAAGTGAATAAAACAAACTTGACACTTCTCATTGAATGACTAAAGCAAAACATCTAAAATTGTGTTTATTTTGTATAAATCAGGTTTGAATAATACAAACCCCACGGGCCATAAGCAGAGATAAAGGTTTATTAACTTTAGTTGAGAAAAGCTTAGTATGATGGGATGGAGGTAAAATTTGTGGCCCTTGCAAACAATTCATAAACTCTGCCTCCCACATTTTCTGAAATCTTTATACGAGGTGGATTAAAGTCCCTGACAGGTTGCAAACAACTGTGATTGTCCCAGAATAAAAATAAGCCAGTAACATAAGTATGTATTCCCGCTCCTCCCAGAGGAAAACAATAGCAGCATTTCATTTCTCAAAAAACATATGATTTCATATCGGCAGCTGTGTATAGTTTTGCATAAAGTTTATTTTTAGAGTGAGCGCTTTGACCTTTATTTGCTGCTTGACAAGACTGTGCAGAGTGAAATGAGATAATGTTGCTGCTACCAGTGATTGTCTGACTTCTGATCCTTTCCCGTCTACACAACTAATACACATTTTTCCCCTGGTTTTTCAGTCTTCCAGTATATTGTTTGCATTCCCTCTCTGCTGATTTGCATCTCTTCCTGTTCCTCTTACTTTCCTGCCATCTATCATTTCTTCTTCATCTTGCATAAAAAAGATAAACAAAAACATAACACACAAGTCCTCTTAATTTTACACAACTGCATCCTTTTAAAAGCCACAAACTAAAACCAATTCAGCCATTTTACAAAACTCAACATTGTTTACATATTTAATTTAGACAGTTTTTATTGTTTATGAGGCTTAAAAGCTGGAATCTGTCAATCAGATTTATACATTTTTCTATATGTGAAAAAGAATAATCTGGCACAAGAGGTGGGACTGACATCTGTTTGTCATCACCTGCTACAAGTTAGACTTCTGAACAGAGGAACCACAGCAGAAAACTCAATACAATGTTGAGAAAAACAGACGCAAACTGCACCTGACTGATGGACTGTCACTAGCCAAGCAACATGCACTCTAAACCATCACAATCTTTCTTCAGCATTTGTCATAAATCAATACTCTATTTTTCCTCTATTGTGTGGATAAACAGAACTCTTTCACAAAAATAGAAAACTAACGTGGATTTTCTTATACTATTTATAACTGTAATGATGCAGTAGAATCAAACTGCTATTATAATTAGCCATCAACATGTATGCATGTATGGCTGCCTATTAATAATACTGAGGGGAAAATGCTGATGAGTGGGGAAGAAGTGTGCATGTGGATCTTCCTTCTTGAAACGGATATGCTTTTCAAAGATAAAGTATTCAATTTCTAAGTGAAAACTCTTTAAATCGATAAGTTAAACATTCATCATCAATTGGTGAACTGCCAGTATGTGAAAACAAGCATTTATCTTACTTAAAGAGCATTTTATGACCCTTTCCTTGAACATACTATTTTACTGAGTGAAATGGTGAAGCCTACTCCTCCCTAGATAATTGCCATGCAATCCATTCTTTGCAAATTCTCCATTGATTGATCCATTAGTCAGGACTGGCCCCTGACTGCCCAGAGACACCTCCACCTTGTTGCCAGTTGGGTGATCCTACAGTATGTACAAGTTTTTACCAATCTGCAGTTTGCTTGCCAATATCCAAACTCGTACCGTTATTGCATGTGTGAATTACCATACCGAAACCAAGTCAATCTCTATTTTTTTCCCCCAAAAGTGTAAAATTGTAAAACATTCATTCTGTTCCAATCACTGTGAAGATGATCTTCATACCGTGAAATGATGAACGTCTGGACTTGGATTAAATGGTGGCTGGGAGCTGGGCCAGTCCTAGATTGCTGTTGTGGCTTGCTGATGCACTCATTTAGATCTTTTTCAGTATAATCTCATTATGAGTATGATTGTGTACTCTGAGTTTCAGACACTTAGCCTCCTGGTTTTGTTTTGCTTCTTTGCCTGGAAACTTTCTTCTTTTGAAACCGTGTTTGCTCCCGTTAGCAACTTTATTTTTTTTTTTCTTAAGCAAGTAATGAATATTTATACTTGAAACCATTAGTTAAACGGTAGATTTAATGGACCTTCCCTTATCTCTTGCAGCTTGACTATAACATTAATGGGGCTGTAGTTGTTATATAAAACTAAGACAAAAGGTTAAATTATCAGTATTAAATCATTAACCTGAGCATATTATTAGTTTGTGCACATGGAAGCAGTTGTTGTGCTTATTTTGTTGGTCTACTGACAATGTAAAGATGTTCCGACATGAATAATACGTAAACCTGAAAGTGACAACACTAGATGAAGGTGACGCCTGAACACATCGCCCCTGTGATTCCAGCTGTTACGCTCTTTTTCCTACGACTGCTTCCCTGTATTGCCTCCTCATGTACTCTCACAGTTGCTGATCAGCATAAGAATCCATTCTTTGCATGTTCCTTACCTTTCCTAATCATCCTTGCTCCCTTTCTTCTTTGCCTCCCCTTTCCCCTTGCAGATGAGAATATGAGCACCCGTCTTTCTTCTCTGCCGGCTGCTGCCTCCCTCTCTCCATGCTGTCTCAGCTCAGCCCACGAGCAATTTTCACACAAGACTGATTGAATTCATTCTTTTTCCTCTGCTTCTCTCCCTTCACTGTTCACTGTTCTTGCTAAGGGAAGGAATGAGGCAAAAAGTTCTCATTGCCACACACATTTACATGCATATAAATGGACACTGACAAATGAAACACGCAACGCACAGATGACTGCTAGTAGGGATGCAGTGGGCATGCAGGCGATGGAGAAATTGAGGTCGAGTTGACATACAAACACACATACACTTGTTCTGACAAGGCAATGCATCAAACATGCACGAGCACCTGAAAAGGCCTCCCTCCTAATGAACACGTGTGTATGAGACAAACACAAAGCTGCACAAAGATTCAGACTGATTAAGTGTTGTCATGATAACCAACAGGGGGATGTTGAAAGTGGGATTACAAAGCATACCGTGTTTGATCTTTGAAGTTTGGATGGGTCTTCAGATAAAACAAGCAACTCTAATCACACTGGGGTGTGTGAGCTGCTATACAATGAACTGAACACACTTCCAGTAAAGCCTGAAGGACAAAAGGTTGGCCTTTAAAGTCTCACTGAAAATGCACTGAAACTACAGAGTAAAAATATAATAATAGTGATTATGATAAGAAAACCAACAAAGTATCAAAGTTTAAAGGGATACAACACCCACAGAATGATGTTCTATTATAGTCTACTGTATTTTAGTCAACTAATATGTATTTGTCAACTAAAACTAATTTAATTAAGATGAAGAAATTATGACCAAAACTAAATATTTTAGTCAAAAGACTATGACGAAAACTAAATTAAAATTTGCTGACAAAATTAACACTGCTCCACAGTCTTGCTCAGCATGAAGGTGAATATAAAATGGAGGCACATCATTCTGTGGGTGTTGTATCCTTTAAGGCCTGGTCGAAATACAGTTTAATAAAAAAAAGAAATAGCAATGAGGTATTGACAGAAATCTCAATTTACTACTCCTCAGAGTAGTAAAAGCATGTATTGAGTGGGGTTACAAATGAACCTTTTCAGACACAACTTGAGGAAATAATTTGGCCATTTTTTAAAAAAAAACTTTTCAAAGGCTACAGAATGATCCTAAACAATATTAAGGGAAAACAGTAATGATAACCTTAGATGCATCCTTGCCTTAGACATGAATCGACACAAAGACGGAGCCGCATCAGCAGGACACATATCCACCGCCTGTAGCAATTGCCATTTCTGTTTGAGCCGTTGGGCCTTGCCAGGAGTGTGTGATGGTGAATGATGAAAGAGTGGGCCAGCAGCAACCAGACCCCTTTGAACAAGATTTAACGTGGGGACTGTTTCCATAAAGACCAACCATGAGCCTTCTGAGGGTGAGAGAAAACACACATTAAAAGTATGTCCCACAGGATCAAAACAACAGGAGGTTATTAATGGTCAGGTGCTGCAGTTCTGCTCCGAGCACCTCTCTGGCAAACTGTTCCCCCGCAAGGGGCCATAATCATCTCCTGTTCCCCAGCAATCATTTACAGAGGCACCAGCTGCCCAATATCCTCTGGTCAAACGGGATCCACAATCTTGTAATAGTCTCCTGCACTATGTCTCAGCTGATTTAGGTCTCTGAAGCAGCAGCAGACCTTCAATATGTTGGTTTTATCATCCAAATGGAACAGCGGACTGTTGGGAGAAGTCTCTAACGGGGAGAATCAAGGGGAGGAGGCTCAAGTAGCTATAAATCTCACTGTCAGTGACCCTCACAGAAAGAAAAAGTGAGCGATGTGACAGTTTCTACTGTAGTAGGGGTCAAGGGTATTGATGCGTTTGTTAGGAGACTGACAAGAGTAAGGATGGAACATGCAAACAATATAAAAGTGCAAATAAAAGAATGTGGACAAAGACTGCAGTTGTTTAATGATAATTATGTAAAAGTGGCATTGGGGTCTCTCTTTTCAACCAACTTGTTAGCACTCAGGGACAGACCAGGTTTTCTTAAAGGACATGATGAGATCAAGGTAAACTTTGAAGTCATGGTCTCCCTTTACGTACCAGTTCCAGAAACCATCATAATGAATTAATAAATATTCATATTAATAAATATTCCCATAGACCAGTGAATAAAATGAAAGAATGTCTTCTGTGTGGCTTTAATGGAAAGCAAATGTGGGATAATAGATCCAACGGTATATTCTGCTCCAGTAATGTATTCATATTACACTTATCTAGCAGTACTGGACAATTTTTTACGCTGCTCTCGCCTCAAATGGCGTGCCCTGCAAATCAATGTCCATTAAAGCGACTGAGCATTCATATGTCACTGCATCTTCCTTCCATTAACTCTGCTGCTGCTCAGATCTGAGTCTGTCCCCCTGACTGTGGCGTCCAAAACAGTACAGCTGTAGTGTATGATATGTGTTCGCTCCAGGAGGCTGCTACAGGCAGATCCTCATTATGGTGACACATTGACCTCCGGTGACTTCCCAATATCCTGATAATGAACTGGAACACTTGTGCTGTGTGCTTGTCTGAGGCAATTTTAAGCCATTATTTATCCAGCCAAGGCTCTCTCACACAGCGTTCATACTTCTTTTCTGGCAAGGCCGGGCTCAATACTCATAAAGTTTCACAGCTTCACACCTGGATGCTGTCCATTGTAACCACAGGCTGTTACACTGAGCAGCTTCTCTTCAACAACTGTGCACCTTCAAGGACAAATTCACTGCACCTCCTAAATTTAACCAAAGCACTTTAGTTAGATTCTCCTAGCAACAGCAGCAATTTTACACTGCAATGAAAATGCAAATGCAGGTAACAACACGATATTTAGAATTGATTATTTTTTGTATCACAAGGTTGGATTTACCACAATAAAATAAAGTGAACATATGCACAGCTTTCCACAAGTCCATATTTATTGTGCAATCAAGTTATTTACTCCATTGCAATCTATTTTGAACTTAAAAGCATGTGTACAAATTACTTTAAAAGCACAACTAATGAATACGTTAAAAGCTTGCTCTATCAACAGAGCTCCATGAAAATTGGCCAAGCAATTTCAGAGCTTTCACATCCACACAAAGCAAGACATTATTCAGTGCCTGTCAGTGCTTGCAAACTATAAAAGGTCCCCTTTACAAAGAGAGAGGTTCAGAATGTTTCTGGGCTAAGTAACCCCCCCCCCACAAAAAAAAAAAAAAAAAAAACCACATCATCATTAATTTATCTATTAACAAAACAGCTGAGAAACACATCAGGATATGGATTTTACCAGTGTTTGTCCCAGTGGTATGGGGATGCATTATTCTATATTCTCTTCTGTTACCCCAAACCCCAAACTGTGACCATAGGGGAAACACTGTGTACTATATTTGTCTCTCGGCACTAATAGTTGCAAGTGATCAGTGGATCTGACTGAGGACTGTGGAAACTGCTGCTGCTCCGCACATGACAGCAGTTTTTCAATCACAACGTAACTTCACTTGAGCATTTTCATATTATTATGCATTTCATTCAGTACTGCAGGTAACAAACATTCACCAAAGAGCACTATGATCTGTTAAATCTAGTGTCTAAGACCAGAAACTCATTAAAAGACATTGGCTGAGGTCACTCAGGTATCTATGCAACCAGACTTGTTATTACAAGAACAGAGCTCAGGCTTTGTTGGCCATTAGATGATGTCAGTCTAAAGCACTTCCACACAGACTGGAATATTTTTTTTAGCAATGAAGCTACAGTACACGGTTATATTTACACGATCCTTAAAAATAAAAATCTTAAATTTGGTCAGAATCTGTAAAATAAAAAAATCCCAAACCATCCTTCAGTGTAATCTCAAATGCAAACTTTTGTGAAATGAAAAAATATTTGCCACATGACAATGCTTTAATGGTTCGACATCATTTCATAGCAGCACTGTGGCGACACATTAGTTCACGCAAACACGCCGCTGTCACACTCACGCAGCCTGTTCATCATTCAAACTGCAGGGCTGGTTGGAGATAAAGGAAGTAGCAGATCTCACCAGCGTACAGGCATAACAGACAACTATTAATCTTACCTCATCGCCTGTCAGGTAGTACGCCGCCAGCAACCCACCAACGTAACGGATGTTCACCTCAAAGAGTGATGCTTCCCCGTTCTGTTGAACCAAAAGAGAGATCAAATTGTCAATGTCATTTTCAGCCAATGCCGCAGTCAGGGGTAAAGTAGTGGCATGTAGAAGAAAAGAAAAGAAAAAAAAAAAGGGCAAACACGGCAGATATCACAAGTTGTTAATCTCACTCCACTCATGGTGTTATTGGTTTGGGAAACTCAGGGGTAGACTGCAGTCCAGATGTGGAGATAAATATTTCACACAGCTCACCATAATATCTCTGAGTTGCATGACGATGTGAGGGATATTTATCACTTCCAGGTGTGCTGCTTTGCATTGCATGATTGTTTTATATCTCTTAAATATGTATCAGGTGGTGGCATGCATCTAGAATAAGCCTGTTATTGAGGTAAAATTCCTCAGTGTGGCAAGAATCAGCCTTCACACATGGTTTCTTTTTGGTAAATATCTGTTAGAGGGGTAGAACATTTCTAAGCTCCAGCAAGTTAATTAAGGAAGCTGGTTTCAGGGCAGATGAAAAGTTCATTAAACAGCAGATCACAGAGATTTAAAGAACAAATGCAAACACTTCTGACATCTCAAGTATCTTACGATCTAAAGGACTCAATCAAGCATTCAATCTTTCCAATTTATCTCCACAGAAACCAAAAAATGAAAAAGATGAAAATGACCTCTGATTGCACCTGAAGAGAGAGCAGAAAAAGATGTTTCTCACAAGAAATGTTTCTGCATACCGTTTGTTTAACTTGGTTTACACAAAGTTCAGAAACTTGAACATCTGTCTCAGTTGCTACAGTTCATTTACTGTTTAGGGAACAGTCGCACCTTTTTTAATGTTCTGGGTGATATCAGTTTAAAATAAGCAAATGTTGATGGAAGATTGACAGAAATAAGATAACTTGCCTACATTGGGACATTCTGTTTTATCCCTTTTGACCAGTAAAGATTCCTTCTCTCCTTTTACTTTATTTACTTAAATCACTGAGTTTGAATGTTGACTGAAACTCCTTTTCAAAGCTTTCAACAACTAGTTGCCTGGTGTTTGATGGACTTACTCACTGTGGGAATACCACCGTTGAACCTCAGCTGATGAGGACGTCTAACTTCCACGCTCCCATGCTTCCTCCCTCTCTTTGTAAGCTTGTTATAAAGAAAATTCTCCCTTCACTGAAACCTAGCACTAAAGCAAGCTCAAGAGTCAAAGTCATGTAATCATCCCTCAGTGCTTTGTCTCCTCGTTTGTCTGAGACTCTTATAACTGTAGGGTGATATTGATTAAAAGAAATTAAGGCTGAATTTTAGTCTCTGCTGAGCTATATTTGAAAATGTCAAATGAATAATGAAGGTTTCAATGTATCAGAGCTGAAACCTTTATTTACTTCATCTGCTTAGAAATGTGGTACTTTATATAAACAGTTAAAAGTAGGGATTAGAAATAATAATGAATAAAATGAGCATTTGTGCTAAAAGGAAAAATGTTTGACTTCTCTGTTGTCACAGTCCAGTTCTGAGAAAATAGCATGCTGAATTTCTTTATATGAAGCGTAGTAAGCTCCCCCATTTATTAGCTACATCCCATGAGGTGTTTCAAACTTGCCAAATCACTACAAGTCTATGATGCAGGTTTATCTCGTAAGTGTCAACATACGTATAGGAGTGTAGAATAACAGACATCAATTTACTAAGTGTCTGTAACTTAAACAGGTAGAGACCACATGAATCTGATGGGAGGAAATGTTTCCTTGTAGGTCATTAGGACATGAACACTACTGCATTGCCATTTTACGATGACACACAAGGTATGGTGCATTTCCTTTTCTAGATGAGATATGAAATTACAGGTAACAGCACATGCGCCTCAATATGTCACCATAATTACTACCTCTTGTGTGAGCTGAGGGCTGAAGCAGAATGGTACTCATTGACTTGGAGACCCATTGAGAAGGAAATTGCTATCTCAAGTGTGGATGAGAAGGAAACTGTAATTGGGTGGCAGAAAGGGCAATTTGCTCCACTTTGAAGCATATGATGGAGACTGGGAGTTACTAACAACTGTTCATCTGCTCTCATTTACCTCCTCATGGATTTTTACTTGAAATATTTATACACTTGAGCATCATTTTATAAATAAGGATTAAAAGGGATAAAACAGTTGCTTGAGTAATAATGTGTTTAAATCCTTGATTTTGCCAGCAGAATATTACTACAAAGCAAAGGTGGCTACATATCTTCACAGTTATTGACTTTCTTGCTGACAGTTAAAGATCAATATTACTCATTTATATGAAGTTGCAGGCAGCAGCTCAACTCAACCTGGATCATTTTTACATTTCTCATTCTGACTGAACAAAAGCGACATGCTGTAATTTCCCATCTAAGAGTAAGGTTTCATGTGTCTTCTCATGTAACATCCGACACACGTGAACAAAACTATTTTGCCACTGTCATGTTTTATAACTCTGATGTACACAACAAAAGCCGGGGCTGTGAAGTCAGCAGGCCGGAGACGTATCCCGAGACAAAGCACTGCCGCCTCTGGCAGGACAGCTGAACCGTCTTGCCAATCCAGAAATGAGTAGCCCATTCAGTAATGGCACTTCGATGGCAGTGATTAGGAATGGAGTGTCTATTTATCATCGTGATCATGGCTCTCAGCAAGACAGACAAGCAGTACAGAGAGAGGGGACGAGTAACGCTGACAAAGGTTTTGTCACTCAGACTTCCACTTCTCAGCACAGCCTCAATAAATCACGAAGCAAGCTTTGTGCAAGACTTCCTTTTATACTGATCTGAAGATGATATGATGTGCATTTAGATATAAAACTTGCAAGCTGACACAATTTCTACTCAGCAGCTTTTGCTGAGGTTTGCATTTCAATGAGTTGTATTAAAATGGACAAACTAGTCCACTGTTTTGGTGCAAATAGGACAAATATGAATATTTAAAACACACCAAGCAATAAAACCCACACTAAAATAGATCCAGTGTCAAATCATCAGTATGAAATCAAGAGAATATTAAAAAACAAATGTCACAGTCCTCTCATATTTTTGTTGTATGATTAAATAAAAAAAAAAATGTTGAACCGTTCAGGAGACTGGGTTTAACTCTGAAACCAGAGAGCCTGAAGTCTGTTTTTAACCACCAGTCAGGCTCACTATTCCTTAAGGTTATTCCAATCAATACGATTTCCCTCCAGCATGCAGCTTCCACGTCAAACTATCAGTGCTGCTGATAGTCTATTAATCTCTAAAGAAAAAACTACTTTTTTGGATGGTCATAACTTGAGAGGTTTTAAACGAGTCCTTCAGCTTCTTCCCATGACAAAAACACCTCAAGTTATTCAAGTCAGAATGTTAATTGCTTCGTTTGAATTTATTTACAAATCCTGGTTTCAGAATAAATCACACAGACAGAAAAGTATTTAAAAGCTATTAAGTCAGCAGTCTTTGTTAATTGAACAAACTGCTCTGGCTGACATGGGTAAATGTGATGAATAGGCGTGCAGTGACACACACAAAAAAAAAAAAAAAATCACGGTTCGATATTTTAAGTGTTATGGTCCTATATTTTTTTCAACACAAAAAGAAAAAAGAAATCATGCCATTTTAACAGTTGTACTTTTGTCCACAACAGCTTATCGTCAGGATCATACTTAACATGAAGACCAAAGTAGTTCCAAATGCCAGATCTGAATGTAGTCGAATGAGTAGTCAAGCCAAGGGGCAAACTCCACGGGAGAACAGTGAGCCTTTTCTAGGTTGCTCAGAAATTGTAATTCTTTTGTCATCGCTAGGGGCTGGCTCCCAAACAGAGCAAATCCTCAGACTCCCATGTTAAAAATGCCAACTTCACAGCAGAAATAAACGTGTGAACAGCCTGGTTCAAAAAATCATTTTAGGTTTAATAGATCAAGTTTACCTTCATGTCAACTGTGAGGGGGGTGAATATTTTTTTATTATTTTTTCCATTATTCATCCTTTAAGATAGTATTTAATCTTGAAATTACACATAATTAGGGGCGTGTCCTTTTGATTGACATGCAGCCTGCTGACCGGTGGCTCCTCGTTAGCTCCTTGTTTGCTTTCGGTAAAGTCTCAGTCTGTTGCAGAGTCACACAACGACAGTTTTTAGTCAGCTAATAGCAAGTCTATGCAAGTGTGTGTTTCCTTTACCCTGCTGCTTAGGGGGCTTATCTTCATTAGCTCCTCTTAGTTTCGAGTTAGCTCGATTAGCATTTAGCCCAGAGTACGTCAGCTGTCAATCATTTGCCCTGCAGCCGTGCTTTGCCCATTTTAGCATTTTCCGGGAGTGACAACACACACAGCACGGCAAGATGGTGACGGTGGGAAACGCCCAACTGGCTTCACTTCCCCCTATTCAGACGAGACCGGATCCTACGTCCATATTTTTTACAATCTTTGAGTCAAACGCAGATCCACCGAGTTTTTAAACACACAACTTATTGTTAATAAACAAACAACTCTGTATTGTTTGATATTTGATACATGGTGGTCATAGTTTGATACACATCCATATTGAATGGCTCAATATAAATACATGTACATGTATAAATACATGTATATGTATTGTTGCACCCCTAGTTATGAAGTACTATCCACCTTTACCTTTGCACTGTTTAAAAAAAAAAAGTTCTGAGGAACAGCTGTGAGCTGGACTTAAGGCTCGTTTCTGTGATAAACTGTCAATATTTATGATTGAATTAAGTAGTTTCTCACTCAGAAAAAAAAGTTGCTCTATTGCACCCACTTTAAGAGTGCTGCTGCTCCTGGAAACATTTTAAAGGCGTTATAGAAGATGTTTTTTTCCAATATTTTTAGCAATATTTGGTAAAATTGGGTTCACTACCCATACACTATGATTAACTAAAAGCTTTAAATATATAAATATTATTAACATCAGCTATGAAAGTAATGGGGCTGAAAAAACATCCACCAATCATCTCTGCATTCCTTATATTTTTCATTTGTCTACTAGCTTGTCAATCACTTTTACTACCGTAGCAAAAGTGATTTTTCGGGTAATAGGCGAGACTGATCAATGAGAGCAATTGATTCAGGAAGTCAGGATGGGCACCGCCATTTTGGCCTACAACTTCCAGTTTGCCAGTGTTGCGGTAGTCTACCACGTCCTCCCGCAGCAGTTCCATGGATGAGGTACATGAATAGATTTAATGCTATTTAATGTTACAAGTGTTCAAACATGAGCGGCATTCTTCCTTTATCTGCGGGTGCCACAATAACTGGAAGGAGAGAATCTGACACTTCATTACAATTTGTGCCCTGACAGCTAATGGTGCTAGCCTCGGCTGCTAATAGTAGCGGCTGCTCTCTAGTGTTGGACTCGGTTTTATTCTTTATTTACAGTCTATGCTCTAAGAGCAGCTTTAACAATCAGTTCAGCGCCTGCCTTTTGTAGGAGTTTAGCTTTCAGATGAGGCATAACATGATCATATTATCAGTAGTGTCCTAAAAACAACTTGGGCTTCTAACTGCCCTAGCTAACTTAGCATAATGGCAAACAACAACACAGAACATCAGCTCAAAGAGATTATTGGTAGCAGAATAAGAATTGTAGTGATCATAAAGTCCTGTTTTGTTCACAAACATACCCTCCATCCAGGTATTAGCTGACACAGTGGTCAAGATCACAGCTGCGTGGGTGCAGGACTGTCCCATCCCTGCCATAACGGAGCATTCTGGTGTCTCCATGCTCCGTTAGCTCATACCGACACCCAGGCGAAGTGAGAGGTTGCTGGCTGGACTTGGACTGACACTAGCTTCCAGAAGAACATGTTCTTGTTCTTCATTTAACAGATCATGGCCAACTTTTACGCTCTTCAAATTATTTTATTTTTCAGTAAAATCGGCGTTTTTCCACTGCGGTCTGTTATATCTGCTGCTGCAGTGCCCAGAAATCAGCTGATCAGGTCGCTCTCACAGATTCCTGCCACGGCTCACGGATGCTTGTTTGGTGACTTATTTGTGGAGAGATCTGATTCCCTCAGTAAATCTGATCTGAAAGAGTGTGGGATGATAAGTCAAGCTGAGTATGTGCTGATTAGGGCTGGTTCTGCTGGGTGGCGCTTTTCTGGATGGATTTTCATAAGAAAGGCCGAGTTAATACAGCCACCAAACACGTTCAGCAAATGGTAAATCTAGTCGGCTACCAACAGTTTTCAGGGAAATAGGACTGGTGTTAATGTCATCGATACACTGTTATGATAACTGGGTGAAACAGACATGTTTTCTTGGAGCTTTTCAATCAGGTTTTCGATTATTTCAATGTAATGTTTTCCATTGAACAATATTAAGAACACGGCTCACCGTAAGGGCTGAATAAGATGAATACTGCGTCCCGGAAGCTGCGTGCACTCATCTGACGTTTACAGCTGGTCACAAACAATCATTCTACTAGCAGTTAGTGATGTTTAGACAATAGCATTCCATTGACTTGCGTTTGTGACATGATGGGAGAATCTGTGCCTGCTGTCTGCTAAACACCGGAGTGGTTTGTGCGCATTGTGCTGTGACGACCGGGGGGGAGGGAGCTGTGAATGTAGCCGGTTGGTCTTGTGCATGCAGATTATTCAAAAACTCGGTAACAGTCTCTGCTTTCTGAAATGCCAAAAACTTCTATAACGCCTTTCACACATGGTGCAGGAAGCATTATTGCTCCACTGCAAGCATGAAAAATCAATTCTGTAAACAAAACCTGTTATTTTTATCTTCTTGTCTCTTTGCATGGTGCTCAATCTGAGGACCTAATGATGAGAAAACACAAGACTGTGGAGGGAAAGACAAATGCTCTCTCCACTATCGCCATCGAGATGAAACCCTACCTGCAGTTTCTTTGTGTAGCTCTTCTCAGTGTTGCAATGAAGGTGAAAGAAAAGACTTTCTGAACAGTGATTGCTCAGCACTAAAAACAAATGTGCAGTGCAGTGCGAAAATACAAACAACCCACTGCTTACTCGCACAAAGATAGTAACTTTCTGCTATACCTGAAAAATGCACCACCTATAATAAATAGTCATCTAGGATTTAACGGCATATCATACATCCCTAATCTCCATCATGTTTGAACTTTAGAAAAAAATAGATAAAGGCAACTGAAAACTTCTTTAACAATATTTCAAGTATTTAAAATATGCAGAACAGCTAATGGAAAATTAGCATTTTAATTGCTCAACATAATGTAATTGTTGTGCAGGAGGAGCCACGGCAGAAAGGAAAATTGATTAATGAGGGTAATGACTCATTGGGTACACTGCTGTCTAAGCTTGTAGGTGCTCTGCTTCCCCAGCACCATGAAATGTCGATGACTGTATTCACTGCTTGATGAGCATCCTGGAGTCGTGGCAAAGATTGCCATCACACTCAGCCCAGATTTTCCTGGGACAAGAGCCTGCCTGGCGCGGCAGGCTGCTGTGCTGTGCTGTGCCAAGGTGCTGACTACACTGTTGCCCAGTGAGGTGTCCTGCTCAGACATTAATGCAATGATTTACTGCTTATAAAGAGGCATTATTGTCACTGGGCAGATGACTCTCAGCATTGCCACCATCCAGGTTTCCACAAGCTCCCACAGTTCAAAGCCAAATTAGACCAAAGTGACAAAAAAAAAAAAAGATCCACTGAGCCAAGCATAAAAATTAAGCAGATGATTGCCTCTCCTACCAGAGCTGGTGACTCATACTTACTCGCTGTGACTTAACGTAACACTGCTAATTAACATGAAGAAATCATGAAAGGGACCAATTTGATCCTGTTACTCTAATCTCCATCAGTGTGGCAGAGCCTACTCCTAACCAATAGCTGCTGCATCTGTTAAAAGTTTCCCAAATCGGCTCCTCTCCGACCAGATTCAGGCAGCTTAATCTTGATCAGTGTTGAGAGGAGTCTACAATTTTTAAGTTAATGAGAGCTAACCTGTGAGGAATAACAAACAGTCTTCTCTCATGAAAAGGATACCCTAACATCATGCTAGTAAAAAAAACACAAAAAAACAGAAAACAGAACTCATATAGTCCAAACAGAAATACAGTACTTAATGCTATAACCTGCACCTTTTGTAACACTACTGCGTATTCATGATTTACATAATTTCTTATTGAGATCATATTATTCTAAATAACAATGGTTACACTCTAGATTTTCCAGATCCACATACAATCATATGTTCCAATCATGAATGTTTGATTAATGAATGATTACTACTGCATTAATTAAGAAAAGCATAGAAAGTCCTCCTAGTTGTGAATGGAAGAAGCTCAGTTTTTATCTTCACATAAATTCAGCCAAAGGGAAGTTTTATAACATGGTAGGAAAGTGCATTTCTTGAACAAAAAGGTCTTTATAAAATCTACCAGGTAAATGATGCTGAAACCATCTGTATTTAACAAACCTATAAACCATGAATAAAAGATCAAAGCAGACACAGAAGTGCAGCAGAGATAAAGGTGCCTACAGTAGTGGTGAACTAACAGAGGCATAATGCCAAATCCAAATCATCTGTGGCTCTAACAGATGAAATACTCAAAAACTGTGCATTTCTTCCTGAATTTCAAATTCCAATTTCTGCACATTGGTTTCATCATGTAAATGCCAATGAAACAGAAGCAGCTCAGTGCCACATTAGTGTGTGTTTAAATACAAGAGCCACTTTAAAGGAAATCGGCTTAATGACAGCTTCACATATGAAATGGACAAAATCAATCTTTTATTAGTCCTTCAGGAAGGAAATTTGAAGTGTTACACAAAACTGTCCCTCCCTTGCACCCACAGACTGTTCACCTCAGTAACTACCTGTTTTACCTCTCTTGACCCCCCTCTGTCAATTTTCCTCTGTACTTTTAACATTTGTTTTCATACTTGTGTATAGGTTTGTCTTTAGAAAACTTGCCTCGAGGACACTTCCTTCTGTTTATGTAGCATTTACCAGGAATTTCCGAATAGAATAAACACTGTTTGGTTGGCATGCACCCCTCTTTTTCCATTTCATAACTATCTCTTTGTTTATGTGGATCACTATGAAGCATATTTCAATGAGATTTTCCAGGTACAAAAAGATCAAATTTAAAACAAGATTACAAGCAAGTTGGTGATGTTATAGTGGCTACGTCTGCTTTTTATACAGTATGTAGTCAATGGATTTTTCTGAACAGTGATTCACTGCATAACATACAAGTCAATATCATTATTTACATTAAACTGAAATGAAGATGGCATAACTGGAGTTAATCTTACTTACAAGCACCAAACAAACCCCACTTTGGTAATTATGATGAATTTAACCAACTTACTGTACAGCCATTCAGTTTAAACCTGAGTTTATAAGGCAGGCGTTTTAAATGTTGTAGCTGATTGGTGTTAATTAAAGAGAATCATCCCCCAACGCCCCTCATAGACATCCTTCTAGTATATTAACGTGTTCCAAGAGACTGACATCCCAGTTTTATTTTATTGCTTATTGCAGAGTTATTCATTGAACCCACACTAATAAAATAAGTGATTATACTAATCAGAAGGGCTCATGTTGCCTCAAGATAGAGGCTCCTTTTAATTTTTTAGCAGCAGGACTATTTTCTGATGCCTTTTTTAATATGAGAATTTGAATTTAAGTGTTTAATTGGAATTTTTGAGAGCATTTAAATGACAAAAATCAGGCTGTAATGACTATCTACTGTAATACATCAAGTTGACTGCACTTCTGTTATATTCCCATGATGCATTTTTACAAACTAGGGGTAGCCTCAGTGAATACCTAATCCCATCTCAGACCAGTAGAGCGTGATTAAATGATCCATGCAGAGAGGCATTAATAAACTATCGGCTCATGTTGGAATCCTATCACATATAATTTGCATTTTATTTCTTCCGTAACAGCTATCCTTGAAAACTCAGCCCCCAATAAGCATGTAACATCTCCCCAAACATCATCAAGTGGGTGCGTAGAGAAAGTGAATGTATTAAACTATAAACATCCACTAAACGCATTAACTTGTATAGTAACAGTCTGGTGAATAATTAATCAGATGCTGCCAGGGTGATAAATTATACCCAATCACTCTGCTTCTCACCCTTTCACGAGATGCCTTCCATACATCAGTGGATGTGCACATATATGCACAATCACAGTGGGCAGCATCATATGCACAGGTTTCTCACTCCTAGGGGATGCAACAGCCCCCCACTGTGTCCTCTATGGTAATACACCAGCCTCATGGGACTTTGCTACGCTTTCACTCTTCAGTTATTATTCACCCCACTGCAGTCCTTTCTCCTTCTCCTTGACTCTGTGTGCAACTGCCTGCCTCCCTCCCTCCCTCTATATCCAGCCCTTGCTGACTGAGCTGCATCCTTTACTTTTACTCAGGAGGCTGTTTGCTCCCAAACTGTCAACAAAAAGAAAGAGGCACTATAGCTGTTTAGGTTGATGTTAAATTCTACTCCTTGTAGATGAGGTCACGAACTGAGCTAAATAATGCTAAATATAATCACACAAGCTTCAATATTCATCTTCATAAAGTAATATTGGTATAAAAATGGAATGCATTTACCTAAAAATTTACTTGTTCACTTAGTTTCAGTTTGCTCTTCAGACCTTGAAGCAGATTCTTTAGGTACCATCACAATACATGCAGTTCAATGCAGCAGGAATCTAAATCTGAGCAGCTTATGACACATTCATACTGAACCAGCATTGTTTGATTTTCATTGTAGTTCATTTGCTCGGAAAGTCCAGTACATCTGGAAAATGTTGAATGCGCAAGCAAACTTTTTTGTTGTTGTTATTGTTGTTTTGTTTTTCAGACCCCAATATCAGTATTGGCATCTGCCCCAAAAATCCCACACTGGTTGGGCTCTCGTTTAGATACTAAAAAACAGGTGCTTGATATGAAATGAAACATTCAGACAAATTAGGATAAAAATACTGCGACATATCATATATCGTCATCTAAAAAATATATATTGTGATATGATATTTGGTCCATATCGCCCAGCCCTAGTCAGATGTGGAAGAACTCTAAAAGTTGTGATAGAAATATGATTAACCCAAGACTGCTGGGATCTGATGCTGCCCCATGTTTTGCTGTTTTGTGGTAGAAACAGAATTTGTCCTGTATAACCTCCAACATTGCAGGACCTGCAATGTGACCATCGTGCACATTACATCACGATAACGATGTTCAAACAAAATGAACACAAATTCGATCTGGAAGAAAGCTGCACCCATGACTGAACCGAGTCCCCAAATAGTACAGAGTCTAGAGGACTATCCTGGTGTGAATGCACCCTTAACATCTAATATTGTCCCTTTTTGATATGAAGAACCTCCATCTATCAGCTTTAATGGTGACATTCAGTCAAAAGGGGGAAGAAAAAGTCAGGTCTCTTTGGATTAATGTCCGAGGCTATTCATAGACATTTTAAAATCATGCTCATATTTACATGTAAAACTGCTATTCTCTCCAAAAGTAAAAGCAGAATTGATGGAAGCATTTGCTAAATGTGAAGGCAAAGAAGTTCATGAAGGATACAATACACACTGGTAAGTATCCATGGTGATGCAACATCCATGCAAAAAATCCTTCGCCCTCCAGGTCCAGAGATAGAATGTCAGCTCAGCTTGACCTCAGCTCAGGGGTGCGGTGTCTTTGCTGGACCATCTCCCAACAGCGCAAATGACAGTTTTTTTGTCAGACGCTTTCATGACTAGGAGCAAGTTGAGCATCGTTTAAAGTAGACAGGAGGTTAGTGAGGGTCATAAAGCAGCTCTTTGGAGGTAAACAGCAACCCTGCTCCTAGCGACAATGCCACTTCATCTTGTTTTCATGTGAGAGCAGGCGTTCAGAAAACAACTCTATTGATTAAAACCATGCTATGACGTGGAGATGGCAAAACATTTGCACACAAATTAAAAACTCATAAAAATGATCAAAACGCATCAAACCTACACTGACAAGTCCCAGCAGGAGACCACACAGCCAACAGGCTACAGAGCATCCGAGCATCTTTCGATGTATCAAGGCCTGTTGCTGCTGAAGAGCATGGTGAAGACATGGCTGACACTCGCTGACATTAAAGGACAATTGTAATGTACAGAGTTAAAAGAATTTCCAAAAAGTTTCCATGAATTTTTCTTAATGAAATAGCCGAAGTAGCAGTAGTAGTTATTTAAGTTCTACAAAAGGACAAGAATGTTTCTCATAAACACACAACAAGAAGACACTTTCTATGCAATGATTTCTCACTACATCACCACCCATGAACAAATGGGGCAATGGCAAGGTTCAGTGTGTGGTCCAGGTTGCAACATGACGACTTTATGTACAATGTACAGGATAAAACATTTTAGAAAATGGTCATTGTGAAATATGACTTGTCACTGGTTTTGTGTCAGCAGTTTATTGTATAAAAGTGAACAGTGAAAAGAACCATTTTTCTTCCAGTGAAAGTGAAAAACATTTTTCTAAAAAAATTCTTTTAGATTTAAACATTGTTTTGTGGCATCAGGTTGTGTAGTAGTGTATATTTTGGTGGCTGTTTTATATCATGTGCCACGCTTCATATTGGAAACTGTCAAGTCCATCCACTCCCACCTTGCTGTCTCTCTTTCATGCACTCTGCTCTGTTTGTTGACAGTTTGCAAACATCTGCACTACTGAATTGTTTAATTGTGGGGGGGAGAGGGCAGGGCAGAAAACACAATGCACTTCTTTCTTCAGGCTCATCCAACAACACCCCTGAGACCTCGCACTCACATATCTCAGGTGTGGAGCCATGGGCCTGAATGTGCAAATTGTCTCGACAATTTGCCATCCTGGGATTTTCAGCGTGATGCTGTATCCAAAGTTATTGCTAGTGGATGTCTCAAGTTATGCTGAAGAAGCTTCATGGGATTCTTCAAAAAATATGCAGGGGGGCCTTTTTAATCTAAACAGCAACAACTGTAAAATCACAGTAGATCAAGTTTTACTGAAAAGATGCACACACTTGTGCTCCTGTTCAAGATCATTCAGTGAGACAGCACTTTGTACACATTTAGCAAACATCTGACGTACAGCCTGCAGGTTAACGTCACATGACACACGTACATAAATAAAACAGATTATTTTTGTGCCTACCTAGACGTCTCTAGTGAAGCGACATACAGGAAATGAGTCAGAGGTGCCCAGCTCAGGTCCGAGGGCCACAATTCTGCAGGTTATCGATGTATTCCGTCCCAACACAATTGACAAATCATTGAGTCATTGTGCTGAACTTTATAGGCTGTTAAATCCGTTTGAGCCAGTTGTGTTGGCGCAGTTAAACACTGAAAACCTGAAGGATAGAGGACCAACTTTTGACACTCCTGCAGTAAGGGAAGCAGCAACACAGGCCGTGTGCAGTTACTTGTGGCTGTAAACATTCCTCTATCGGAGAAGTGCATGGTAGCAAGTTGTAAAGGGAACAAAACTCTTCTGTGCATTGTGCAACTGAAATGCAAATTAAAGTATACACACTCATTCACTTCTTTCATCCATTTTAAAACAGGCTTCCTGATGATTAAAATGAATTTCTTTATAAAGATTACAGCTGCAAATGATGTAAACATCCACACAACAAGCAATGACTACTGACATCACTTTTATTAATTACAGATAATTCTGCTGATCTTGATTTGTATTGAACATAAAACAAAGTAAAATCAGGTTAAAAGGTAACAATTTGTTTTTCTAACAGTAAGTAAATGGCATTAAAAATCTGTTTAAAAAAAAAAGGCTTTTCAGTTTGAGTGATATTTGATGTCTCAAAAAGCCCTGAAGGTCTCAGATCATAATAAAGTTAAGACTTAGTAAAGAATGCTTCTCGATCACAAACGTTGTCAATCAGATTAAGGAAGTGACAAAACTTTAAAATTTTCCAATTTCTCAAACCTTGTCCTGACAATCTGCTGTGACTCAAACTTGCAGCCTGACACTGAGGAAAATTATAATAAATGATTCCCATAAAGCAGGAGCAGGCTGTAGGAAGAACAGGGAGCTTTGCAAGAAAACAACCCGTATAAATGCTTTTTGCCACGACTGTGCAGCAACACTTTCATGCTGGCAGAATAAACTATTTCATCAGAATAAACTCTTTCCTACATCATCACATCAAAATGCAACTTAAAATGTTTCTGTCTGATCATCTAAACAATGCTATTATATCTTAATACAAAATTCTTGCTGCAATAAGTAAAAGAATATGTAAAGAAAAAAGGGTTAAGACTTTCATGTAACTCGTCTCCAGGTGTTAACTACCATGGGTAGATCAAACTGCAGGTTTGTGGCACAATTTTACTGGGAGAAGGAGGGATAGATTTAAATGCTTTCAAGGAAAATCTGAAAGATAATCTGTAGTTAAAAAAAAGTTTTGTTTTTTCCTAAAACAGGAACATGAAATTAAACCTTCAAAATCCATATTATAGTACGCTGAGAGGCAAAAGGTTGTGCCATGCCTTGCACAGCACCCCAACATAAACATCTTAGAAAAATCTGCAAATAGTAAAAAAAAAAAAAAAAAATCTGCAAACAGACATCAACTGTTATTAAACGCGGTTATGTTACCTTTCCCCCCCTTTCCTGTCTGATCTGCTCATATGCAGCAAGGTTTGGATTACAATGACCATGAACCCAAGAGAGTCTCTAAGCTCCTAACCATGAACAACAATGGTAAAGCAGGTTTCCTGCCACCTTTCAGACAAAAAAATAAGGGACACCTACCACAGCTCATTGAGGCCATTACCACCACGGGCCGATACCCGTACGCAGGGGCGCCGTATGGGGGGAAAAAGTTAGGAAGATTCCAAGGGCCCATGACTGTGGGGGCCCGCAAAAGATGTGGAAATTATTAAACCTTCATTTCAAATATGTTTATATACATTTCAAATAGAACAAGAAAATGCAGGAGTAGAACAAATTACCTTCGTGTTCTCACTGGTTTTTCAGCAGTAAATGGCAAAACAAAGCATGAATATATTGACCAAACCACCCCCGACAAAGTGCAAGAAATGGTTTGGTTCACAGGAACTGCCTCGGCGCATCAGCTCCCTGCCTGTCAGCAGCGGTTTGCTGGTATCGGGCCTTTATTGCTGAATGCACTTCATTTGACAGAGGGACAGCGAATGGACAACATAAATGTTATATATGGTTATTTAAACAATAAATCACAGTAATGGATTAACATTTGATAGATAAATTCATATAAATTAATATTGTTGCCACAGAAAACACTCGCCGACATATTTAACAGTTTCTCTCATCGTCTCCACTGATGCTGTCCAGCTGAGGATGGTCCTGTTCCTACTGTACTCGTGTTTTCTTTAGCAAGCGTTTTCGCTTTGAGAACATGCTGGAGTATCGGGTGTGGACATTTTAAAAGGCGCGGGTGGTGTGAGGAGCGCGCGTGACAGCAGCACACGCAGGCAGCCAGGCAGAGACAGGACTGGAGGATCCTGCGTAGATCCCGCTGGTTCTTGCTGGCTTTAAAATTTCCTGTTTTTATTTAGCTTATTATTACTAATTTTAATGTTTATATATGTGTAACAGATATGAGTGTTTGACATTTATGGAAATATGGAACAAATGGCGTCCCCTATTGAACCAATACGGGACACAACGTTTTGTTGTCTATTAAAGGACGATTCCGTATTTTACGGGACGGGTGACAACCCTACTGCCACCATCAGCGGATATTTTCATCTATCATTATTTTAAAAAACATTTATGAAATGGTTGCAATCAAAGCAAACATAAGATTTATAGTCAAGAACTTCAATATTGCTGATCAGGAATGATGCTGCTAAATACTTAGTCAGTTGTGCAGCAACAGCTTGTGGAGGGATGCAACAGAAGCCAACCCTGGCCTGGTGGAGACATTCTGGACCTTCTTTTGTTCTGATAAGCTCAGCCACCAGAATGCTCCAGTCAGCCATCATCCAAATTTACATGTTTATGCTAAACGCACATGGTCAAGAGGCATTTCTAAGAATTCAATTTGTTTATGTAGCACATTTAAAGCTGTCCTTTTTTTCTTACGAAGCTAATCTGGTGGCATTTTAAAGAAGAGGATTCAGCAGTCTTGCTTGGTTTTATTCCCACCGAGAGAAAAACTCTTCATAATGAGCCATGACTGAAGTCCAAGCCCTATAATGGGGAGAGAAAGGCTGAAACCTGCTAAAAATACTGTCAAGTCTGTACTGCTGTAAAACTGTCCTTGTCTGTCATGTCCTTGTTTCACCGTTAACAAGGTATAGACCTGCTGTCACTATGTGTCGAGCTCTGGGTGACAGACAGGCCAGAACAGATGAATGTCGCCCTGCTGTGTGGCTCACTGCAACTGGTGACACTGTAATGTAATTAAGAAAAATGTGTGCATAAAAATCCCTGCATGCCGCACAACCCTCCTCTTCCTCATCCTTCATTATGCAGCTTGTGGGTGACTTTGGATACCAGAGACACACATGCAAGTAATGATGCACTGTTTTATCTTGTAAACATACCAAGTTTAAATATTTTTCTCAGAAGTGAAACACACGAATGACTGATACTTCGGGGCACACTGAAGAAGGTGCTGAGCATTAAAACCTGAAAATGTGGCAGAAAGTAAATGATTGAGGAGTGACTGATCACAGAAATAAAAAATAATATTTAAACAAAAAACTAAAACCTCAAACAGGGCTTCATCTGCATATTGCATATAAAATAACATAACATTTCCAGAGGCATGAAGTGTCTTTTAAGATTCATAATTCTGTTATTTGAAATGGCAGTGATCTGTCAAAACGGTATTTCTGATGTGCAACTATTTACTGACCCAGAGACAAGTCATTAACTTACGATCGACTGATACATCGGCTGGCCGATATTTTAGGCCGATATTTGCATTTTTTGCTAGTATCGGCATTAGCCGATACATCGGGTGAGCTGGCCGATAAGCTGATTTTATTCATTTTTTATTTGTGTTCCCCTCCCCCACTTGCCCTACAGGTGCCTATGGCACCTGCCAGGCCGGCAATGTAAATAAGAATCTTGTTCTTAATGTCTTTGCCTGGTTAAATAAAGGTTAAATAAATAAATACGCCCCCGTCTGTGGCATAATTTACAGACAGGCATCTATACAGGCAGCAGTTGCTGGAGACACTGCCCCCCCCTCCTCCTCCACTAACAGTACTGGAAGCCTGCAGCTCTGGCCTACCAAAGCTTCTTATATTAGTTGTAAAATTAGTTTTGATCGTGTCCTTCGCCATGTTATGCTGCAGCCGCAACCAGCTGATCAGCAGCAGTGAAAAGCACCGCCTGACTTTACTACACAATCAGATAAAATCTATTTCAGGAGGGTAAAAGCACAAATGTGTTGCAAACCGTCTCTTTTATCCATCAGCATATGGGAGACTCGGACTTCGCGCTGCGGTAAAGACGAACGTGATGCTGACAGAATATGAGAAATCTGTATTTAGGCGGATCTCCGTCAGATTCACATAAATAGGCCACAGAATAGAAGCAAGAAGAAGCTGAAGGAAAGTTACTGCTGCTTTTTTAAGCTGACCATCGGTTCTCCTTATGAAGAGAATCAGAGGAGAAACCACTGATCTACCTGGTTATAGACAACTCGCCCACGGAAAACGCAAGAGAGAGAGAGAGAGAGATCGCCTTAATGCAGCAGCGGAATATAAACTGTCTCCGTGCAGGAAAAACGCAAACATGAGCAAAAACGGAGGCATGTTGGGTGTCCAGCGGGCAGTGAAACTTTTCATCCACACATCCAGATGTGGCCACATCCCGATAAAAGCAGAAAAACAACAGCACATGCGGTGCGCATGTGCGCTTGTACGGAGGAGCTGATTATAGCTCATATAATCTCTGCGTCCTCCCCAGCGGCATAAATGTTCTACAGAACTAGACCCGCCGGGTCAGAGAGCGCACGTGCAGGATGACATGAAAGATGTCCAGACTCACCTGCACCATCAGAAAATGTCACACTGTAAAAAAGGTCATTGTCAGATATTTGCATTTTTACCCCCCAAAGTTCTGTTACCGTGTAAAGGAAATGCCAGAAAGCAGAAAGATTCTTGTCTCTCAACATTGTAGAGAAATCAGGCCCTGATATTGATGTATGAAAATTTCTTCCACCTCAAGTAAAACTGAGAATGAGATCAAAATGAAATCAAATAGAAAACCTGATATTTGTTTAGATTCATCTTCCAGCTTGATCACACTTCAATATACACATGATTAAATAATAAATTATAAATACTATTTTTCACAAAAATATATAAAAATATGAAAACTGGTAGAGTAACCCGTTTACTGTACTTTACAGTTGTAGAAATCGTTAGATAGATACATACATAGAGATTTAACACAGACATAATATCACCACTACAGATTTGAACTGCAGCTAAAGTCAGGAACATCTTGGACTTAATTTTAATAATCTGCTGCTCACAATGTCAAAATACTTTGATATGAAAAATTATATGAAAATCCTGCTGCTGGTATACTGTACAGAGCCAATACTGGTGATGCAATATTGGCCCATAATATCGGCCCCAAATATTGGCAGGTTGTATCGGCTATCGGCGGAGGCTGATGAGAAAAGATCGGTATCAGCCCCCAAAAACCTGCATCGGTTGATTTAACACCTTACAACTTAAGATTTTAAAGAAGCAACAATGCATGAACTGTGTCACTGATTTAGTTTAATGTAAAGGGAATAAATGATGTGGAGCAAACTGAAATATTAACCTGCTTGGTCCAACTGTTCCAATAATCCACCAGTTCAGAATTTAATCTCATCTTAATGCAAATTTACAATGAGCGTTTGCAATCCTGTAAAACTGGCTGATCATTTTTAAAAGAAGATGACAGAACCTCGCACTTAGCCTCTGCCAAAAGATGTCATCATGAGATCTTAAATCAATGTGACATCCAATCAAATCTTTCAGGACACCAAACAGCCTTGAACCAAAACATGCAAATTACTTGCCCTTAAAGTGTGTAAATATTTAGGGGAGTAATTCAAATTGTCATTAATAAGTTCAGTCTAACTATAGAAGAAAAAGTGGAAGTTATCCCCTTGGTGACTACCAACAGAGGCTCGAGTGGGTGAAGATGATAGATTGTGGCAGATGACACCCGTGACAAGGTTCAATGCAAAGTGTAAATCTGTGTTTGCTGTCTTCATGATTGGTGATGCCGTGGCTGTGGGTGGCTGTGAGGGCTGCCACAGCTACATTCAATGTTAATGGTGACCTGCATTCAGCGGGCAAAGCAATACACTGCATGTGCACCAAGAAGGGGGGTGGGGGGTATGGCTTTATTTGATGTGTGGATGAAATTAACACTCAACGTGTATCTCTTCTCTTTATGGCCCAAAAAAACTAGCAGCAATCAAAACTGTGCTGAGCTCGGTTGGATAACAGCACATAAACACACTGCAAGCGTTTTAGCTCCAAATATAAACTAGGGCTGCTCCCAAGTGGAATAAACATGTGTGCACTGTTGTTGGATTTATAATATTCCAGCACTGTTTAGAGCTGGGGACCTTATGTGCACCATGCCATACTTTTTAAACAGCCCGGACTTATTTTGGTAGAAGCATGTTTTAAGATCCAGTATGAAGGGAGAAAAAGTGTTTTCATCAACAACTTTGGAATTTTTTGTCAGCAAAAAAAGAAAAAAAAGTTAAGACATCTGAAACCCTGTCATAACATGGGGGTGGGTGTCGTCTCTCAAACCACCAATAAACCATCTCACCCACTTGACTGTTTGCTGCAAACCACAAAAAGCCCATACCGCTTGGCATTTTCACTAGCCTCCATCCCATCCTCCACGATATGAAACCTGGCAACCCTCAGCTGCTCCCATCCCAGTCTCTACAGACTCTCTCAATGAAAGGGTCATGGCCTGTTTCTGCCTCCTCTCTGGCACAATTTTTACCATTGAAAACATCCTTCATACCCCTCTTCCACCCTCTTTCTGGTATTTATCACATTTTCTGCCTCAAAAAAGCCTTTCAGCAAGCCAGAGAATCCCATCAGCTGGTAACGCAGCGTAGCCACTGGCCACACAGGAAGCTGCTTTTGATTTTAGCTGAAGTGTCCTGAGCTTTGGAAAGCTGTCAGACTCAGTGGACACAATGTTGATGTTAGAACACAAAAGCAGAGCTTAAAATCAATCCAGCGCGCACTGAAGCCACGGCTGAAAATGTCACTATGTTTATGTAGTTAGAAGTGGTTGAGCCCCATGGGAGTCATTAGTCACCAGTTTGAAACTGTTAAGGCCAAAATATTAAACTAGCTCATGGAGTTAAACTATAAGAAATGTAGTCCAACACTATGGGTTTTATCAAAGAGACATTTTTCCACTGTGAGAGGCAATGCCAAAGAAAATAGGGAATTAGGAAATTTTTTTTAACCAACTTCAGTTTCTCATCTACCACACAACCTTACTGGACATTACTTCATCTGCAATGTGAATGCTACAGGAGAAAGAAATGGTACATTGTCATTTGGAGAGGTCTTCAAAGAAAGTCAGAGAGCCCAAGTATAGCTAATCACTACGACTTCTTCAGTTGCCATGGATACAAGCTTTCAGACAGCAGCTTAGAGGGCTTTAAGAGACAGAGCTAAAGCACAACAGAGAGGGAGGTGAGGGGCTTTAAAGTTCTCCCATCAAGTTCTCAAGCCAACAGCCCCCCCCTTCCTCTAAAAGTAACCAACTGCTGCTTTAGAGAAATATGGTCATGCTCACTTTGAAGTAAAAAAACAAATAAATAAAGTATATACTGAATAAATAGAGAGATTACAAAGTATTTCAGGAGGATTTAGAGATTTACGTTAGATGCCAGGGGACTTTGAAAATAATAACCATTGTACATTTGTAAAGCTTTTTTAATAATCTGATTGAGATAAATTCAGGGAAGAGTAACTGATGTCTGCATGTTTATTTTGGCTACACTGGCTGTTTATATTTAGACACAAACTTTATGAAAGGTGAAATGACTGCTTTTTTCAGGTTTTTTTATGCTTTTAATCCACATTCACCACTTTACACACACCTTCATTTAGCCTAAACACTTTTCTTCTTTATTATACACTGATCAACTCTACCTCAACATGTGCACTGTAGGGCTGCAACGGTACACAAAATTCACGGTTTGGTTTGTACCTCGGTACACAGGTGATGGTTTGGTTTTTCCTCGTTACAGTAATGGAGAAAAAATTCACAAATATTAACTGTCTTGTGTTTTATCAACAAGTTCACTAAAATTTAACATCACAGCCGAGTTCATACTACAAACTGGTTTCAGGTCTCATTTCCTCCAGAACAGGTTTATATTGTGCTCTTGGATTAAAAACTAAACTGGTGTTAGTTATGAGATTTATATGACAGCATGTCACAGCTGTTCTGAGTTTGTCTGTGATGCGACCACCCACAGACACGCGCATGACCACGGGATGAGCGTGCGCGGCGCCTCAGACAGCACGTGCGTCTATAAACACGTCAACCAGCTGAAACTCAGACACAGAGGTCAGTTTTAAACTCTACCGAGAAGATGAAGAAAGAAATACTCGCTCTCCTCTTCACCTGCTGGTGCTGAGAACGAGCACGTCGCTGATTAATGTCAGTACATCATTTTAATATCTAGCAGGACTTCATGGAATGAAACGGTTTTTATCAGGACTTATGAAATCCTTTACGTTTTTCTGTCCTCTGTGTTTTCTCTTTTTTGATTTTAAATCAGTTTGGAAAGGCGACATGACTGAACAGAGTAGCTTTTTATGATTATTTAGTTATTATTAACACTGGAATGCTGTGACTGGGAGGTTACCAGTTACAGAGTTAATGAATAATACACCATTCAGCAGAGCTGATCTGTAGTTATAGGTTTTCAACGCAGCGGCTATCACCCTGGTGTTACCCCCCCCTTTGAACTGTCCTGTACATGAAATGTGCTGTACAAATAAACTTGCCTTGCCTTTTATATACAGAAGTTAAAAACAACATATCTTTAAAAAAAAAAAAAAAATCCAAACAAACAAAAAACAGTTTCTTACTGAGTTTAGGTCCAGACTGGTCTTCACCCACTCCTTGGCATCATTATATTCTTCCATCAGTCCCATGATATACAGCGTGTCCAGTGAGTCAATGATGGATGCGCCTCTCAGACCGCCTGCAAAATGCATTGAGAAAAGATATTTTGAACAAAAATGAGAGGCGAAGGAGAACAGTCAGACATTCAGTACAGTTGAAGAGATAAACATGCAACCAGCACCACCAATTTACAACAAATTACCATTTGCAACCCTTACAGACTGCTTTTTCATGTAATTGCAACTATTTTTTTTTTTAGACACTTCAGGTTCCTGATATGAATAGTCTTTTAAAACTCATATTTTCCAAGGCTATCATGCACTTCTCTCATGCTTTATGGAGCCTGAAAGAGTTATCATTCACTGTAATCACCCCTCCTCTCCTTACTGGTGAGAAAAAAATACCTTCTTCTTTCTTGGCTGACATTAAGGCTTCAGTTGTTCTAATTAGCATAGTATTGATGGTTCTCCGTTCCAGCTACAAACCACGTAACCTTGGAAACAAGATGAGGGATTTTTACACCAGAAGGAGTAACTTTAATACCCACTATAGATCAAAGTTATGATTAGAGCAATCAATTCCTCTTATAAAATACATGTTTAAGTACATGCCAACATCATTCACTTCTTTTTGAAGCGCATCAGTGATACTAAGCCATTTAATCTCTGAGATTGCAAAGCAATCCACTTGGATACTGTTGGTTTTGTAAATTTTTTAATAGATTTTACATTGCAAAAGACTTAGAATAGAAAGAAACACGCAAGTACAGTGAACAACAGATCTTTCTTGGAGGGTTAAACAAGTACTAGCATTTAACCCCAAACATCTAATGATGTGTTGACAGCATGTGTAGTAACAAGTGAAGCAAAGAAGTCCCCAACATGCCGTACTTTTTTTAATTATGGCAGTGATGCTGAATGATAACACAACAAACAGCTTTTTGGAGCAGACTTAAAAGCATCTTTTCTCAGAGATTAAAAAGCATCTGCTAAAAAGCATCAGTCACACTGACATGAGAGTCAAGTCATTTAGGAATCCGCCAGCAGAGGAGAAAAAAAGAAATGACACACTGATTGTTGCAAGCATTTAGCAGCTGGTCCTGGATTACACAGAGTTGATGTGTTTCTCTCTTTAACTCTGTAAAATCTGTTCATGTGTCTTAACAGCTACTGGGGATGTGTGAGTGTCTGTCTTCCTGAATCTCATTTGAAGCTATTAATTTCTTTTCACAAACTAAACGAGAAATGCTAAGAGGTGTTTATTCCATCCTAGTGGCCTATTCTAATTTTCATATGACCAAATATTATGCAAATGGCGCCCAACCTCACAGAGACAGCTTGGCACAAAGGAAAAACAATCAGCATCCTTAATGAATTACTGTAAAAGAGTTAAAGGGCAAATTATAGTTTGAAAGTTTTATAACAAGAAACTAGACTGGATCAAACTGCTTGGAGGCTCAAGCTGTAGAGCTGAAAATGCAATAGTGTGGAAACTGACCTGGTTAAATGAAAGAGGTGGAAAAAAAAAAAAAAAAACCTCTGAGAAGAACCAACCCTATCGTAGATGGCTGGATTGATCTGATGCAACCATTCAGCAACCTGGCACATCAAAGGCTTTTATCAAGCATAATTCTTAAGACACAGAATATGCAAATTGCATCCATACCTTTAGGCAACAAAAAACAAACTTGAAAAATCAAACAAGTCTCTTGAAACTTTCTCAGGGTTTTCTTTTCATCTTTTTGTAGTTATTGTGTTAATGTATTGTTTAAAATCTTACGCTATCCCTTGTTTTTAAAATCAAGTATAAGAAACTGTTTGCTCATGAAAATGAACAGAAAATGGTGATAGATGCTGCAGTTTACCCTCAGAACTCTACATTTTTGCATTAGCTCACTTATTTGTTGTATACCTCTACAGTACAGTACACATCTTAACTGTTTGGGTTAGTTCCAGTGCTTCCAGGCTAGCAAACAAACTCCAATATGACCGTGAAAACCAGCGGAAAAAAAAAGAAGCAGATAATAAAAGTCATTATTGGTGGTGAATGCAATTCCTTCAGATAGTCTACAAATCCCTCAACAGTTGGTGCAAAACAGATGACCAGAACCAGTTGGTCACAGTTCAACATCTTTAAATATTACATTAGAAAATAATGAACTGGTAGTGGACAGTTTTATTTGCAATCTAATGAGTTCATCTCAGTTCTAACATGTGACTGCCAAAGTTATATGAAGTGCATTCTGTCTAATCGGATCTGAAAATCAGGCATTAAACTCTTACTGTCACTCTTAGGTCAGTTTCAATCAACAACTTGGTTCTTTTTATCCTCTTAGGGATTTTCATTCCTGTCAGAGTTCACACTGTGGGTCAAGCTGTCTATGTTGCGCTTGTAGCTGCACTTAACACTGGAATCATGAGAACAAAGCGCTCTACTTCAGTACTGACCTTTTACAGATCAACAGATGAGGTCAGCTAGGATGCCAAAGGCCATGAGAGAAGGGGATCAATGACTCAGCTTCGCTGAATGAAGTGTGCCATACATTTTGCCTATAAATGCAACAGCATTTTCAGTGAATGAACCAGATGAAGTGTGAAGCTTTCTGGTCTTGTATAATGAAACACTACCTCAGTACCTCTGCAGCAAGCATGTTGGACTGGCTGCTGTAGCATGATTGTAGCTGTTACCAACTGCATATCCCCTCTCTGAACACCCATCTGTTTGTTTGATGCAGGTTTATCTTACATAGTTAGGAATAGAGCAGTGCTACCCTTCAGCTAGTCTGCATAACTCCAGAGGACCATCTGTTGAGTTTGTGGGGCATGGGCTTGTGTACTATTAGATGTCACTTTATCATGAAAGAAGTGTTTTCCATTTCTACTACAGAGGAAGGAAATCAAGCATGTTTTAGACAAATCCTCCGCTATGTCAGAAAAGGACACATTTCAGCTTGCTTACTGAGCTGTCTTATCTTTATGTTCGATGACAAGTAGTGACAACTGAGAGGAGGGTGTAGTTATATATTTGAAGTCCTCCTGTTATACAAACTCAGAAGTGGCTCTCTGTAGCTCCAGGCAAGGCGCAGAGAAGAAAATTCATTTTGAAAACCGCACCAAAGCCAGGAAGACTGATTGACTCCGAGGCTACACCAAGCAGATCAATCCATCACACTTCCTCAATTTCCATGCTCTTGGACCCTTTTTTATTCCATGTGAAACAAATAGAAGGACCCTAAGGGGTCTTCTGAAGAAAGACCCTAACTGTATGTCATATTGTGCATTTATAAAGATAAACACATGAAAACTGGAACACATATCAGCATTTATGCAGCCTAAAGTATTTTATTAGTTAAATCTAAGTAAGGGTAAAGACAAACCTATTTTCAGACTAATGATGCTCAAAACGAGAACTCAGAATAACAATAACTTATTACTTATTGATCACTGTATAAAGACATGTGGCCAATTATAAAAACTTGTTCCCCAGGATTGTGTTTTAATGTGTTTTTGGGGCATATTCTCATCTCATTATGGTCAGAAGTTCCTGGAATCTCTCTTTCACCCGCTAGGTTTGTCCAGTGGTATCATTGTATAGCTTGTCAAAAGGGTGACAACGTCTAACAGACAGCAAGGTTGGCATTGTGAGAGAATAATAAAGATCTTATTAAAACCAAACTTGAGTTGGAGTTCCATGACTTCAATGTGTGGTTCACTTCCCATATCCTTTCATTCTACTTTTGTTCATTACACATCAAAGGAAACAAATTTCTCAGTTTTCTGGGTTAAAACTGTGACACAACCCACAACAGTGATACTAGCCGCAGTCATGGCATCTGTTTCACACAATGAAGGACTTCTACTGAGATGTATCACATCGATGTAGTGTTACACTGTGTTTTAAGTAGCACAAAGAGGTCCTGACCAGATGACCATGTCACAAGCTAAATCAAAAATCAGTTACTGCATATGGGAAATGAGTAAAAACAGAATACGCACACATGTCACGGCGGGCTTCAGTGGGTGCATAACATCAATTTTTTCCAAGCAAACAAGTCAATGTAACCATTCCACAGCCAATAAATCTATTGTACAAAACAAAGCACATGATGCTTGATGAGCCAGCCCAGAAAAACTTCCATTCTGGTCTTTGTTGCACATGCAGCTGTAAATATTAGCCACTGTTTTGATAGATTAAGAGTATTTTTCTAATTGACTTGTCCATGAAATGTCAAGTTAATACAATAGAAAATATGAATCAAGTTCTGAGTTTTCAAAAGTAAAATAACTTTCAAACAATAACCTTAAACCCACAATTATTTTGCAGCAGTTTAAAGATAAATAAATGAGTTAATGTTAAATTAAAGAAGAAAGATTTAATCTATTTGGCATTTTTGATTCATAAATTATTTTAATTAGTTGTGGAAATGTATGAACAGTTTGAAGTTGAACAGGGCTTAAACAATACATAATCTAAAAATTAGGTAAATGTAAAAGGACACAGACTAGATCTGAACGATTAATCGCATGTGTGATTAAATTGCAATTTTACTTAGCACAATTCTGTAATAGCACAGTCATGCGATTTTCCCACACCATCTGGTCACATTAAGTAAGCAGCGCAAGTGGCCCTAATGGAGAACGTATTCAGAGTCAGCTCCCTGAAGTTACAGAGCAACGGTGTCAGGCTCAGAACTGGTTACTGAACGTGACACTAATGCAGATATTTCAGTTCCAAAGAAAAACAGCACATCAGCTGTGTGGGACTATTTTGGTTTCCGGGAAAATGACAAAGAACTGCATGGAGTATTGTGCCAAACTTGCCTAGCAAAAATGATGACTTCACGTGGCAACAAAACAAACTTGTTTCAACATTTAAAGCAGGGATCCCCAATCCTGGTCCTCAAGGACCGGTATCCTGCAGGTGTTCCATGTCTCACTGCTGCAACACACCTGATTGAAATTATTGACTAATTAGCAGAGTTGTCCAGAGCTTGTCCGAGTCTGACTCTGGTGTGCTGCAGCAGGGAGACCTGGAAAACCAGCAGGATACCGGTCCTTGAGGACCGGGATTGGTGATCACTGATTTAAAGCATCATCTCAGACTGATCAGGGCTTTCCACCAGCGCCGGCTGCTGCCCATATAGCAGACTACTCCACGAAGTCCAGCCGGCTACTTATTTATAATCAGGATCGGAGCGTCGAGTTCTGGCCGGAATATGATTCCGCACTATGATGCATGACGTTTGCGCTCTGTGGTGCATGCAGCAAAAATGTTGCTTCCATGTTCAGGCTTCCCCGTTGTAGTTTCCCTGCTTTGGTGCGAGTCTATTCTCCACCAGAATGCTGAGGAGTGCAGTAACTCTGTGGTGAAATGAACTCCAACTCGTTAGTCTCACTTTCAAACTCCGCGGCTCCGTCGCAGTGGGAACTAATATCAATCCATCCGTTTGCTTTGAAACCAGTGGCATCATGGAGTTCTTGCCCCGTGCCTTGTATATTTATGCATGCTTCGCATTATAGGGAGACGAAACGTCCACTTTTACCTGGACATGTTGTCCTTTTGAGAGATAGAAAATGTGTCGCGTTTTTCCAAATTGCTTGGGAAGGAGCTGCGGTGCAGAGAAGCCAGAGTGTACCTGGTAATCAGGTCACCTGCTGGACCTGCACAGGAAAACCTAGACAACGGGAACGCACTATAACCCGTGTTTTCATATTGGTATGGAACTGGGAAGCTCGGTGCAAGCTGGAAAGCAGGAATCATTCTGTTCTGCATAAACACAGGCTTCTTTTTTCCTTTTTTGTCTGATGTTTGTATATATTTATTATATTATTACATTCTGAAGAGAAAAAACACCAAGCAGAAAGACACTTGGTTGAAATTGATCTTCTCTACCCCACAAAAAGTGGACTGAATGCCACAGTATTTTTTCCAAGCACTTTTGGCTTTGGCCCCTCAAAAATATTGTCTTATGTATGCAATATAAATTCAGTAAAGATGTCTAAAGATCAGTGCAGTGTCTTTGTGGAAAGCCCAGAAATAAAACTCCTAGAAGTAAGGTCCAGGTTGAAAAAAAATGAAGTTATGCTTTAAGTTCTTACCTGCTGTAAAGATTAATTGGTTTAATCATGTTTTTGTTACCCTGAAGTGATTGCGTCCCTGTATTTTACGGGGAAATACTGGATGGAAAGCGCGTGGAAAAAAAAATAAAAAAATTGCATTTTAAATTAGGGCTGGACGATTATGGAAAAAATTACAAACACGATTATTTTGACTGATGTTGAAATCACGATTAATATACAGGATTATTCATTGATTTAAAAAAAAAAAAAGAAGTTTTTATTGAACCACCAAAATTCAACCTCAAATGTAACTTGAAAAAAAGAACACAACCAGAAATACATTACAAACAAGTAAAGGAGTACAATAAGAATAATATATTTAAATGATAATAGCAATAAAAATGAATACCCAGTCTACTTGCGTTCCTGTTCTATACTCCCTGCAGTTTGCTTCCTATAACTCCTGGTCACATCAGGATTAATCGTTTTTTCTTTGATTACAGTGTTTTTATAATCGTGAGAAGGCAAAATTGAAATTACAATCAAAATTCGATTAATTGTCCAGCCCTATATTAACTCATTCACTGCCATTGACGTCCATAGCCATATACAGCAGGGGAAAAAGTATAGAACATGTCAACATTTTTCTCTGAAAATATATTTCTAGCAGAGCTACGTGTATTGACATGAACACAAGCTGGTGACAATCTCGCGACATCTGGTGAAAATTTTAATACTTTCCCCACCCCTGCTGTATACAGCTATAAAGTCAATGGCAGTGAATGAGTTAAATCGCAATATTGGTGAAAAAAAAAATTGCAATTCGATTTTTACCCGAAATCATTCAGCCCTAACACAGACATGGCCTTTTGAACTCTGGACCTGTAATCTGTAAGAATCCATAATCGTACTGTACCCAGTATCAGAAAGCAGGTCTCCACATGTGCAAATAAAAAAGGGTACATCAGAAAAAGTGTGCATGTGTAGTGGTAGTCTCACAGATGCATGAAAAGCCATTAATACAACCTTGGCTGGTGGATTTTCATTCATCATGGCTGTCACAGCCCAGTCAGTGTCAGTCATGGGGTTACATTGGACGGTAAGCCTCCATATGATCAATTACTTGCTGCAGTTTGTTTGTTTCAGGCTTCACTCTCACTTTTTCACTGTTATTCAGTCCTTCAGGGGATGGTCCAGAAGCAACATTTCTGTTCTAATTTAATTTAGCCAGCACATACAGCTGCTTATGCATACAAAATATATGCTGATATTCCTGAAATGAAATCCAATTTTCCCTGTAAATTCCATCAACTAAGTAAATTAAAAGTGCAAAATTCTTAACCAAAAGAATCAGATTTCAAAATGGAGGATTTTTAACGCACCCATGAGGAAAGTCATATTAGGGTTATACGTTTCTCATTTTAGATGCCAACTCACAGCATAAAGCTGATAGAAATTAAATATTAAAGATTAGGCTGATACTGTATGTAAACCATACGAGTATGTCCAAGTGAATCTAATTGAGACGGACGCTGAGATTCGCACTAATTACACTGCCCTGTTACTAGTGGTCGCTAGCATCCAATTATCAATCACAAGGCCACTCAGTATCTTGTTAGTTTTAATACTACCTGGCACCAGAGACGAGGTTAGCGAGCCGATGTGTCTGTTTGCTGTTAACGATATCCAGCTGATTGCTATGCCAGGCATAACCTTAGCACTGCACATAAAGTGCACCGAGAAAACTCTCAAGTTGAGTGGACTTTTGATGAAGAGCACAAGCACAGCAACTGTGGGTAAGAAATAAGTGGATTTAGAGGGAGCGGGATTAAGTAGGGTTACAGAGCAGAACATGAAAAAGGTAGTGAGAAACAGGGAGTGATAAATGTCATGCCTATCAATCAAGATGGGCTTCTGTGAGGGACTGGAATACCAACTCTGTGCATACTTCTCTGAAAGATGTCAGATAAGTTAGAAAAAAATCAAATATTCAAGAAGCAGCGTCAATTAACTGGATGTGCTTTTTTTTTTTTTTTTTTTACTTTTAAAGCTGAACTTGACATATACTTGCCATTTCTGGAAGGAAAGATATTTGTCTTCTGAATAGTGGAAATTCAAAGTGATTAGGTTTGCATTGAAGAAATTTAATGGATCACACCCTGAGATATGCTTTTTATTTTTCCAAAAACAAATCCCAAATTCAAAAAGTATGTCTTTTTGAAGATAAAAACACCCAGCCCACTAAATAGGCCAGATAAGATGACTGATAGGGATTAGTTTTTGACTCTATATGTTTTATTATTGTCATTCTTCTGCTAATCTATTACACAATTTTTTTTATTTTTTTTAGTTGTTTAATTTGCAGAACCTGTCAGAAAATCAGCCTCTGGATGATGAGAATTGTACTATACATCATTCGAAACCAATGTTGACAAACATGACTGGGAAAATCTGCCCATTAAAGAAAAGAAAGATATCTCCAAAGTATTGACTAGAACTGTAGATTTCTGGAAAGATCAAAATAAGTTAATTAAAAGAAGTTTTGGTTAAATATATCTGTAGACAACATTATGTAGATCAGAGCTACTAAGTTCGGCCCTTCAAGAGCTGCAGTCCTGCAGGTTTTCAATGTTTCCCTGCTCCACCTGACTCAAACTGAATGTATTTACCAGCCAATGAAGTTCAGCACAGTGACCCATTAATTTGACTCAGGTGTGTTGGTGCACTGAAAACTTGGAGGACCGCGGCCTCGTAGGATCAAAGTGAGTTGTACTGCTGTAGACTACGGTTATAAACTCTTGAAACTCTTTGATTTGTTGCACTAGGGCTGGGCGATATATGTACATCGTCTGGACGACAGAAAATCTCTATCATTTCAGATGAAGATCTATCGTTTATGCTGCGATTGGTTCTTTACTGCAGTGTTCAATCAAGATGTGCCGCGTGCATACGCATGCTGCAAACAAACTTGGAGGGAGATGTGGCGGACCGTTTCATACGAGGGTAATTCATTCTTAACATGATGACCAGCCAGCCCAAACTGACAGGCTTGTACCTAAAAGAGGGCTAACTTCTGTTGCATGGATGTGGTTTGAAAAAAAAAAAAAAAGACCAATGACAGTTGTTTGTATTATGCTGATTTGGGGAAGTCTTTCAGCACTACACCTAGTGTAAAGCTGAAAGATGTCCCCAACGGCCGGTATAGTTCTGTCGTCTGGTCCGCGATCGCGTCGGTCTTTTCTTTATATATCCAAACCGCATCCATGCAACAGAAGTTGTCATCCTTTAAGCTACGAGCTCCTTGGTTTAGGTTGGCTGGTCATCTTGTTAAACTAATTATCTCAGGCTGCAACAGTCTTCCTCCATGTTTGTTTAGGTCAAGATGTGCCGCATGCACGGACATGTGGCGCATCTTGACAAAATAGTGCAGTAAAGGCATAATTGCGGATACAAGATGTTAATATGACCAACACATCCTGCTTAATTACAAATTTTATGTTAACTGAAAAACACTAATAATCCCAGATGGGCATAGATGATATGAAATGGTAAATATTACATGATAATGTGAACATTCAGTCCAGCTAGAGAGAGATTGGTGAACCTCCACTTGTTATTCGGTTGTGCCTCAGTTTGTCCGTTGTGGTCGTGCAGTCCACAGTACAGATACAAAGTTTGAAATAAGATAAATCAATGAAAATGATCACAATAGCTGGGTTTACATGGACTCAAATATACCGATTGCTTTCGGTTTAAAAGCTCTTTCCGAATGAAAAGTGCTGAACCGAACGATTTTCATTCGGTTTCACGAGGGTAGAATATTCCTTTCCCCAAACCGAACGGGGTATCATGTAAACGCTGAATCGGAAAGTTGTGAGGTTGCGCTCTTACAGCGACAAGACGTCAACGTGCAATGAGTGACATTTCCTCACTTTGACAGATGGCTGTGAACAACGTCATTCCCTGGTCAGCAAAAGAAAGTTTGTTTTTTACTCAAACTGTCTCTACGCCTTTTTCTCTTGGTTGTCTGCAGTAGGAGCGCATGAGGATCAGCTGCTGGATTAAAGTCCTGCAGAAACCACAACAGCCGTGACGATCAGTTTTTATACCTCCATCTTTATTAAATAACGTGATGCAACATCATTCTGCGCATGTCAGACAGGATTATTCTGAATAAATATTGGCGCATATACACACCAGATCGGAATGAATTAGTTCCCATGTAAACAGCTGCTCTGAAATCCTCAATCAGAATGATTTTATTCTGAAAGGGAAAAAAGTCTCCATGTAAACTTGCCCACTGAGGAGGTTTTAGAACTCCGCTCCATTAAGCCGGCAATCACACTGTCCATTATATGTACGGGGGCATTTGTTTTTCCTCGTTTTTATACTTTTTTTAAAAAAATCATCTTTAAATACAATGCCAGCAAGAACAAAATAGAAAGGACACTTTCAGCTCTTTTACAACAGAGTCAGAATGATAAGCCATTTTGATTTCCAAAGATAAAACTGTTTGTTGCCAGGAGCTGATGCAGCACAACATTAAACACCGTAAACATGGACCTTACCTACTTTTTAAAATGTGCTGCTGGAATCAAACTGAAAACTAGCAAATAAAGATAGATTAAATTAAACCGACAGTCTTTCTGCTGTTTTAAATATAAGGTTTATAGTTATTCACACAGCTATTCAACTTGCTGGGATATAAGATCCCTCATTGTAGATTCTACCCCATCCCATCTACATGATGTACAGCAAGTAGGGAGGACAAATCCCACTGATTAACACTGTAAAGACGACCAGTTACTTTACACAATGGTGCATTCATGAGATTCATTATACATCTTTGACTGAATCTTCATTTATAATCAAGACCAAAAAATGTTTTTCTATACATGACAAACAATCAATTACCATACCGAATATTTCTCAGCCACCAAGAAAATCTAGTTTGAAGTCATACTCAAAAAAATCGTTAGGACTGAAGTGAATTCTGGCAGCTTTGGGGCAACAAACCCCTAATCAAACAAGTTTTTCATTATAAAGCCAATCTTTTATTTTTATCCTTTAGACAAGAAGAAAAGGGCCGGGTGACAGGCACGGACAGAGCCGTTGGAGAGGTCTGTTTACTGAGCCACATTGTTTAAATCACGAGGGTAAGAAAATGAATCCAGTTTCAAGGGGTTTACACAGCTGTGTAGCCTTTTAGACACTGATGTAGCACCACTGACCAGACAAGTGCAGAGGAAGATAAAGAAAAGGGGGGGTAGCCTCAGAAAAGGAGCACGCTTTCACACCAAAAACACACCACGCCGGCAGTTGGCCTGCCGACATGTACAGTAACATGTTCAGAGCTTATCCTGTGTCGGAGGGTCAGCGAGGGACATGGAATCTTTTTGGCATTTCAGTCATTGCTCACTTGGGTTTTTAATGCAATTAGTTGCAGTTCCAATCTCTCAAGCTTTTGAAGATGTGGCATGATTTCTAATCAGCAGATGGAGCTGTCATATTTTTGATGTTTAACTATAAAACCTCCGCTTCCATGTACAGTATCTTATTCATTTTTGCATGAATTCTTTTTTCCATAAGTGCATGATGCCTCAGTCAAATTAAGTACTGAATTTAAGCTGTTTATCATTTTAAAAAGAGCCTCACATTCATTGGTTATAGCATATCGTCAGTGCTGTGTGTCAAGAAAGATAAGTGGAGTCTCTTTGTCCTGTGAATACAAGTGCATTGTTCCCATGGCTACAAAAACCATGCATATAAATCTCCTGTTTAGCATTTGTGCAGATAAAATGCATCCACAACAAAAATCACACTACTAAAATCAATGTGCAATCATTACAAGAAATGAACCATATGGACAAATGAAGTATCCAGTCATGATTTCTCCCCATATCACCCCACACAGCCCTCTTTTCTTTGCCCTCAGTGTCCATTTTCACCATTATGGTAATCACCCAGTCATGCTGCCCTGCAGAAGAGTTTGCATCTGCTGATGCTTTGTGCCTTCCAGAGCATTTTCTTGGCAAGACAGAAGAAGGGACAGAGAATTGATACATCAAGGGATATTAAAGCCACAGTCAAAATAAATTTGTTCAATTATGAGGCCTGCAGAGGAGGGGGATGGCTGAGCCAGAGGCTGCAAGTTGGATCATGGGCATCAGCAGCTCTTCATTTCAGAGCATGTAATTGTTTAGTGGGTGCACAGTGCACTAAGAAGCCAGGGAATACACAACAAAGAAAAAAATCCTTGCTAAAACTAAAGCTAAGAGCTTCTTACGTAGTTTGATTTGTAAAGAAAAAAATTACAGTCAAGCCCAAAACTGTGACACCACTGCATGATTTCATGGTGGCTTTTTATTTAACCAAGTCTGCTGTGGCTTGGAAACACAAAAGACTGTATGGGGCTTTTGGGGTTAAATGATTACCTTTTCTGTCTGCATTCAAAACCTATATCCCCATGTCAAAAACATCAGAATTTCTGTATTAAACCCCATCTGTATCCAGGTGACCAGTCTTGTGAACCATTTACTGAACCAAAAGATTCAGGCTGATTTTGGCCATCATTTAAAAAACACTAACTCATTGAAAATGCAGCCGTACAGGACATGAACCAACCTTGGAAGCACTGGACCTTCAACAATAAAATGACCTGAAACGACAGAACTTGTCAAAAGTTTGTTAAAGGTGCCATGACATCAAATTTCACTTTTCTGGGGTTTTGGGGAGCCTGTATGAGGCCATGTGAATGTCCAGAGTGAGAATCAAAGTTTCCTTTGTTGGTTTCCTTAACTAGACTATTATGAATCTGACCTGAACTTTTCTGTCTGTTTAAGCGCCCTGAGGTGACATTGTCATGAATGGACGCTATACAAAAAAAAGTTGAATTTAATTGAATCTAAAGTTCCTGTTTATGGTCTGTCAGCTTTGTCTCTGTTCAGAAACGGTTGAATCAGACAGCAGCTTATCATTCTACGTAGTTCTATCATTCTACGTAATTTAATTGCTCCAATAAGAGCACACTATCAAGTAAACAGCCTCCCCCCTCCTCTCTCGTAACAGTCCGCTTCGCTCCCCCGCTCCCCCTCCCTGTCTGATTCAGCTGCATGTGTGTAGCTGAGTAGTAACTTCTGTGCAGTCAGGTCTGGGTTTTCAAACAAATGGATTTAAAAGCAAACTTCTGCAGCAACACTGAGGGAGGGGGCCACAACCTTGTCATTACCTGTAAGTTTATTTATTTTCTAAATGCTGTCTTGTCTGATAAACGTAGCTCACTGTCTGAAGTGCCCATGTTGCTAGCAGTTAGCCTTTAGCAAAGTCCGACCATAGCTTGACCTAGTTTTCTCCAAATAAGGTTATAGCCAAATAAGGTGTAGCCAATCAAAATGAAGTCAACGTTGTCTCCGGGTAAATCTCCATATCATCACCGGACCCAACTGTATTACTGAGGAAGTGAGGTCTGGCATTTCAAAACAATACCCCGCTGTAAAAAATGCAGTTTTTTCTCTTTGGAGTACTTACATATGCAGTAATGCCAACAACATAAACTAGTTTTTACTGCTATGTCATCACGCCTTTAACAACATAATATTTTGTAGTGATCCAGTCAGAGGTCGGAGCTGAAGCCTTCCAATGTAAAAACAGGAAATCATCACAGAAGAGGAAGGATTCAAAGTGGAGTAGCCGGCTTGTGAGGAAAAAGTAACCAGTGAGCATCAGACTGAAATGGAACAAATGGTTGTAAATAATCTGAAAATAGACTTAATAATCCTATCCAACTACAGAATCATCATAGGTCCCAAAGTAGCAGGTAAGCATGAGTTAGTTGCCTCCTTCACCAGCACCTTGATCATAAAAGAAATTCTATTTCACAAACTAGTTAACTTAAAGATGACATGTGTAACAAAAAAGAAGGTCAATGGCAGAATAATTTCATAGATCATGAAACACTTTTGATAGTATCTTATCACTTTATTGAAAACAAATGTTTTTATTCTCTTAAAATGTGCCATTGATATCTAGTTGCTGTGAATCCACAAATGCAGCAGCTAACTATGGTGTCTCTGAATGGACAAAACAACTGTGTGCAAAACTGCAGTATAAGCTTAAAAAAGCACATAGAAGAAGACAATACATGTACACAATGTTGAAGTAGTTACCTGTGGTGTAGTCATTGCTGCATTTGAGTCCACTGGATTCACTCATACATAAAAACACATTTAGGTATGGAGGGATTTTTGTCACTGAACCACCATCTACTCACAACGGTGCTTGGCATTTAAAGCAATTTCTATGTCCATCTTAACCACTAGATATTAGTAATTCTGCCACACTGTACCTTTAACAAAATGCTAAGTGCAGTACCACCAATGTTGCTTCCTGTGCTGTCACTGACTTTAAAAAAAAATATACTAGTTGAGGAAAACTTGCATCAGTTGGCATTATGGGGAAGCTTCATCATGTCTGAAAGGCCGAGGTTCTGTAACTGGCAAAAATCACACATCAGCCCATCAATTTACCCAACAGGCTTTTATAGTCATCCCTGGTTGTGTTACACCATGTTAGAAACTCTAAAATTGTTATCTTAGGGTTTTGTTTTGTTTTTATATATCTTGCTAATGTCTTTTTCCAGCTAGAAGAAGCTACTGAACAAACAAAAGTTCCCTAGACATAAAAAGTTGGCATTGATGCAAAGAGAAGCAGAGTTCAACACATGCTGAATGTTTGGAATTAGGTTTAAATCTGGCATGACTGGCTTTCACAAGGATTATTAATAAACTGTAAAAGTGTTAGAGACTAAGTAGCCCATCAGCACAGTCTAACACAGATTAATCTAATCACAAACAAACACAGGATGCACACTGTCCAGACATGATTAGCGAAGCTCCAGACTTCAAGCTGCATACACGTCAATCTAATTGCAACGATTTAATTTGCGACTCTGGAAGAGCATGTCAGCGCAACAGCCCTGTCTGATATGACAGCCGCTCAGATGAGATTACACACCGCATACAGTGTTATCGAACTACATTTCTCTGCCTTCTCCAAAAAGCCTGTCTTGGATTGATCAACAGACAGCAGCACAGTAGGAGAGAAGGGATCATGCATCTAATGCTCAATCATCTCACAAAAACCTGAGAGGAGACGACATCTAAAGCTAGACGCTCAGATTATGCAGCTGATAAAGACAAAAATAAATAAATAAATCAGCCAGTTTTCATGCAGTGTATCTATCCCACTATATGAAAGTAAAAAAAATCAAATATTCTCAGTAGCAAAGGTCTGAGCTTTCATGTGTAACTTTGGTACAAGTCTAACTTGTAAGCTTAATCTGATTTCCTCTGGATGTAAAACATGGCAATGCTTCCTGCCATGCACAGCATACTTTATCTCATCTATATGGAGCTTTTCAGGTCACTAGCTGCGCACTGAAAAATGCACGGCCCATTTAGGAAAGGTGTTATAACCTGTTGACAAAGAGCACCCGTCAACAGGACAAATTAAACCAGCCATCTTAAAAAGCAGCCGCTCTGCTTCATTTGTGCAGTGCTGCACCATTTAATAGTAAAGGGAGAACCCAGAATGCATCTACAGTTCATCTTTAAATGTGTGCACAAGCAGCAAGGAATAAGTACTAGTATTAGGAGATGAATGAAACTGATCACTTAAAAAAGCTGCTTTTTAAAAATGTGAGCCGCTCCACACTAACCTGCAATTTCCCAGATTGCAGACTTTCTAAACAACTTTTCCAGGGGCAATGTGAGTTGAAACACTTGTCCAAATTCCTCAGTATCAGCTTCTCTGTCATTGCTTCACCTTCTGTGTCACTCTTTTCTGTTTCCAGGATGCCAGGGGCTGTTAGCAACATCCAACTACCCCCAACTCCCACCACCACCTGGACTTTGGGTTCAGCCTGAAAGCTCTTCCAGCTAAAAAAAAACCCAGCAAGCTACGCCATCTGAGGGAATAATTTCCTCCTATTTTACTGACTGGCACTTCCTTCCTCATTTACCTCCACTCACCCACTACAAGCAAAGAGTTACAGCACAGAGCCAGAACCCCAACTGCTCAGTCATAGATTCAGGATAACAAGAGTGTGAGAGTGTGTCTGTGTGTGTGAGTTCAAGAAACACTAGAGGATGTAGAGATCGATATTTCCCTAGAGCAGGCACTAATGCTTCAAAGCAGGATGTTCACCATGCCTGTGAGGGTGCGAGACAATAGCAACACCAAGGAGGAGTGAGGAGGATTATGTTGAATTCAAACACTACTGTGTACCATCATCAAAACACAAAATGAAGTAAATGAGAAGATGAAAAACAAAGTTAGAAGAAAAATAAGTTATTGAAGAATGAAAGTCTCATGATTTGCACAGATCCTACTGTGAGAAATGAAAAGTCGGGCAGACATCAGTTAGTCTGAATAAGAGGAAGACTTATTGCGTGACTTAGCCAAAAATCCAGGTCAAGAATGGAGACGGGATGCAATGAGGCGAAGCTAAAAAAAGCTCTGTATATTTATAGTCTCTAAAATAAGTGAATGAAGCAAAATCTGTTCCCTAATACCGCCATGAGCTTAAGAGCTTGGCAAGGAAATGTTTGTGATTAAAACAGCCAAACACTGATTACTACACACAAAACAGCATGACTCCAGTTGCGAGTCGCTCTGGATTTACGTCATCTCAGACTGATCAATGATCACTGATGATGTAAACGCAGAGTTTAAGGACCCCAAATCAGAAGCCAAGAAGGGATAACATAACAGGGTTAGGCCACATCTAGAAACAGAAAATTTGACCTTCCCCTTGAATTCATCTGAGATTGAATCATTACAGTAGAGGACAATCCCTTATAATCCTCCTGCTTCGTCATACATTTTGCGACTAGTTTTTCCATCATCTTGTTGACAATAATCCCTGCACAGAGGCTTGATGACGCGCTCATGCCCACTGAGGAGAACTTGTTCTAATCCAAGAAGGGAGCAGCTGAATTCTGTGGCGATGATTATAAAAGGTAACGTTGCTTTCACATTCATCATGTGCTCGGCTCTGAACTGCAACAGAGGGGTTTTAACAGGTGACGCAGCAAATCTAATCAATATTTCCATTAGATGACATGGCCAGAATGAAAAAAGCTCACAGAGGATTACCAAACAATCTAAGTTCATGAACCTAATCTGCATTATTTACTTTACTTTTTTCCCCTAAGCGGCTTCTTTTTGATGTCTTATTTCTTCTTAGTTCTATGGTGATATTTTACCTTTTCCAAACCCTCTCATGATCTTCACATAGTGTAGTTTTTTATTAGCGGTTGGTATGAGAGAAGCACTGAGCCCACTTTTGGAGGGCTGTGATCACTGATCTCCGGGCAGTTGTCATGACTTCAGTGCCAGCTGATGCAGATCAAGCCAGGACCTTCGTTACATGCAGTGAGATGAAACCTGCTCTGACAGGAGCTTCGCCTCCAGAGTACATTATCAGAGACTTGCTGTCAAGTTTCTCATCTCTCTGCACCTTAAAGGCTTCAGCAGGCAATGGCAGTTAGGGCAAAATACTTCCCCTTTTCACTTTTGTTTAAAGTTTTTTTTGTTAAGTTTATGAAATGAACATTGCTTAGACTTTCACATAGGGTCAAACTTTGGCTCCAATATGTGATTAACAATATTAACTTTTGTTTAATAATGTGCTTCTAAATATTAGTAGGGAGCATTAAAGAATACATAAATCAAAAGAAGTTTCTATTTAAGTCATACTGAAATCAAGTCAGGACCATTTATATGTTATGTTTAGAGATGCATGATATTATTGGCCCAATATCGGCATCAGCTTATGTTGTCTTCAGCAACTCCTGGATCTGCAGCAGATGCAGCACGTGTATTTTTCTTATTTTTCACAAGGAATAAATATTACATCATTTTCAATCATGATAAGCAGAAAATTATCGGTTGTCAGTATTGGTTGAAATTTTCATATCACTCATATGTATACAGTTTGTTTCCAATATGCATAATTTGAAGGGTAAAAAAGACTGGAACATGCTTGTTTTCAAAATAAGTAAAGAATTTAGAGTGCACAGGAGGAGTGATACAGAGGATCTTAAAATAACATTCAAAACTTGGTAAAATTGAAAATCAGCTATTTTTCAATTTAAATTTCAATAGCTTTATTGGCATGACAAGACAGTGCTTATACTGCCAAAGCTATATGTAACAGGGTTCCCTAATCCAGTCCTACGAGGGCCGCAATCCAGCAGGTTTTCAATGTGTCCCTGATCATACACACCTGACCCAAATTAATGAGTCAATGTGTTGAACATCATAGGCTGTTGGATCCATTTATTTTTCAGCCAGTGTGTTTGAGCAGAGACACATTAAAAAGCTGCAGGACTGCGACCCTCGTAGGACCAGCACGGGGAACCCTGACTCATAACTTAAATGTTTTAAATGGTATACAACAAAGATTCAAGAGAAAAATGGAAAGAAACTGGTAAAAAAAAAAGAAAGAAAATACATACATATATGTAGGTGTGTGTGTGTGTGTATATATATATATATATATATATATATATATATATATTATACATACACACATACAAACTGAATGAGAAACAAATCATCCAAACACCATTTATTAAACAAATGGCTACAATTAACCTGAATGACCAATCAGTGACAGTGCAAAAGTTTAGCTGAAGCAAGATGAAAAAGGGAAGTCTTTTCCACAAAATAACCTTTATCTACAGGTACTATAGAAGTACAGTACATCCGTCTCACATCATTTAAGCTTTCACAAGCCTTTAGATTTCGAATACCAAAATCTTAAAAAATGAGTGTAAGATACAAAAAAATCCATGCATATAATCTCACTACATATAGTTAATACAAAATATAATGTATTGTAAAATTCTAAATCTGGTGAGATAAATTTACTTCTATACTGTCATAAAAGACTAATTCTCCTGTTCTGAAAATAAATAACTTGGAAAGCTTGTGCAGTGTCAAACTGTAGGTTGGGGGTCATCACCAGATGCGGTCCTTGAGGGCTACTGTCCTGCATGTTTCTTAGATGTTTCCCCCATGCCTGATTAAAATTAAAAGCTTGTCATCAAGTTCTGAACAAGCTTATTAAAGAGGAAAGCTGAGATGGTAACTGTACATTCATATTCTAACTTAAAAATGATCATTTGAGTACATTTAATCAAATTAGCAAACAAATTTGCAAATGATTTATCTGCTTACTCATGTGATTAAAATTTGTGATTAAAAGAAAGTGTATGACTGTTAAATATCCTTTCCACAGACATCCGTTTATATATGAATGAGTCCATAAAAGCAGCTAATTTCCTGGTGGTCCTGCTGCCTACCACTACAACAATGAAAATTTTAAATGGTGAATTTCTCTGAGTAGGGGTAAAGGCCCAGATCCTTATTTGTCATCTGGCACCAGTTGCTATGGAGACAGATGATTGCATCTTGATGGAGCCCATTGGAGATAGAAATGGAAAGTGGGTGGGAAGTCACAACCTCCACTTTTCACGTGATTGTAATGTGACAGGTGGAGATAGGCGCTATTTCAGAAGCCCTTCGTTCAGTCTTAATGACGAGGGAGGCGGCCACTCCCTCCTCCCGCCCTCGGTAACCTTCACAATGCCCTCTTTATGAACGGGCACAAGACTCGCTGGAAGGTAATTGCAAAGGAGGGAAAACCTGTCTGCTCTGCCTAATATGTGGGTGGAGGAGAGAGCAGACAATTGTTAGTGGAAGTGGTTGCCAGCTAAGTGCTTTAATAAAAAATGTTCCTTAAATAACAAAACAGGAGGGGTTTGCATATGTATGACTGAGGCTGAAGCTGTCCTAACAACCGTACTGAAAATGTTAGTATGCATGTTTGAGTCCCTCATGAGTTCCTCTTAAGCAGCACTTTTTTCACAAATATGCTTCCTTAGATAAATTATGAAGCTCAGTCACTACCCTGCCCACTGTAGATGATGATAATGATGTTAGGCAGTGAAAATGGGTGAAAATCCCATATCCCCTTTGAGGGGATCCAAAAGACCCTAAGGACCCCCAACTGCTCTATAAAATATTTATTTCACCTTTCTGCAGCACCTTCAGTCAGTAAAGACTAAATAATAGATACCATGAGCTTCTTCATTTGCACCATCAATCCAAACTAAATCAAGTTGCCAAACCATCACCTCCTCCGTCCTCTCTTCTCCACCGTGTAAGAACCCCCAGCAGCGTTTTATATCATCTAAAGAGTTCTTGGGATTTCCTAATAGACACCTTTGGTTTAAATGGTCCCTCGCCATGCCATGAAAGAAAGGTGAAAGGTTCAGTCGGTGTCATTCCAAGCATCTCATTTTGTATGCCAGGAAAACTCTCACCAAAACGCAGTGACCTTACGCTCTTTAATTGCACCTCTCGGGATGAAGTGCCACAAATGGGGGGAAAAAATGAGGGCAAATCAAGGGGATGGAACAAAATTTGAAGAAAGGATTTAATAGACACAAAATAAGGGCAGACAAATAGAAACCCATTTTTCCATGCGTAAAAAGAGGTCTTTACTCTTTCATTTGTTGCAGATGGGGATAGAGCTGGGTTGCAATTGTGAGTAACAGCATGTGGCCAATCCCCTTAACAGCCATGGGACATCTATTGTTGATGAAAAATCTCTGGAGAGGGGAGGGGCAGCTGCGAGACATAATGTAATGTTCTCTCTTTTTTCAGCACAATCACAAATCTTGTTCTCAGCATCTGCTGGACGATGGTTTGGGTTGGCATTTGATGAGCTGCATGCTTCGCTTAGTGACCCGCATAAACAGGCACAGGGGTAAGGACGCCGTTCACAGAAGGATGAGCATCTCTTCAATCCTCCAGTTAGGCTATGGGATTGGTTGGCTTCACACTTGTAAGCAAATTGGGAATTTTAACTTTGAACATGAGAACTCCAGTTAGGGCTGGGTCATATCATACCGTCCACGGTAATACCGGTGTAACGTCAGGGAGTGATTAGAAAATGAAATATCACGATAGAAGATGGGTGAAACGCACATGCAGCCAGTCTGGCAGCGACCAAGGATGAATAAGAGGAGGAAGGTAAAAGCAGTGCATTGAATTAAAGGTTTGTTCCATCCTCCATGAGAAGCGAGAACTTTCTTCTTGTTCTCAAGGCTGCAAGAACAAGAAAAAAGGTTTGTTTTGGTCATTTCATCATCCACGTGAAGCTTCTTCTGCGGCGGGGTGGTAATTAACCGATGGTATGTCTATGAAAAACTTTGTTCGTCGCAGGTGGGCGGGGTTATGCACGCAGAGGCGGCCGTCTATTTAACCCGACCCCTCGATCAGCTGTTTATGAAAGCTACCCGTTTAACTTCGCATCAGCGGAAATGAGGAAGTGACAGTTTTCCACTTCAAGCTTGTCTGAATTAACCCCACCCTCCTCAAATGTCTGAGTGATCACTCAGTACTTCTCATAACCCTATGAGAAAAACGCTCTGCTCATACAAATATGATCACGTTCAGATAAGAGCACGTTATTTTGAATCAGGTGTGCTAGAAAAAGGAAACATTGAATAAATGCAGAACGAGGGTTAAGCTCGCTCTGCTATACATGGTTAAACTCTGGATATGCAGCCTACTTCAATTGGAAAAGCTTTTTGCTTAAACTGACAGTAAGGAATTTGCAACATCTGCACTGTAGATTTTATGCAAAGTTCTAAGTTTAATGCACATCAGAAACAGCTGCTTGTTAAAGTGAAAAGAAATTGTAAATTTTCATTTGCATAAATAAGGTTACGCAATTTTCAAGTATTTTGCCTTGTGTCAATCATATCGCCAGTTATACCGTAATCGCAAGTTTTTATAATTTATATCATGATAAATATTTTGGGCCATACCACCCTGCCCTAACTCCAATAAGACCGTTGGAAAGAAGATGCTTTAAAACACATTTGCATGGCTGAAATGACACCAATGAACAATATATCTATGTTTAAATAAATATAATACTGCAAACTACTGCTAAACATTTTTTCTTGAAGAAAACAGAAAGGTAAGCTGTTTGATAAAACAAACAACTTCTTTGCAGTTAAGAAAACTTGACTGTTTTGAACTAAACTTGGGTAATTACTTTTTCTTCAGTGAAACAACAAAGAAAGGACTGGATTTTGAAGTCTGACTGAGGAGTTCAGAGAGTTTTTGTTCCAGTCAGGAGGACCTCAACTCTAAACCTCACAAAAGGTTAGCGCAGCAAACCAACCAATACCCCTCCTTCCCCTGCTCTTTACTGAAGCCAAACGAGAATATAAAACAAGTCTAAGGTTTCAAGGACATTAGATGGATAGGGTGAGTTCACTTTAGGGACCATTCTCAAGCCTTTTCCCAGGCTGGTAACAAAGGCAGAGGAAGAAAATCTCACACTGGAGATGGTCCAAGAGCCGCCTCTTCACGATCAGCTTTGTTTTCAGATCAGAGCAGGCGGTCCCGTTTCTATGCAGCATAGTAATAAAAGATTAATAACATAAACAAGCTGTCTACCCTGATCTGTTTCCAACTGTCTGGCAGTGCACATCTCAAAAGCTTCTCTACGTCCACGCTAATATGTTTTCATTTTAAAGATGCATAACTTCCACACGGCTCATGTTTTCAGGACCTCTGCTCGTTAGAGCAGCATGGACATGGTCTGCCTATGAGAAAGGGTCATGTCATCTCACTTCTGAAAATGTGTGAAAACCACACATCTGGACAGTATTTTTTTTCCATCTCAAAAGCTAATTTGAAATGAATACAAGTATGAACCAAACCTCAAGGTGAAAATAATATAAGCTAAAACCAAAGCATATAATCTAAGCATTAATTATAATCACTTGGATAACAATGATTTATACCACAGGGAAAAACAGCCAAAAAACAAGTGAAGAATTTTGCTTGCTATGCATATTCTCATTGGTAGAGCCTGAAGTGGTGGTTTTCAGGATTCAAATCAGCATCTTCTTCTTTTGGCAAACTGTAAGTATGCAGCACTTTTACATACTATATATTAGCTCTTGAGGATGAAGCCCTTTTTGTGTTTAACATCATTTAATTCACGGCTAAAGGCTTACTGTCGTCTGGCTCTGAGATAAATTGGAAATATAGAACCATGGCTGCTTCAGTTAATGCCCTCCGTCATAAAAATGGAGCAGGAGAACTCTGGAGGCCAAATATTGAAAATAAGTCACTGCTGAGATATTCTGCTCACAAGCACTGAACAAGAGTCCCGAAATGACCCAGCATTAATTCCACACATCTTTCTTAAAATCAGTTATAAGAACTCATGAGAGGCAAGTCTTCCCCGACAGCCTGTAGACTAAAAGATTTCATGCCGTATATTGCTGGTCCAAGCCATCTGACTTTTCCTCTAAAGAAAGCCTTTGCTCGCTCTGTTCCACTTGTGTGCCCACCATAGTTATCCACATGAACTGGTCCCTGATAGCAAAGACCACCCTAGTTGATCTTTTTCTTTTCTTTTCTGAAAGAGAAAACCTGCAAAAACAGAAAGACACGAGGAGGCATGCAGCCATTGTTAAAGTTTTTCCCCTCTTTTGTTCAAACACTTCATCTTTAAGTCTCAAATTTACACTAATGAGACACCATACACACATGTGTTCCTCCTCTCCACCTACAGTATGACGAGACCAAACAGAGATGATAGAAGAGATGCTGGTGGATCAGTAAAGGGAAGGAATAGGGAGGAAAAGAAAAGAGTAACTAGCACTTAACCACTATATGAACAATATCAGAAAAGTCAATATACTTTTTAAAAAGTACATTAAGTGAACGTACTTTTGCAAAAGTAGTATTCTTAGTGCTTGTGTTTGACCTTTAACAGAGTATTATTGAACTTTAATACTGTTCATTCTTGCAGAAACTCTAAATATCAACTTACAATACAGGATAATGTTTAAGGTCAAATACTGTTGGACCAACCTCAATCATGTCTAAATCCATTTTCTAAATCACCAGTTGCATTCCATCCTCTAACCTGAAATCATCACAGTCACCATGAACCTGCCAACACACACAACCAAAAGTTAAACACCACCCTTCAGCCCCACACAGCCATTTCTCCCCAAACCACCTAAACAAACGAAACCACTGTAAATTGAGAAAATTGACTTTCTAGTTTTGATTGACTTTCTTCTTAAATGAATATTTCATGAAAAAGACGGTGTGTTTTCTTTGTGTTACATGTCTACTGTAGATATTGTGAATATAATGACAAAGTGGAGGCATTAGTGATGTTGCTTGCATTCTGAATTCATATATTTGTTGATGCTGATATATCCTGTTTTTTTCTGTTTGTTTGTTTTTAAATGTACAGATAAACCAGTTTGAAATAACTCACTTGGTGCAATGCATCCCAGGATCCTGTATTTTAATGTCCACAGCACATAGCATTCTATGGACCAGCTCTACCAGCTGCTCGGTAGCTTCTTTTAGGTCATTTCTGGCCCTTACAATTACAATTTCTAACACTGTGTGGTAATTTTTTCTCTTTCCTGTCTCCATATCTTTTCCTGTTCAACAGAGTTGATCATTTCAATAGTTATTAGCATGTGGAATAACCATAAGTAAATGTTTATTTCTTTGTTTTCTGATATAAATTACGCCATTAAATGATTTTATGTGATTTAATTCAGAAGCCAGTGATATGTAGTGACGTATGGTGGTAGTCAATATACTGTAGATGACATCACACACTGATTTAACACAATCTATTCCATTCAAACTGTATCAAATCAGAAAAAGAAAAGAAAATAGCAAAAAAATATAGATTTTACTCATGAGTTCAAACATTTAAATAATTAATCTATTATTTTTTAATAAAAAAGTAGACTGTGCCACATTCTGGATTGAGTTTTTAAAATGTAAAAAAAAACCAAAAGAGAGAACCTCTCTAATTTATTTCAAACAAAATTTACCCTTTTTAACTAAACGATGTAAATTATGGGATGGTTTTAATAAAGATTTCAGAGTAACACACATCATTGAAATCCCCATTTTCCCCTTTTAAGTGATTTTTTTTTTATATTTTTTTAATTTAAGATAATTCTACTGGCTGGTGGTTTTTCCCAATTTTTTATTCCTTATTTTAACAAATAAAAAAAAGGTAGATAAACAAAGGCAACAGAAAGTGATGTCTCAAGATGACATGAAGGTTGAACAGTGAGACACACTTAAATTCTCTTTGACAAATAACTGAAAAATTAACGTCTATTACATACTGGATTGCTTTCAATACATTTTCCCCCATGCTGAATGAAGCATGCAATAGTAAAATACAGTGTAATGGGTATTTCACACTGAGGATTCAAGCCGATTTCAGATTCATAAATTGCTAAAAGATTTTAGTTTTTATATCAGCGCCTCGAGACAAGAACAAAACATCCATCAGGCTATAAAATTGACCTCCTTCAATGATTTATGCCAGTCACAGAGAAAACTGCCAATAATATCAGCACCAAAACTCAAAAACGACCGTTTTAGTTCTTAAACACATGGAAACAATCAAGAAATAAACTCAATACAAAGGAGAGTGGAAAACAACTCCCTGCATGAAAATACAAATCCTCTCTTCACCAGCATCCCTGAATAGTGAAAACGGCAAGATGTGTGAATATGCACAACTCCACTACTTCCTGAACTCAGTCATGCTCCTTTGTTTCCTGTTTTTCATTTTTGGACAAACTGATTAGGTGTGTCTGGCCTTTGTCGTTGTGGTAACTGATCTTTTTTAAAAAAAGATCAACTCCTCCAACAGAGAGGTCAACGTGTCAACATTAATCTGAGCTTTAATATACCCATCTTCAGTGAACTGCATGCAACAGTGGTGATGTTCAGGCTCTGAGAGCAAGGCTGTGAGACCCGCTCCTCTGAAACTGTCATATTTGACCAAAATTTTTTTCTGAAGCTGGTGACAAAGCAAATGTCACCAGACTAAATGAAGCTTTGATCTTTCTTCTTTTCTAATGCTCCAGGAGATTTAATATAAACCTGATGAAGTATCTGCTACAATCAAAGGGGAACGGGAGGCACTGCAGAGCTGGCGGGTGGTGCTTGATATTTAATCAATTGGCAAACCAGTAATCCTGCTGGGAGATGCTTTTTTTTACTGCAACATTTTTAACACAATTTAATATACTAATAGAAGGCTTACTAATGAAAAAAAGTTTGATCTCTGGAGGGGGAAAATAGTTCAACTTTTTTTCTTAATTTCTCCACTTTCACTGTGTAGAAACTCCCACGCAATCTCATAAAGACGCATGATTGCTGAAAGTACTCCAAACTGTTTTTTCTTAATTGCCTTGAGCAAAGAAAAAACATTTTAATAAGACATAATGGCATACTGTATTTTATACTGCACAAGTGAAATAAGAGAACAAGAGAAGTAAGTAGCCTTGGTTTGGAGAGAAACATAATTTTAGCCTAGAGGGTTGTGACAGAGGAAAGAAGGGTGGGATTATGTTAAAAATAGAAAGGGATGCGGGGCTGAAAGAAAGTCTTAGAAGCAGACTAAAGTAAAATAAAAACTGTGACAAAGATGGGAATTATGGAGCAACACATCTGTGGTCCGGGGTGTACGTTTTATGAGTGTCGCGTGGTGACGTTCTGGTGACTTTCAGCATAGTGAAGAGCTTCTGACAATGACCCCATCCATACAGTAGATCTAATCTCACAGCATTTCTGTCTGCTCTTGGGATTAAATTAAAGAACATGGGATCCAATTTCATACCTGGCTTCCCGCACCGCCTGTCACAATGTGACATTTACTCACGAAAGAGATGCCCTTTCTCTATTCCTCTTGGTACTCATAGATATTAACCTGTATTGCAAACCAAAAAGAGGGAAAACGAAGCCTGTTTATAACAGGCTGAGAATATATTTTCTTATGGGATTAACCAAATTCGGTCAAAAGAAGCCATCCCCCTCCCCCTACACCAAGAGAATGAGACATTTCTCAACGGTGCTGCTGGAGATAAATAGCTTATTTTATTCCAGCTTTTACCGTTTGCATATCGATTGGATCTGCATTAAAGTGTGCTGCTTAGCAGATGGCTGTGCTGGACTGATAAAGATGGCAATTAGCTTCAAGAAGTTCAGGATTTCTGTTCATTATGAGAAACCTTTCACCCCTAAAGCATAATTACTTAAGAATTGTGAATTGAAAATAGGTGTTACTTTAAAAAAGGAAGAAAAAGACAGTTTTCTTTGACAAACTGATTAGTAGCATGTACTGCATGCAAAGAGTACCAGGCAAACCTCATTCTCTGAAGCACTATGTCCCAGTGGCTTAAAGCCATCTTAAGGAATAATTCTAATATTTGCATAGATTAATGTAATTTAAACAGTTTCTAAATGTTTTCTTGTCATCTAAAAATGTGTCTTAATAGAGTTGAAAATGTACAGTCCAATTAAATGAGTCATCCATCCATTTTCTCTACCCCATTACTCTCAGAGTTGCAGGGTTGGAGATCCATCCCATCTGCTGACAGGCAAAAGGCAGGGTGCACCCCAGACAGGTCACCAGTCCATCACAGGACCAACACAGACACAGTAAACCACTCACACTCACTCCTGGGGAAATTACACACACTAATTAACCTTACACACGAACTGCTTTTTGACACAAGACACAAGGACCCAAGTCACGGTTCAAACCAGGACCTTTCATGCTGTGATGTGATGAGTTCACTTGTATGCAGCCCCATAAATGAATTTTTGTATTGAATGTAATGTTGTCATAACTGCATTTTAACTGAATTTTAACTGAATTGAGAATGGATCCTGCGAGAATAGTCTCTACATTTGTAGAGACTACTGGGGTCCTTAAAGGAGTCATCACCCAGAAATCCCACTTTTTGACGTTTAAACATGTATTGGAATAGGACCTTAGTTAAAACATGCCAGAAACTCCGGAGAGTGAAAGTGGCTTCATCTTTGAGTGTGGGCTTTCTCTTCTCACCAAAATCGGCCACAAGAAAGCGCTCTCCACAGTACACGATTTTGTTTTTTTTCTGATTACCTGCCGCGGAGTAGCGTTTAATGACCAGCTTTGTCAGAGAGGACGACGACAACAAGGAGCAGGTGCTGAGTTGCTTCGGCAGAAATTCAGCAGTTTTCAGTGCTGTAACAGGAGGGACAGCACTACCAGGGACCAGTGGATTATATTTATTCAGTGAGGATGTGCAGTCGGTAAGTGTTGCCGCTTGTGTAACTTATTATCTTTTGAGTAAGAGGCCAGTAAACAATGGTAGACAAACTGTGACAAGCTGCTAATGTAGCTACAAAAGCTAACACTGTTCGGTTAACTTCATGTCAGACGTCCGCTCCTTATATTCATCAGAGTCCAGCCCTTTTACTCCGCGGATCCTCTCTATTAACCGTATACAGTTACGTTTTTATCACATTTTTCTTTTTTGGGACATAATTTCCTTCACTTGGTCCGTCCTGATAAAACTTTGTTTTGGCTTTGACGTTTGCCTCATGAACGCGCTTGCAGACAGGTCTAATTCTTGTATGGATTTTCACGACAAACAAAAGTTGGGGATAAAAAGAGGTTAAAATGAGCTCATTAAATTTTCCTCCCACCAAACTATAATTAAAAATTCATTTGAAGATAATTTAAGAATGATTGCGTATGTAAAACACTAGGTTATGACACCTTTAAATAAATAAATAAGAGAATAAGTTCAAAAAGCTTCTCAGAAGAATGTTTGAGGATACTAGCTGTTTAGTCACATCAAAACTCTTAAAATGTGAAGAAACTGATTTTCTGGTAAATGGATTGGTGGTGTGATTTTACAAGAATCATATTGACTTTGTTAAACTAACAAGTTTCCACCATGAAGCTCTTGAAACTCTGGCTTTGGTGCCCTCTCAAATAAACTCATCTAATTAACAAAGAAGATTTCAGTTCATGAAATGGTAAAGAGTGGAGTAAATTAACTTCAACTGTAGCCTGGAAAATGTGAAATCATGCATATTTCTAAGCAATATTGATATGATTTAATTTGGAGTTTATATATTTGAGTTTGTTAAATAAATGCACAAAAACATGGACCAAAAGTTCCAAACATGCCCAATGAATATTTCTATTAAAGCATCTTTGTGAAGTCAGCTTGATGGATGAAGAGTAGCATAAAAGTGGCAGAAAGACAAATCATGGCTGGTCAGATGTTGTCAGATAAAACTACAAAAACAGCATATTTAGTCAAATGTTCCATCAGGCTTTCCTTGCAGCCAACATCATCATCACATACTTCACTGATCTTAAGGAAGTTTTACTCAGTTTATTTCCATTATATTCCCTTAGGTTGTTTAACATTGTGGCAATCCCAAAGAAAATTAACTGTGAAAGTTGCTGCATCTTCCACATGCTTTTCCTTCCCGTTTTAATAAACTTACAAGGATGATTCATTTTGGCCCCACCAGGCTTCCAAATGGTGCTGCTTCTAACCTATAAAACATTACAAAAGCTCACAATGCAGCTCCACACAGAGGCAGAAAACTCCCTCTCTACATCTGAAGTATATACAAGAATGTAAACACAATTACCTTGAAAGCACATTATTGCCTTACAATGTACAATACATCTACGCAGTGCTGTAGCTGTGATAATCGGCCGTTAAAAATCTGACACTGAGATATAAATCAAAGTCTACATTACAGAACGACTGCCGTTAACCTCATGTCAAGTGTAAATCCGGCTTTAGTGGATCAAACCAGATAATCACAAATTGTTTAATCTGTAAGTAGCAGCTATACAGCAACTGATGCTGTAGCTAGCAAAAATATTTTAATGAGGGAATATAAAGGTTCACTGCTCAGTGTCTGTTAGAGTCTGCTCTTTGTGACCCAGCTGTAAGTCACTGCTTAATGCTGCCTCTACACAAACAAATCTCTGGAACTGGCTCCATCATCATCTCATCACCATTCAAGTTTGAATTTTGACAACAGCACAGTCCATTAGCCTGCAGTGTCCTTGGCTGTTATTTCTTTATAATGATGCATTACATCACTAGCATCATAATTAGATGAAGCCTTGATAAGTCATCTTGACTCCATCTAAGACCTGAAAATGAGAGAGAACTACCCGTCCATTTAAATGTCTATGTATCGAAACAGCCCCTTCTGCAGCCTAATATGTCAACCTGAATAAACGGACAGCAATCTATTTAGTTGGGTTTAATGAACAGCAAGTTTTTCAGCTGGTATCCAATTATTTTCTCTTTCATTTCATTCGACTTTTTGGGACTGCTGTTAACTGTACTAGAGGTTTCTTAAATTGACTGACATCAAACAAGTGGTTAAGCCTTCAGTCTAAATCAGATTTTAAATCATTTTTGTAGTTTTCTATGGAAAGTAACCCCAGATTGGTTACTTTGAAACATTACCCATCACATGATTCAAGGGCTCTGCTTCAAACAGACTCATCTTTACAGTCCTGCAGGACAGAGCACCAACGGGAACATATTTTCAAAAGCGCTTGCATCATCTGTGTAATAATCCTGAATCCCTATAGATGAATGAGCGAGACGTCAGGTATGGAAGACACCACCCATCCAAGTCATATTAAGAGCTGATCTGCCTTTTATTAAGAGCTGTATTGTAGGATTTCCCTCAAGCACAGCGGTAAGAGCTGACTGATATGCTCCACTGAAGAGGACCAGAGGACCCCTCTGGATCCAGCGCCAATTAGAAACTGGTAGAGACTGACTCCGCCGGGAGGATGTGATGTTTCCTGTGCTGAGTAAAAGCTGAGGAAGACATTGTGCCAAACACTCACTAAGATACAAACAGGTGGCACTTGTTACATTTCATAACAAATGAGAATTTTAAGTCATTGAGCTGAGGCATCCTCTACCTGGTGTATGCTTTGTTACATCAGGTCTTAATTAATGAAATTTTTAAGAATTTCTTTGTTGGTCTGCAAGTATAGTTGAGGTCTGAGCATAAAATCCAGATTCACCACAGTTAGAAATTATTTCAGTTAGCATACGAGAAGATACACTTTGTCTCAATAAGGAATTTGTCTTTGATACAAGTGCTGTTGCATTAGCCGCCTTGACAACAATACACAGCAACAATAAGCCCCTGTAGTCTACATACAACCACCCAACTACACAGAAATCAGGAATATCCATTTTGGATTAAAGAAAAAAAATACAAAAACATCAAAAATGAAGACTAGAACATGATGCTATCGACCTGCATCTAGAGAGGTACTGTTCATTCCATGCTAAAACTGCATAGAAATTGGAACAAATTAATTCTTAAAAAGCGGTTCAGTCTGCAGTCCTCAACTCAACAGTTCTCCAAGGAAAATCTTCTTCCTTGGAGAACAGACTGCTCATGGATGGGAAAGAGGGAGAGGTTTCCAGTCCTTCCCATGGCCTACATGCTAGACTGTACCAGACGCAGCAGTTTAGATTTAGCTTGTGCTGAGAGATTGCCGTACCAACATAACGTACCCAATGATGCTCCCCAGCACAACCAGCAAAGACAGAATGTTCTGATTCACACCAAATGCTCTTTGTCTGTGTAAAATAGGGATGTGAAATCGGTCCTGTCTTCAGATCATTCGATCATGACCACTGTCAAATCACTGATAGGCGATCCGATCACCTGAGAGGTCGTGCACAGTTACGCCATCAACATCAATAAAAAAAAAAGAAGAAAAAAAAACTCGCCCCGTGGTTTTGCGCTACATTGGCCTCCTCTTAGCAAATAATTTCCACTATATGCTCCTTGTTTGAAGCAACAACTATGTTGGCAGCTGTAAGCAGTCACTTATTTACTTGGTCTGTGTAAGATAGAAATGTCTGTGGCTCAGAATTTAATTTTAGTTTGGTTATTTGTGAGGAGTATTTTATTTACGCTGATGTCTCGATTTAATTAAGTTATTATTCAAATAAATGCGTAAATTATTTCATTTGTGACTAAAAAGAAAGATAATATAGCAAACTACAGTACTTGTGGCGCAGGGAGTGTTTGGTAAACAAGCAAGAAGAATAACCCGTTTCCATGCGTTACTCCTGTATGATAATTGCAATCAACTGGAATATCCCGACCTAAACCACGACGCACAGAAAACATCATGATGATGGTAGATAATGAACCATCCCGAGGCACTTCGGTCAAACCAGCCAAGTTTCAGAATTACTGCCGAAATAACGGCGGTTGGCTTGATCGCGGATCAGCGAGAGGCTGCTGGCTTGACTGCAGTCCGGAGCTGATAGATTAAGGTGTGCTGTCAGGTGGGAACGGGCTGTAATGATGAAGTTCACCGACTCCGGCTGGCGTGACAATTGTCCTTTGTCACGCCTTTACCAAACTTTTCCAGATAAGTGATGTAACTGTTTGCACACCAGTTCCTCTCTGGATGCATGTTGCCATGGTGATATATAAACTAGCAAGCTGTGCAGAGTACAGTCTGACCACTGGTACAAAATACTCCCTGTAGTTTACTCAAAAGACCAAGAATCCTTGTGAATGTAACATGCACAGAACACAATCTAATATTCCTTTCAATGAAAAAGAAGAAGAGCAGAGAGCCTGTGTCTGCGGCGCACACCTCCGAAAAAAGGGAGAAAGAAAGAGACAACACGGTGTAATTAAAGAGTTTAATATTCACTCCTCAGCTGCGCATATCAAAGGGTTCTTTATGCAGACATGGTGCTCCACAAGAAACATTAAAGTAGCCTACACAGTTATACATGTAGCAGTTCTAGAGATTTTTTCCTCTTAACATCTTATGGCAGCAAATTAATTAAAGATCGCTTTAAAAATCGCCATTTGAAAAAAGATCATGATCATCCCCTTTGATCGCTGATAGACGATCCGATCGAAAATCACTCCATCCCTAGTGTAGAACATGCAGCCTTTGCTGGAAACCAAAACACAGATAAATGTGCTCATTCCACCTGAAGAGGTGATTAATGTAAATACCAAGATACCTGGAAGACCTAACCTGGCTGATGTATGGGTATAGTCTGCAGTACAACACCATCATCTTGTTTTTCTTTGTTTTGTTTTTTTCTTCCAGCATTACTGGCAAGTTAACACTCATCACACCACTAAATAAAATTTGCTGAAGTAAAATACACTGAGGAATCTGTGTCCTTGTATAAACAGGCTTGCACTGCTGTGTCAGATAACTTACAAATGAAGTTGCCTGCTACTGCTCCTGGAATCCTTTCCATATAGATTTAAAAAAAGAAGAAGAAGAAAAAAAAAGGACTGGTGAACTGACAAAGCTCTGAGCTACACCTGTACGACCTGTGCAAGTTCAATTCTTGTCTCATTTAGCATACCCCTAGCTTTTCTGTGTTTCTTTATTAGGGCCGGGCCTCGTCATGCCTTTCACGGTAATACCAGTGTAATGTTAGGAAATGGTACGAAAATGAAATATCGCAATAAAATTTGGGTAAAACGCACATGCCCACTGCCATTGTTTTGATATTGCCAAACACACGTGCAGCCAGAATCATGGTGGAAACAGAGAATGAGGGCAAAAGCAGCGCATTGACTTAAAAGTTTGTTCCAGGCTTTGTTAAAAGCGAAAACTTTATTCTTGTTCTCAAGGCAGCAAAAACAAGAAATTTTTTTTAGTCCGGTCATTTCATTCTCCACAAGAAGCTTTGTCCACGACCTGGTGGTTATTAATGGGGGGGGGGGGGGGGGGGGGGGGGGGTGACTGTGAAAACCTTTGTGGCAGATGAGGTTGTGCATGCGGTGGTTTCCATGTATTTAAATGCCAGATGTTGTTTACATTTTCATACTTTCGCACCACCTTGATCAGCTGTTCATTAAAATTATCCGTTTAACTTTGCATCAGCAGAAATGCAGAAGTGACAGTTTTCCGTTTCAATCTTCTGCATATTAACGATCAAATGTCCAACCTCTGAATACTTCTCATAACTCCATGAGAAGAAGTTCTGCTCATATAAATATGATCACGTTCTACTCTTTATTATTATTATTATTATTTTTATTTATTTATTTACTTTATTATTATTTTAGACTCATTATTTTGAATCAGGTGTGTCAGAACAAGGAAACATTGAATAAATGTGGGAAGAGGGCCAAGGTTCTTCACCACTGCTGTACATGGTTCTGCTCAGGATGTCAGCCCATTCCCATTGGAAATGCTTTTTGCTTAAACTGTTAACAAGGAATTTGCAACATCTGCACTGCTGATTTGATACAGTTATAACTTTAATGCACATCCAAAACAGCTGCTTGTTAAAGTGAAAAGAACGAAAGTTGTGCAGTTTTCAAGTAATTTGTCTCGAGCCAATCATTTCATCAGTTATATAGTTATCGAAAATTTTCTACCTCATATTGTGAAAAACATTTTTGGCCATATCATCCTACCCTATTCCTTATTTATATGACTGCTTGACAGCCATCCTTCCAGGAGAACGCTTTGCAAACAGACTGAACGACGGAAAGGCCAGATGCATCTCTCAGGTCCTGTGTAAGATCCTTGACTTATTTCCGATTTCTTAAGGACATTACTTTCCGATAGCGTTTATCTGCTGCAGACAGTTTTTAGGCCCCTAACATCCATTGCCCTTCATTTGCTCAGTTTCCTCTGATCTTTAAAGACACACTGCACACCAATAGACTTCTTATCAGTAATTTCAGCCAAAGTTAAGCTCCATCTCCTTTTTGGAGATTTTGACAGAGCCATTTATGCATTGATTTACCCTCTGATAAATGCAATTCCTTCTATGAGGAAAATAAACTTGTCTCCTAATACTTACCAAATAAGCATGATATAGAAAAACTAAAGCTTTATTGGTATTTTAAGCCTAAGACACAGATGTGGGCCTCACTCCATCCATTGGCTTCTACTGGGTTACAGAAATAAAGGATTTGATTCCTTATTTTTATTGCTCTAAATGGTCTGGCACAACACTACCTTGATATTCTTTCTTTAAATATTATACACCAGCTAGAGCAGTGAGGCCCACGAATCAAGTGCTTTTAATGTTCCAAGATCCATTTATAAAAGACGAGGTGACCATGCTTCCTAGTTGCCGCTTTTTATCCATGGAACATCCCAACTATTAATAAAAACTGTTAGACCATTCAAAAGAACAAAAGACACGACGAACCCTCGTTTTCCCTTTATCTGTTGTTTTAGGAAGATTTTGACACTTTCACTTTATCCATGGATTTCAATCATAAAGTTATTTTGTTGATTTTAGTCTGTTTTTATTATTTTACTAATTGTTGCAGTGTTTCTGTTTTATTTTCTTTGGGTTTTGAAATTTTACTTTGCTGTGCAGTGCTTCTGTTTAACTTTTGTTTTAAAATGTGCTGTATAAACAGAATTTAGAACACTATGCATGCTGAGATATGCAAAGTTTGGGGGGAGTAAATCTGTTTCAAAAAAAGACTTTCAGAACTCTGATCAACTATTGATCAAAATTACTTTACAAGATTCCAACGACTTCTGCCTCTTGGGGAGCAATTACAAACAAATGTGTGGTAGCTCAACACTTTTGCACATTATTCTATATAATGATATTAAAAAAAATCTAATTTTAAAAGACTTAGCGTTTTGAAACATTTGCTGTCGAAACAATGATTTTCATTTAATAATTTCATCTGACATTTATCTAACCTCTCTAACATTTTCTTCAACAGAAGATTTGTTCAAAAAGACAAAACATGCAGGTTACTTGGGGTCTGCTATTCTGTGCCTTTGTTGCTCTTCTCTTGAAATAAAACATTTTATGTGCAAGCATGTCGAATGTGTAATTACAGAGAAAGACAGCATAGCCTGCGAGTAAGAGAATCAATATTGCTTAGTTATCTTTGTGCTTTGAGGTAAATTCGCCTTAAGTTCTGCTTTGAATACAGCGTAAAGGAAAACTTGCACATTTCTGCATTTCCTTATTCAGCTGGATTCATTTAACTGTCACCCATGCAAAATAAAAACTGTTGACCCCATGTTTGTTCTTGAAAATCCACCAGTTTACATTGGACCCCCCCAGTCTTGGTTTCAGGTTTGAATACATCATTTGTCATGATGAAATTTTCTCCCTTTTTAGCTCTAGTTTGTTCTCTTAGAGCATAAAGCTTTCCCCAGAAAAAGGTCAACATTTTAAAAAGAAACATACTGAATGACCTTTCAGCCTTTTGCCTCAAGCAAAATACAGACACTCACCAAACATGTTGCCAATATGCCCGTTTTTCGTCAAAGGTCGGAGCTCATTCTTGCCCCAGGCGTATTGTTTGTAGTTGTCCCAGGCAAACTTCATCATCTGCAAAACAAGCAGAGGGCAGACACGCCGGTCACTGGACAGAAAGCAAAGCATCACACCTCCAAATACAACCATAATTAAATTGGCATAGCTCAAGGCAAAGGGAATGATAGATATTGATCAGGACTGGATAAAGGACAAGCACACAATTATAACGCATAAAGCACCTGCTAAAGAATACGGCTGACATTTCCCCTGCAGCTACTCTTCTAAATTAAAGATTGACTGGTGCCAGGAGCTGAAAAGCAATGTTACTAGAAAGAAAGAAGAAAGAACAAAACAATATTTTAAGACTGAATTGTTGAAAATAAAACACTTATCTGAGCTCGTTTTGCAAAGTGCAATTAAGTTTTCTCAGCTGGAGCAAAAAGAACGAGAGTGAAGACAAGTAAAGGCCCTGGCTTAGTACAGCGTTTAAAACCTGATGTGAACTTGCTTATATGTGGAGCCTCCATAGCCTCATTTGGTTAGATAACCAGGGAATAAACACGTTTATCACTAACATCATTGCTTTAAATAATGGTATAACAACGCCTCAGAGAATAAAATATTGGGATTTTCTCTTTAGGATAACTTTGCTTGCTAGTTTCCAGCATTTTCTCCAAAACCTGAAACAAATTTTACAAGTTGAATTTATTCTGACATGCACATGCTTTGCTGCATTTTACAGGCCTGTTCAAACTATAAAGATGACAAGCTAATTAGCTCAACTTAACACATTTGCAATCTTAAGGCTGCACAACAGAAAAACAATAAGACACTAAATGCAAGTTAATGATAGTGTGTGTTGCCAAGGCTCCCTGATGAAGCAGCTGATGTTGCATCTTCAAAGCGAGACCAAGCTCTGAAGTGAACACTTGAATTTCAGCAGCTGTACATGAAGTCTTTATTTCTCCAATCATGATGCTGAAATTGAGGGGAAGAAATGAAATGGGATCTGTCCAATTCTGATTTGTCTGCACTGACATCTCAATTTCTAACAATATGAGCAGGGTTTTTCCATTATTTAGCGACTAGTGTCATTGGCCAGCAAAGCAGCCTCATTAAAAACAAGATGTTTTCCTCACATCATCAAAGGCATGCTGAGACGCATGGACAGTACAAATATAAAATGCAGAATACTTGAAAATAAATTAAAAACTAATTTCAGCTCCAAGCATACTTGATTCAAGAGGTCAATGGCGTGCTCATCAAATTAAATAGATCCCCATAACAAACAAGTAGAAAGCAGGAAACTGCTGGATATCATGAATGAATCATTTTCCTCACTTTACAACACAGTGCCCAATGATAATGCACAATACTCCTTGCTCTGGAGAAGTGGGCTTCAATAAGCCTGAGAGACATCTATATTATGAATCTGATCCTATCCAGCTGGAATTCCCTTTTCTCAAAAAGAAAACTCATTACAGACTCCTCAAAGGAAACACAACTCATTCCAACAACAACAACAACCAATCTTTTTGGAGAAACAGCAACCGCTGGTCAGGGAGCTAAGATTTCATTACAGATTAATCATGAGCCATTTCATCATTTTCGACCTACAGTGCCAATTTAATCTGATTTGGCATTTGTGCTGCACTGCATACAGTATTAAATCATGATGTAGTGGAAGCCATTCACAGATCAGGAGAAACTGCACAGCCTGCATTAAAGTTATCACTGCCATTTTATGTTTTTTATTTTTTTTATTCCTTTTGCTTAACTGGCTTCAAATCTGACAAAGCAGTATATCTGCTGTACTTTTCCCATTCTATACAAATAAAACTGACAATGCGAGCGGCATATATTCTTGCTGTGTGTGGAAAACAAGCACAGAGTATCATTAAAAGGAACAGGAGTGATGAACACTAGAGATTATATACGTTTCCAGCGTGTTGAAAGATGGGAAATAACCAGAACCAACTTTTACGCCAGCAGAACATATTGTCTCAAAGACAGATAATCAGAAAAATGTGTCAACTTTTATGTGAAATGGACTTCATCTTTTATAATGCCAATCTGTCTAAGTTCTACAACTCGATAATAGAACAGGAGCAATGGCAAATGGGTTTCTGGAAACTGTGGATGAGAAACCCTAAAATCTCCCGTTTCTTTCAAAGGACGTCCAAACATGCCATGAACATCTGTGCATAATTATCCAATTATCCTTGAAGGATTATACATAAAACATGATTAAAAAAATCATCCAGTGCAGGTAAAGAAAGAAAAAAAAAAGCACACACTTCACTGAAACTGTAAACGGCAGTTTTGACATAACAGACAGAAGATTTGAGTAATGTTCATGACATTAAGTCTATGTTTATCTGTATCTTTCTTTATGATATCATTCTAAGCACTAACTGTGCATGCAGCAACAACTGTTCCAATCATTTTTCAGTTTTCCCCACAAAAAAATGTTTCATATACACTACTCACAAAAAGTTAGGGATATTCAACTTTCGGTTATAATTTAAGTAAAATGTCAAATGTTCACACCTTATTGATATTATATCATGAATGTTGGACATTCAACTGAAATTATGATGTGGTAATTCCTCCATCGCAAACAACTTATTGAAAGAAAAGCTAACAACAATGGTGGCTAAACCAAATATCCCTAACTTTTTGTGAGTAGTATATATATATATTTTCTTTTTTTTTTTTTTTTTCAAAATGTGAAACAAGTGTGTAATATCACAGGTTCAACTGTGCCACCTCTGGATTTCCTGGTTTGAATATTTATGACCCCCCACCCAAAAAAAAAAAAAAAAATGAAAGAATGATGGACAGAGATGTGCTGCAGGATGAAAATAAAAGGCCTGATGTGACGATCTTGATGGAATAGAAGACAGTATTAGAAGCTCTTTGGTTTCTATTATTATAGACACAGTGAATCACCGGCTGATGGACAAGCTAATGGCTCTGGTGGGTAATTCTTTAGCGTACAGTTTGTGCTTCAGAGACATGGCAACCGGAATAACCACATACTGCATTTCATTATTATGGTCAAAGTGTTGTAGAACATGAATAATGTAAAAAGTAAGATGGAAAAAGACGAATGGACTGTAGTTTGTTAACAAATGGTACCATCAGAGTTCACCAGAATGGTCTGTTCTTCACACTCAGATCTTGAACTGCCCGTGCTGGAGCAGGTTGATATGCTGAAGCCAACTGCATTTGTCTTTTGATGAATAATTTGCATTCAGCAATGTTGTTCGTGGGTAAACAGAAATGTTAGACTGAAATCATGTCGGCACTGTAGAAATAAAATATGAAAACATGATTTCTAATGGTCTGTCCCTACAAAGCTTGAATAAAAAGTAAAATACTACCTACTCTGTGAAATGTGAGAACTGCAAATACAGCAGATTGTCATTATCCTTAGTTTAGTCATGTTTAGTTGCAGTGCGTTGCTCAGATGCCATGGCCTGCAAGTCTGTTTCTAAAAGGAATTTCCATGTTGTTGCTACAGAAACGGCTTTGTTTTCATGCCAAAATGTCAGCAAAATCAGACTTGTCTCGCTCTTGGTACAAACTCGCATCGCAGCTTCCTGCAGCGACACACAGAAGATGCCTCACCCCACCGGGGGGGAACAGATATTTGCTTTTGTGTTTCACATCACTGCCGCTGTGCCCTGCAGAGGGTCAAGGTGTGGGAGAGCTAGGGTCACATGCCTGTTAGACTGCAGCTATAACAACCAACTGCCCCAACATCACAACACAGCCGGTGCTAATCAATGGCTGCAGCTGCAGCCGAGCATACCACCTCCAATGCTGCAGCTCTGAGAGCAAACGTGAATGATTCCTTTCCAGGGGCACACAAAGCAGATACAGATCTGGCCTGACAAGACTATTACTGTACTTTGGTTTAACTAACTAGCAGACAGTTTGACAACAGAGATCGATAGCTGAACACAGAACCAGAGATTAGAATAAATCAGGTATACAAAATGCCAATACCAGAACTAGAATGCAGTGGCCATGCAGAGTAGATCACGTTTGAGGACAGTGAACAGATCACAGAAGATGTTAACACCTTATCAGCAAAAAAACTGACAGAGACAAAAGAGGTGTCAACATTTGCAGCATCCATCCCAAACATTGGAGTTTTTCCAGCAACAAACCTATAAAATTCTTGTTCTCAATCTTGTAAAAGTACAAAATCACAAAACTAATCTCTACATGTTTCAGACTCATTGCACTCCATGCGTCAGCTACTGTATTAGCAGAAAGTGAGTGATAGGCTGAATGAGTGGGTCTGCCATTAGTGCACTTTAAAGACAAGGTGTTTCATAACTGCTGTTGGAGTGCTGCTGTCTTGGCCAGGGCTCTGTTGGAAAAAAAAAAAGATCTTGTATTCTCAATAGGACTTACTTAAAATAAAAGTTAAATAAAAATAAATAAATAAATGAAAAACAAATGTTTATCATTACATGCATTTCAGATTCTGTTACAGCAACATCTGCCACCTACATACAAAACAATCTCTCCAAAAGGTGCATGATCCCACCTGATGCTGATATGTAAATATGTGAGTCATGTGTGAGGAGTCAGAAAAGAACAAGAGGTTTTCAACAAGCTGTGAGCAGGCTGAGGATCTAAAGGTGGCAGCTCAGTTTTGAGTTCAAGCCACTTTGTTAAATTTGGACATTCTGTACCTGGCAGCCACTTGATGGGCTTTTAAGAGCCCATTTTATCCATCACAGGAAACGTCTGACAAGATCCGTGTGTTAACGTTAAAGAACATTGAAGAGTAACAGAACCAGCTGACACATGGTTGAGCCCATCTGAACCAACTTCTCTGAGGCAATCATGCTGAAAAAAGACATGAGAAAAAAACTGCTGGAACAAAAAAAAAAAAAAAAAAAGGGGGGGGGGGGGGGGGGTGTTAGCAGAAGGACCTGTTCAATAAGCAGAGCCAGAGGACTTCATTTGAATCTAGAAATTAGATGAAGACAATTCCTCTGAATAAAAAGGCTCAGCTAATATTTAGTCAGACTAATAGAGGTTCACAGGAGCTGTAAAGTAGCATCACTGCCTCCAGCAGGAGTTTTCTCACTGGGGTTTTTCCTGACAACATCATGGCTTTCCCACCATGACTCAATATTCTACAGTAGGTGGTGTCCATCTGTGCCTTTTGATCTTGTGCCTTTGGAGTCATACCTGCCCCAGTCTTGCACATGTGAACAGCAATATTTTCCCAGAGGTTGTAATAGTTTCAAACAAAAAAAGGGGGATAAACCCTTTGAAGAATGTTAAAAAAAAAAAAAAAAGCACCTGAAGATCATAAACTTTCAGCGCAAGACAAAGTGGACACAACTTGCATGGCTGAAAGCAGAGAGACACAGAGATTACTGAACGACTGAGCCGTTGGGTTGCTGTTATTCAACAACTAATTAAACAGCTGTCCTCTGTGACCTTCGGTTATTTCAGTTACACTACTTGTCAAAAGTTTGGGATCACTTTCCCATTAAATCCAACAGGGCAGTGAGCACAAACTTGACAAAATTAATAAAAATTAATTGAATATCATGCAATGATTTTGGATTGTTTTTCAATAGAAATATTAAAAACAAAGAATAAATTAAGCATGATGGAGCTTCTAAATGGAAGTTTTGTTGAACAAGACTTTGAGGCAATCATTGCAGATAAGTCATTTCTGTAATGTTCGATAACACTTCTACACCTGTTGATACTGTAGGTATTTTGGTCCACTGTTCATGAGCAAGGTGCTCTAATTTGTCTGGGACAGTTTTTTTTTTATCATCATTATTCTTTTTAACCACAACTCAAAAACAATATTTTATTTTACAAAATTTTAATTTAGTATTTTTTTTTTTGTTTCTTTCCTTATCATTTAAATAAATATTGTGAAATTATCAATTAGAGGTTGACTTTCCAAGTGATCCTAAACTTTTGACCAGAAATCTTTAAAGCAAAAGCATACTGTAACTCAGTTCTGAAAATAGCTTCAAATACATAGCTTTACAAAATAGCTTTTGTCTTTGTTCAAAGACAAAAGGTCTTGATTTTGGAATGATTACCTACTGTAACAGAAAATCATTGTACATTTGCAATGCTCACCAACCTTCCCCCTTTTTACCCAGTTTCCTAATTAGCAGCTGTTTGTGCATGTTCCTTAGAAAAAACGAGAAAATTTTGAACCAAGGCAAAAAATAAGCCAACAGACTCTGTAGAAAATAATTGAACTAAAAGTTTTACAATCACAGAAAGGCCTCTGTTTTCAGTTGTATGACAACATTTATGGTTCTTAAATGTCTCAGGTTTCCATGGGGATGTCTACTTTGTCCCATCCATCAAAACAGCACATCATGAAAAATTTCGTAGGGGCCGTTCACACAAGGATGATTGCGGGTAAAAATGGCAAAATATTTAAATCGGAAATGCCTTTTGTTCACACGGAAACAGCATTATTCTCGGTTGAAGATGCAAAAATCTGAAGAATGATTCCAAAGTGGAATTCCTGAAGAGGCGACACTGTTGCGTTGTCGTCTGCACGGTCCGAAATGCAAAAATGACATTGGACCTTTTCATGCCATGCTCACGTCGCATGCACGTTGACGTCACACACAAACAGGAAAAACAACGATGCACGTGGTGTACATAAACCCAGCGGATCTACTGTAAGCTAGATTTTATGCATGCATGTTGACATGGTAGCGTTCTATCACAGCACCACCTAACGGCCTGGCATGCATATCCTATCAAATTCCACACTCTCTTACGTCCTCATATGCATGCAGATTTCTTCATTACAATGCTCGTGTAAACGTGGATAAAAAGATGAAGACGAGATGCCACTTTTGCGTCTTCTCTTCTGATAGTCGCCGTGTGAACGTAGCCTTAATGTCCATTCGCTAATTATAGAAAACCATGTCATACATTTAAGCGGCAGAATGTCCACTGACAACAAATGGGGGGGAAAAAAAAATAGATAAAATCGAACTTGCAGCTTGTGGGGCTCACCATTTTGTAAACAAAAAAGACAAAAAACACTAAACAAAAAAAGGAGAATCTGAGTTCTAATCGTATTATTGCACCTTGAATGTAAGGCTTTTCAGTAAAAGAAGAAAAAAGAAGTGTGTACAAAAGGGGGTAAACCCTGGATGTTTCCATTAACCATTCTATGATGCAGACAATAGTGCCTTACCATGCAGGGCCATTCATCACAAAATAACAGCAGCTTGGATTACAGCACACAGGCTGTCTGTGTTTTCTGCTAAGGACATATACGGCTGTGTGTGTAACACCTAATGTTCCTAACAAGAATGAATTTACTTTATACAAATTAGGGATGTAACAATATGAAAAATGAATATCAGTTATTGTTACCAAAACGATCACGGTTATCATTTTAATCGCTGTATTATAGAATTAACCCCCAGCATCTTTAAAAATATCCAAAATGGGTCTAAAAGTCTATTTTGTCCTTTTTAAAGGGGGAAAAAAATGTCCATGTGGGCGCCTTCATTGTCTTCTGCCATGTTTTCATAAATTAAACATTGCAAACTGCGACTGCTGCTGCTTTTCCACCCAATAAGCAGCATCACGGAGTTTTTCAAAGTGCTGTAATCAGTCACGGTTTTAACAATGATTAAAATTTGAAGCGGTATTACTAATCGTTGGTAATTTTATCACGGTTAACCCTTTTACTGGTAATCGTTACATCCCTAATATAAACAAATGCAACTCAAAAGCCACCTAAAACTTAACAGGACAGCTGCTCACACTGCATATCACTGAAGTCATACTATGTTCTAAGCCCTTCAAAAGTCATATTTGATTGGTGATAGAGTTTAATGAAAGACTACATCTATCACTATTTCAGTATGACAGTCTGGATCCCAGTTACTCTTAAATGGGAACACAAGTACTTTTGCACTGTGTACAAACTCTGCTCAGGCATCCACATTACATTATAAGTCCTATTACATTATGATTATAAACATCTGTCAAGGAAATTAGTTTTAGTTCTTAGAAAGAAAACTTCAAGTGGCCAAAATCAGAATAGCAGGTCAGACCTTTAGGGAACCTACAACCGATGTGTGTCTGAGTTCCTACATTGCTCTTAACAAAATCCCAAATTAACTATATAACTTTGTGGAGAATGCTGACTGCAGTTTCTTTCTTATAAGAACGTTCCTGTTATTTCAGACTCATAAATATATATTAGATGCATCAAAGTCTTCTTGACACCTTCTCAACCTGGATGATTTGTCAGAGAGTCATCATTTTTGGATCAACACAATGCATCCCTTTAATCTAGGAGGACTTTCAGTGGTTAACGGATCATAAATCACCCCAGTACACAAGGTGCTGTGTCATCACCTGAAACAAACAGGACCTTTGGCAGAGAAATGTGGAATCAGCTTTTCTCCCAGTTGTTTCCCCTGAACTTCCCACCTCAGCTTGCATGTCCTCCCCTCTCACACTTCCTCCCATATTAGAGCTGCCCAGCCATTTCCTTCCTATTAAAACCACATTTGTGGTATGTGTTGACAGATCCCTGCAGGTCTCTGACAGCCAGGGAGGCAATCCTGAGTCAGCAAAACACACTGGTCAATTACAAGGAAGTCCCAAAACAATAGTGAGAGTTGGACAAGCAGGCAGCACTGAGCTGTGTGCAGGTCATTCATGCGTGGAATTAATGAATGTCTGGGATCAAGATCAGATTTACAACAGATACTGGTGGATAATCAATTAAGCAAACATCTTGCAGCAAAAAATTAGTTATTGTCTCAAAATTGAACTTTTTTAACTTTGGAAAAAAAATTTAGATGTAAAATATTGAAAGTAACAAGGGCAGAGAATAGTTTTAAAAAAAGAGAAATGATTAGACTGTATGTAATTAATAGAGTCAGCAAGCCTCAGTACACCAAGAAATACACGCCAAAACACATAATTCAAACAAATCAATGAACAAGGATGGCAGGATTTTAGCTGCAAGTCTCAGATCTGTTTTTACGTTCAACCAAAAGCCAAGCTTTTAAGGTCCAATGTGATTTTTTGAAGCTTTTTTTCAGACCATCTGTATTAATTTAACAAGAAAAGCATAATAAGGCTAATTGCATATTCAATGTTTGGTCCAATTAAACCCTAATCAGTGTCAAATGTACTTTGTTCGCACAATGTGTGCATGAATTTGCCTCTCTCTCCTCTTCTGGCAGGTGTCCCCACATCTCTTTCCAAAACACATCATTAGGAGAAATATGTGGCCTGTGCCAAACGGTCTCCTGAGCGTCGCGCTACTGGGTACTTAGAGTTTCAATGCACCATCAAAGATTCATGCCAGAAGACGAAGAATCGCCACAAGGAGCATATTAAAGTGTCTGGACTCAGATCTTGAATAGTTGGAGAGGTAAACCTGAAGTATTAACAGGCCTGAACCTGCCCAAGAGAGCCTTCTGATGACAAGAAGAAGAAACAAAGATGTGATAATAGATTTGGAAATTTCAGTGAAAAATGCTTTAAGTTTACATTAACCCTTTGAGCCCCAAGCCTATATTTTGGACCTCTGATTGAGTATCTGGCTTAAGAGGTTAAATGAAGGTCAAAAATAAAGGCAACAAGTTGTCAATGAACAGTACAACATACAGACCATTTAACAGGTTATAAGAGATTTAGCCAGGATGAAGGGAGTGTACAAACTGGCGTTAATGACAAAAGCACACCTGCTGATAACAATCGCCAACATTACACCGAGATATTGAACAAAACTAGAGTAAAAACATGAACAGGCCACACAAAACTGTTTGAAATTCCACTCAACCAACCCTTGAGAGATGGGGATGAGTGCAAACAATGATTTTTTGTTTTGTTTTGTTTTTTTTTTTCAATGTGAAGTGAATCCTGTCAAAACAAATCTAGCTTTATCTTTTACTTCAGTGCTCTGATTTTAAAGCCCATAGCTTGACTGTTGTGGTTTATTTCTCACTGTGCTCGTCTCAGTTCCCTTTCCAGATGCAGAAAGCATCTGTTTGCTGCATAAAGGCCAAGAAAGACCAACCAAAATGCTCCTTGTTGAGCACCGAATGGCAAGAGGAATAGGTTGTATGGTAGGTACCGTATAATACTGGATTTGACAGTACAAGAATTTTACCGCAGGGGTTAACAGAATAAGTAACGAATATAGGAATGTTTGCTGTTTGAAACACTGGACTTATACTTGACTTACCTGCTCTCTCCTCAAGCACTCAGTACTTTACCTTCCCAAGTACTGTTTGTCTGCACAGAAGCTCTCGAGACTCCAGTCAAACAGTTTTTCTTCCTCTCTCAGTTTCTGTGGATCACTAAGCCGGCCCAATCAATAGACCTTGCCAGAAATGTTGATGGAAATTGAATAAGAGGAGAGCAGAGTGGTTTTTTCACTAAGTGAAGTCACAGGAACTTTCACTACAAGTATCACAAAGCTCAAATGTTTCAGAAGCCCTGTAACTGACTACCTTCCACTCCTCTTCTTGCTGACAGCAGCTTTTCTTTTCAGAAATAAGCTGGTAATGAAATTGCAAAGGCGGTGCAGAAAGTGGGAAGTTGGTGACAGTAAATACAAACCATCGCAGAGGTTTCTGCAGTGTTATTCAGTGAAAGTAAGGTGGGAGATAATAAAGAAGCCGGGCAACAAAGTCATGAAAGAACAACATACAGAGAGGCAGGGAGTCATTCATCTTGAAGACATTGCCAATTTGAGTGGGCAGCTTGCAGATACGTTTCCTCTCTGGGAGTCAAGCTGTCCAGTCAGGATCATGATGCTGAGTTTACTCTGCTTTTTAGAAATAAATTTACGATGTACTTTACAATGTATTTTTTTCTCCACATCTGCCAAACAACGAGAGGAGGTGAACTTTTGCAGAAGACATAAAATTAGACAAGGTCTTGCATAAATGCACCACAGAGGGAAACCATGTACCCTTCACATATTTATCAGTGAGAGGAGACAGATTGTAACAAAAGAAGTTCACCTCTAAATGAGACTGAGGACCTGTGTTTATATTGCATAAACTGCCTTGTGTAATTTTCAGGCTAATTTCAGTCTTCACTCCAATAGGAAAAACCAACCAACCATTATGATGTGGAAATCACAAATGTGTGTTTTATTTTTCCTCTTCATATTGTCAGGGTGCAGAGTGTGATGGAGGTAAATCTACCTCACCAAGCATCACAATGTCTACTTGAATAGTCAAGAGTGTCAGGCATTACTGAATGTTTTCAAGGGCTGACACGACAATGATGTTTTGCAACATTGCTGCAGTCATTCAGAAAACGCCCTCTGACAGCCACAGCTGCAGACAAGAAGCAACATCTTCACCATTGCTGGCAGGAGGATTAAAAAATGTGACAACTATGGAATCAATGGAATTCAGTGAGCATCATCAATAAAATGAAGTGTTTGCCAACAGATCACACAAAAAGGAAATTTTCTTTGAGCAATCCCAATCATCGTAATCAGACTTTAATCATTTAAACAGGTCTTCTCATGGTAAAATCTCTTAAATGCAAGCTTTGTTTGCCATATACGAGTGCTAAACTACCGGGGAAAACTATGAACAAATAAGGCTGCAGCAGATCTGCAGGGCAACAACAGCTGTGATACTGATTAGGAATGTTTTCTATGGTAAAGGACACTAAAACACAAAACTCACTCTGACCGCTGCCTGTCCACCCCGCTTATATGGCAATCTATGCAGAAATATTTCCCGCTGCACATCAACCTCAGAGCACCTTTTCCCTCTCAGGCTACACAGGCTGCACTCAACCAAGGTTTTGGATTTGCCTTCGTCATAAAAACTAGTTTTGCAGATGATCATTGTGTCATTCAAACTTTAAATCTTGATATTTTCAGTAATTCTCGATGCAGTGCTGCCTCTAGCAGGGAGGGGAACACGCCATCGAAAAGATCTGATTCATCCGAGTAGTGCAGCATGGACACAAACTTGGTCCAGAAGAATGCTGTACCCCCATAACTAACAGATCAATCGTGACCAATCCAGTGGACTATCCTGGTGTGAATCCATCCACTGACCAACAGAAGCTCCAGAGTAGTAAAATGATAGGAGAATCATCCGGAGATCCCTTTACTTACGCCAGCCACTTTCTAAGAAAAGAGCATAATATCTTGCATGACCCGGCAAATTATGTGATTTACAGTGTTGTATAGTAACAAAGAAAAAATACTGTTACTTAAGTAGTATTTTTCTATATTTGTACTTTACTACTTCTATTTCTGATGACTTTTACTTCACTACATTTTCTGAAAAAAATCAATACTTTTACTTCATTACATTTACCTGAGCATCTTAGTTACTCGTTACAAAATAACAAGTAATGTAACAGCCAATGGACAATCTTTGTTTTGTTGTAGTGGGACTAGCAGCCACTAGCAGCAGCCTTGTACAAGCTGTCTCTGAAGCTAAACACACCTTTACCTGCCTCAGCAGCATGTGAAAGGCTGTTTAGCATCGCTGGTCTGGTCTTCCACCCAAGAAGAGCGAGAATGAGTTCTCGCCATTTTGAGAAACAACTTCTTTTGAGGTTGAACAAAAAGTTTTTCAGGGTTCAGTAACGACTGGATGGACAGTTCATGTGCTGTCGCACTGCAGTCATGTTAAAGTTCAACCAATCGAGGTTTTTGTTTGTTTGCATCACCTCCGACCTCTAAGAGTTTATTAGGAATGATTTTATATTAAATGCATGTGGGTATGAATGTTGGTAGGCATGCATGCAGGTCTGTAAGGATATGTTTGTGTGCATTTCTTTATGGTTGGGGTATCGAAGCTCTGTTACACTTATTAAAATTTAAAAGCTAAATGAAACAGGAATAAAGAAAATGTTAAACTTGAAGTTCTGATTGTGTTTTACTAACAGTACTTTTTACTTTTGATACTTAAGTACAGTAAATACTAGCTACTTTTTTACTTTTACCCAAGTAATATTCTAGCAGGCGACTTTCACTTTTACTAGAGTAATTTTCCAGTAAGGTACTTTTACTTTTACTCAAGTATGGCTTTTGGGTACTTTATATAACACTGGTGATTTAGCTGTTGCCCTCAGGGAGAAGAAACGGTTCCATCCAGACCAGAAGCAGTAGACCGAGCCCCAGTTTGAACCCCCCGGCAGTGCGGCTGCTCAGTAAGCACTTTTACCCCCCCCCCCCCAACTTTACTGATAAAGCACTTTACACACAGCGCCAAGCTGACCAAAGGGCTGTAACAATAACATTGAACTGAAATATTTACATTGGGTTAATTTAATTTATCAGTTGCTCTGTCATTAATCAGTGACGTGTGTTTTACTATAACCTAACCTTACACAATTAAACCAACAGCATTAATGACCATAATCACAACAATGTTAATGTAACTGATTTAAAGAGACTTGAGGCAAGATTAAAAAAACTAAACTCACGACTGGCGCTTCAGGTAACTGCAGCCACGAGCCAAGCCGTCACAGGAGCGTGCACAAACTGAAGCTATAATGTTGTTTACTCACTTTTCTCTCCGTAGCTACACTTTTTAGTGTCTTTCAGTTGATCTGGATCGTTTGCTGACGGCAGAAGAATCCATAACTATCGCTTACAGTGTTTGAATTTAACCCGACCGTCTTTTTCCTGCATCAAAACAGCGGATGTAGGTCATTTGACGTCACATCCGCAGGGCAGCGCGGGAAATTCGGACACCGAATTGCAGCACATTTTGCAGCAAACAGCCCGTTTAAGGCAACGGAGAGAAACGTGGGTGGAAATGTTATTTTTGGTATTTAGTGCTTCATGACCCATTAGTATAAAAAAAATGGACATGCATGTTTGGTTTTTTCTAAATTCCTGCCTCAAGTCCCTTTAATTGGCAGACATTCAACTTCAGATATCGGAATCAGAACACCAGTGGACCGTGCATCTCTACTGAAAATCAAGATCACTTTCTTCAAAGAACCTCCTTGCTGACTGTCAGGGAAGTTTTAGGAGCAGACATTTTTCTATCATCTGACAGGAAGGAGATTTACTCTCAGAAAAGAAAGTGTGTGTGTGTGTGTGTGTGTGTATATATATAAAAAGAGTGAAAACCTGGAGTTGAGCTAGCAAACAGAAATGTTCACAAACACATTCACTAATGGATTATCCCCAGAAACCTACACAGGATTTTTGATTCCTAACCGTATGCTGGCAGCTTTGAAACACCTTGGTTTTCTCAAATGCTTCATCAAACAGAGGCAAGCCTTTGAACTCCAAGATGTCATGAGCACATCAGCCTCACCAGTGCTTTCATTTTAAATTTGTAACTTCTGAGGAGCAAAAAAAAATTAGATTAATTCCAAATGTCAGTGGTGAATTAGTTGTGCGGGCCTTCCTCTTAAAATGGAGGAAAAAAAAAAAAAAAAAAATTTCAAAGCAAAGAAACCAGTTTATCTATTACATTTCTTCTTTAAAAGACTCAGTCTGCAGAGGGAAAGTTTAACTTGCTTTGTTTGATTAGAATATACAAGACCTTAAAGCAATGAGATCCCTTATTGCTGCTTATTTTCAGAACAGAAACCACCACAAATCCCTTAATATAAGGAAAGAAGCAAGTAATTAAGTGGAAAAGCGCAGAGCTTCACCTCCCATTAGAAGAACTGAGACCAACCGGCCTCCTAAATTTCAATTTAGCTGCTCTGCCTGCAGACGGCACATGAACAGATAAGCAGAAAAATCCTCTTGGAAGAATGTACTTTAAATTATTACCCTTTTTTCAGACCCCAGCAATTTAAAATGCAAGAAGCATTTTTGCTATGAGAGCAGGTTGGGGAAAGTTTTATATTCAGTTTCTGCACCTTTGAGGTAGCGAAGAGACATCAGTCACCTTGCCGGAGCGTTTGACAGCCCCATTCTCTCACTTTAATGAAATCCTAACATAGAAAAGAGCCAGATTCAATGCTCTGACATTAAAACCTCCAGTTATTCTCCTCCGTCACATTCACACAATTTAAAATCTCCATGCGTTTACCCACATCCAGTAAATCCCCAAAATATCATCTTCAGTTAAAAACAATGGGAGCTTAAGCCTTTAAGTGGATCATGACTATGAACACATCACTAGTTCTCTTTGGATTTTTTTTTTTTTTTTCTTTTTCTAAGTAGCACACAATGACATCTGGGTAGCTGACAACCCAACTACAGAGACAGATTACTACTCTTTGAATATGTTTTTAGAGAATAAGCTGCAAATTCTGCACTCAAGACTCATTTCATTACAAGGCTCCATTTGCCATTCCAACAATGATCTGAAATGGGATCATTTTATGTCATTAGGCGCTTTCGGACTGTAGGAACCTTTTGGAGTTCCTATAACCTTTTTGGGAACCAGGCCGTTTTTTTGTGCATTTGGACAAATAGGAACCAAGGACCTCAGTTCCTAAAACCCTTTTAGTGTCTTTTGGGGGTTTCATACGAATTGAAATACGTAGGTGTTTGGTGACACCGCCCACTAAGGTTCCGGGCGCACTTCAGCAAGAGGTAAACAAGGGAAAGGGAGGGAAAGCTGGTGAGTTAGCTTTTATAATAGCTTTGAATAAAAGAGATAGAAAAGCCAAATACAGTTGCAAATTGTGTCAGTACAATCTGCACCACTTTAGTGAACAAACCCCGGTACATCCACTAAAATGTACTTCAACGAAACGTAAACAAGACGTTAGGGCAGCTTTCCAACGGGTGGCTGTTCCATTACATGATACAAATGACCGTGATAAGGAACAGCTGGTAAGCTAGCTTTTCTAATAGCTTTGAATAAAAGAGACAAGAAACCTCAGTTTTTTTTTACACAAAAAAGAGACTACATGAGGTCAGTGCATTCAGACAACAGCCTAGTTAAAAATAACTTTTGATAGAAGTAACTAGCTAGTATTTGCCTTCAAACAGCTCATGTGAATCAGTTCTGACAAAGCAAACATGCTGAATAATAAAAAACTTTTTTCAGGATGTAGAAAATATGAGAAGAAAAATTCAAAAGATGCCAGATATTTACTGGCCTGAAAAAAACCTATGTAAGTATTTCTGTTCATCTTTCTCAGTTTTCTACTCCGACAGTCAATGTGTTATTTCCAAGACATACGGGGGAAAAAATGGTTTTGTTTATAGTCTTCTGTCCTCATCCAGGTGTGAAACACATTCAGATTTAGGATCATTTATGTGCATGTTTGGGTTATGTTTTGTGTTTCGGATATTCCCTTTTTCTGTCAATAATGAATATCAATAGTTCTGACATGGTGAAATGTAAAATCTAATTTAATTCTATCTTATGGCTGATCATCAGCCAATCGAAGAGCTGTTACTGTTGAACTTCAGTAACAGTTCACTGAAGAATTATGAGCTATTTTAACCTTGAACCAAAACACTAAAATCTACCCTGAGTTGGTACGAATAAACAATCATGACGTGGAGCTGACAGATTTTTTTTTCCATCACTCCAGAAAGCAACAGTACCTCCTGGCTTCCTATAAATGAGTCACAAATGGTACCTGATTATTTCAATTTTCACAAAATGGAGAGATGACAGGAATATTAAGATTCAGGATTAAAAACGAAAGCAGCTTGTAGATCTCATCCATGTTTATTCTGCAATTTAAACAGGAAGTTTTGATTTCACCAAAAGTCATTTATACCAGAAAGAAGAAAATATGACCACCACAAGTTCTCTAAAATGGACTGTGGTTCAACAATATATTTTTCTTCATAGAAATCATTTAAAGAAATTACAAGTTTCATTTTACTGAAAATACAAAGAAAATACAAACACCATTATGCTGTGAGATTAAAGCCCTGGTAAAGCCCAGAAAGGGGGGGGGGGGGGGGGGGGTCTACACACCGATGGCCAAGACATCATTCAGACATTGAGGTGTATTTCAGGCTTGCATGTTAATGTTACTGATTCAATCCAAATGCATTAAAAAGTCAGTTATTGTAGTTATGTCAACACAACACTGTCAAAAGGGTCTCTGTTGCAGAGAAAAAAACAAACCAAACAAAACCGTTCAGGTGGAAAACTGCATTTGTTAAATATTAGTAGTAAGCACCACTGCTAAAGGTGTCCCTGTTGGCTATTACACTGCAAGCACAACCTTGAAGCTCAAGGATCAGTCCATCTTCCTCCCATTGAAAGCTGCACCTTCAGAAATGCCACTTCTGATGACAACTGGTCTCTTAGATAACAGCCGATACACAGCAGCCACGCCCAGAGGATTTTAGGATTGTATGGTGAGATGGGGCGACAAAAGGTCGCAGGGAAACAAGTTTCTTATACTGTACCTGTAAATGCTGACTGGGCTCCGGTCATCTCTTGATAAAGTTGTGTTTGGAAAAAGCCACCTTCGGACACAACAGTTGGTCATTGACCATCCATGCTCTAAGGCGATACTTTCAAAAGCTCATACCTCAAAACAGAGACAAGAGGAGGTGGACAAATGGAAATGAATTCCAAATAGACCAGCTGCAGTAGTTTACAGAGACATACTGGCAGGAAGGCAACCAAAGCAATGATAGAAACTAGAAAATCTATTTTTCCTTCGGTTGCTATTTGAGTGAAATTGTTGATACTTTATTACAAAATACAGTACCTGCTGTGTCAATTCATTGTACTAACAGAGAGCATGTGAAGGTGGCTTTCAAAGTACAAATGACAAAAGAAAAATTCCCAAATCATAAACAGTTTAACAGAATGGACTGAAAGCTGAAAGGCTCATTTTCTACTCATGTTGACACTTTGCATGGAGAAATTACAAACCAAAAAAATGACTACCAAAGAATAAAAATACAACCATAAAACTAGCTTTTTTTAAAAAAAGGTAAAAGATGTGTGGAACTTGTTGCAGCTACAGTACAGGATGAAAAGGCAGCAGAATGATTTTCTTCTAAGAGGAAAGTTGAAAACCTCCAAACAAAAGCCATTTCTGCACTGTTACAAGAGCCATTTTATTGTCAGGAAGAAAGAAGCCATTGTGTCAGAATTTTCCTGTCCTGCAGCAGTGTGGGATGTCTAACTACACTGCAATCATCTGCAACCTCTCTTTCTTCTCTTTCACATGGTAATACACTTCAGCTGAAAGGAGTTTAAAAGAAGCTTCTTTTTTTTCCCCAAAAAAATAGTCTTCAGTCTTTCACCAAGTCTACAAACAAGTTTCTGGTTAAATTAAACCAAGGGAATTTCATTCCTTTCTTCACTGTATGTTAAAATTGCTTATTGAAAAACTTTAAAATGTAAAGATCCACTGATATTAATCAGCACTAGGACTGCCACAAACAATTATTTTGATAATTGACTGGTCACCAGTTATTTTGGCCATTAGTCAACTAATCAGATTATAAGAAAATTGTAACATATTTACAGTATCAATCAGACGGAACTCTTTCTCGCTTAATCCAATGGAAAAACATGTCCAAACTTTGAAAGGTAGTGTGTATGTTTATTTATGTCAATAAAATTCAAGAAAAGCTGATCCCAATAGCTACAACTACAGTCATTCTTAAAATTATTCACTCTCCAATTAAAGAAAAGGATAAATTTACAATAATTCAAACAACAAGTAAACAAAATAAAATTTAAAAATTACAATTTAGTGAAATTAAATATTGCTTTTGAATTAGAAATAATAATTATAATAAAAAAAGAAAACGAACAAAACTGGCCCAGACACATCAGAGCACCTTTCCCATGAACAGAGGACCAAAATACCCGTCAACAGAAGAAATCTTTTTCAAAATTAGAGAAAACACCTGATTGCAGTGATTGTCTTAAATTGTAGCTCAACAACATTTTAGCTTCGGAGACCAATCATGATTGTTTACTGTACTTGTTTTATTTTTTTGTATGTTTGTTTTTAATGTTTCTGTTGAATCACAATCCAAAACCAATGTCATGATTTTCATAGAATTTCTATTCATTATTACTTCTGTCAATTTCATCTTATTTCACTGACAGCTGATTTTTTTTCCTTCCTTAATTGGAGGGTTTGAATCATTTTGAGGATGCCTGTACGTGCATGTGTCAAGGACAGAAAGGCATTAGAAGGCACAGTGATACTTTAGAGAGGGAAAACAAAGCTTAAAAAACAAACAATTAATCGATTAGGAAATTAGCCAACTATTTTGATAGTCGACATAATTATGATTAATTGACTAGTCACCAGTCAATTTTCACAATAAAGATGAAAGGAGAGTGTTCGGAGAGTGCAGACAGCTTACATCAGTAAAATCTGGTTGAAGAAACTCAGCTTCAGAGTAAACGTGCACTACACTGGCCAGCGCACACCAAGTGAGCCAAGTTTGCACACCATTTAAACAGCCAGCACACCAGATGTCCCTAACAGATGTAGAAAAGCCCACAATTACTGCTTGAGAACTAAACATGAAATATGGAAAATGAAAAGTCTGTTTATAACGCAACTCCATCCAAGGTTAAGTAACCAACCAGTCAATGAGAGCTGCATGCGGCCATGGCAACGAGTGGATCATGAATTAATTCTGAAACAAGATTTCTGTTGCTTCTCTAAGTTTAATGTGCTTTAAATTACAGTAACGCATTTCATGCAAGAATCACAACTAAGTAAAGTTTGAGTAATGTCATCAGGCCAAGAGTTCAACCACCACAAACCAAAAACATGTAAAAGCTGTTGATGTCTCAGAGAAGCACTCTGCCTCAGTTTCAATCCATTTCACCCCTAAAATGCATCTTGGGAGCCGAAGAAAATGAGTTAGTCTGTGTACCACCTTGCTTTTTGAAGCATGGCCATTAAAGAAGATCCACAGAGACAGAAAATAAAAGGCCCAAATGGACCAAAAGGTCAGTGCTGACTGTTTTCTGCAACACTGTTTCACCTCTTGATCCTTCATGTTTATTGCATTCGGTACTTCTGCTTCTCTTGCTTTGCTTTATTCTGCGCTCATATTTTTCCCCTTGATTGTTTCTCTGTGCAACTCCTTTCAGATCCAACTCCTGTTGTCCACTTCCACATTTAATTTCACTCGCTCACTGTTGTTTTTGTTCATCTGATGAGCAACAGTTGGCGTTAGTATGGGCAAAATACAAAATATGTTTTCACTTGGCAGGTAATGTATGCCGATCTAAACATGCTGGCATAGACCTGTAATTTACCATCTGTCATTTGAATAAATGATTTAGCACAGATGGGCAACTATTCAGATTAAAGAGCTCAATATGGACCTGAAAGACTTGCTTAAGCCAGGAGAGTAGCAGGCGCACTCAGACTCCCCAGCTACAATTTACTACTTTGGTCTAAAGATACTGTTGATTCTTCCACCTGGCAAGTGTCCACTTTGTGCTGGGATTCTAATAATCTTTTCACTCCCATGTGTGTGTCTGCAATATGCTGATAAGTCCACAGAAAGGTTCTCATTACATCCCTCTTTGCCATTCGTGATCATACCCTGGAGCTTTTAGATATTGCCATTGTGTGTGTTTCTATGCAAGAATGCCTGCGTTTTGAAAAGAGGGAGACTCAGAGGAAACAAAGAAAAGGAAAGAAGAAACAATTGTGATTGGAAATGGGAGAAAAAGCACTAAAGCAAATGGGAAAGAGGAGGAGGAAATATTTTTTTTATTCGTCCGCTCGGCAGTAGTTCTAGGCAGGTGTCTGCATTTGTGCTTGGATTATTTACTCTGCAGGCTGATTGAGGCGGTGAAACCTGCAGGTAGTCGACACTAAAGCAACACAGTTTATGAAAGATTGTAAATAAAAGTCTGATAAATATGCACTCTATCACAGCCCTTGTGTCATGCTGTGAATGTATGCGACAGCACTGATATACAGCTATATGCATTAGCTGGAGAATCCAAGATATAAAACATAATAAATGTCTAAGGCGAGACCTGAAATTGGTTTCAAACTGTTGGAACCAGCAAATTTGTTGACATTCAAACGCATTACATGCACACATGCATCATGAGTTGGATTTCTCAGCTGACTTATTCCTCTCCCTTGTGATTTAAATTCCTGCAGCAGTCATGACCAGAGTCAATCAGCGGCCATTGGGGCTGAATCCAAACTTACCAAACACTCCAAAGCTAATGGTTTTCACTGACTGGACATTGATTGGAAGTGAAAATCCAGGCCTGATCCAGACGTTGTCAATATGCGGTTTTAGCCAGAAGGCCACAGTAGCACAGGCTCTTTTCAATATAGCTAAAAACATTTGCAGCTTGACTTCTTTTCTTCTCTTACAGTTAAACGTCACATCTATGTCCCGCCCTTTAATATTTATTTTTAAGCTTGACATCTTATGAAATGCTGCATGCCTTTACTCTTTTGATGAATAAATAAAACAATCACAAAACATCTAACCAGTGGGGCCACATTAAACCAGTTAAGGGCCCAGACATGGCAGTGACCTGGGGGTCCCATCTGAGCCCTGCTCAGCTCTCTGTTTAGATGTAACCAGCTGCCTTTAGCCTTGTTTCACTTTGCCGGGAGCTTCAGAAACTGAGCAGAACAGATGTAATCTGTCTGCTGTCAGAGAGACTTTGCAGAACTACTCAAACTGCAACAGCTCTATATCTCTGGTTGTATGAGGCAACCATGAGTTTCTGGTACTGTAAATCTCTTTTAGGGATGGCAGAAAGACAGTGATATGATTTTTGAGCTTTTTTCTCTTCCTGCTTGTGTAGTATCCACCTGTGCCCTAAATGTAAAAAGCCTAATGTTTATGCCAAAGGTAGTTATTCTCTCCACAGACCACAATGTTCCTAAACTGCCTGAAATGCACTTTTGGAAGTCTAGATTTTCTTTTTTTTTTTAAATCTACTTGATCAGATGAACTAAATAAAAAAATATTTTACATTTACTTCATGTTGACTTTACATTACCATGACACAGAATTGCATACTGCCCACCAACTGGCTACTTTGGCAAAACTTTGAACAAGGAGCACTGCACGTGGCATCATTTTCCATCTGTCAGCTGACCAATCACAGCAGTCCAAGCCTGCCAGACTGACCCTCAAGGAGACAAGAATCAAAACAGCGTTGCAGATCGAACAGGTCTCGCTTGAGGGCTAAGGTCCAGTCGGCTTTGTTTCCCAGCTGCATCAATGCAGGAATATTTGCTTTATATTTGCATTGTGTGCATCTTAATCATAATTGAATTGTGATATGCCTCAAGATTCCCACACCTACTTCCAAGAAAAAATTTTCAGCCAGTAAAAAGTTCCACAAAGTCAACATCTGAAGTCAATTTGAACATTGGGCGGTAGCTACGGTCTACTCCTCCCTTCACTCACTCAGGACCATCAAGATTCCCAAGATTCCTCTCTTTGGTGGAGAGGCCAGATAAAGTTAGCATTGATCTTTACCCTAAAAAACATCGACAAGGGGCTTAGACAAGACCATCCGGGCCTCTTTGTCCTGGCACAAAGTAAAACCTTTCTTTTTTGTACCAAGTGTTCATAAGCAGGAAACCGAGCAGCCTGATTATTCAAGTTCTTGTTAATCTTAAATGTTTTTGTTTTAGAAGCAAAGGGACCATCTCTGCTCTGAAACAAAAGCCGTGAGAAGAAGACAGACAAAGATGGGAAGCAGTAGGGCATGGGATGAACTGAAAAGAGGAAATGTATATCAAGGGAAACTGGAGAAGAGCTCCGAGGATAGAACATAACAGAAACAGGACAAAAGAGGAAATAAAAGGAGTGACAGAAGGGGCAAACAACTCCTCTGGGAGTCTCAGTTACTTTGATGAATCCAATCAGACTATGTGAGAAGTGCTGATCAGTGTAAGTTTTTAGTATTAAAATGTGGCTGGATGCATGATTTCTAATCTTTTCTCCTTATGTACAGCGGATTTCCTTTAACATCATGTGGTGTTATTTAACTTGGTCTCATATTCTGGCTTCTTGAATTTCCTTCAACATCCCTGTATAATGTTAACCATTTAGTGGTACATACATGGCACAACAATGGAGGACATCAAGGTCGTGATTTACCTGTTGCTCAGTACTTTTAATCAGAACTGTTGGTTTTGGAAAAGCAATGTCACATTATTCTGCTGCTAAATGTTTACTACAGATTAGCAAACATCTTTGTATTTCATGGTTGCAGCCTCTGGGTTTAAAACACGACGGGGTTGGAAAACGCTCTCATGACTCATCCCATGCATCAAATTCTGGCCAGTTGTGGCCCACAATCTGTACACGTCACATTTTCGGCCTGACTCCGGACCTCCTGAGCCCCGACGGAGTAAGTACTAAAACTGCATCTATTCATTCTGAAAAATCCTGATCGGGCCGGGCGTTCAAGGTGCTAATGGAAAAGGCCCATTTATAATCTGGACTGCCCTCTTCAGACAACTAATAGGCGCAGACTAGCAAAAATCCCATAATATTAATGCTCTGAAAGGTCTCCAGCTGATTTTAAAATGCTGCAGTGAGGGTTGTGATGAGAATTAGCAGGAGAAATGATTTCTTCAATTTAGCTTCTCTTCATTGACTCCCTGTGGAGAGCCTTTGGTTATATACTCCTCTGATGAAGCCAGTTCCTATTTTGGATTTGGGAGGCAGACACCCTCTCTACTTCTCTACCTTCATCATTAGGCTTAAAATTGCTTTTGGTAAAGCTTGTAGTTTAGGCTGGCTTGGTGATCCTCAGTCATTCTTTTAATACTGCTATAGGCCTCGATTGCTGGGGGACACCCCATGATGCAATGAGCGCTGCCCTTATTTCTCTCTTTATTCTTTTTTCTCCTTGTAAGACATTATGATTGTCATTAACTTGTGTTTCTCCCTTCAGATCTCAGCATCTCCCTAGCTTAGAGCTACAGGGTTACTGACCTATGTCTTGTATCCACTCCCAGCTAGTCAAGGCAGAAAGATGCTCATCCTGAGCCCGATCCCACTGGAGATTTTTGTTGCCCTCAAATCCCGGCATACTCAAGATGGTGGACTGAATGGAGAAGATTTGATGCATTTGATGTAGATTTCCTAACTAAAAATGAACACACTTCAAAATGGTTTTACTCCAGAGCCTTGATCGCAAATGCAAACAAAAATTTGCCAGTATGATCAACTTTTCTTGGTCGCACCGGTGCACCACACATTTCACAGGTCTAGATGGTATTTTAAATCTCTCTCTCAATGTCTGTCTGCGTATTCAATCTTCCTTCCTCCCTTTTCCGAGCTCAGAAAACAACAATACTGTGAAAAAAAGCCCATTGAGGGGTGGGTCTTTGGCCTAGTTCACACAGAGCTGAAGCCGGTTTAGGTGTGAAACCGATAGCAGAAATCTAGGAAAGGTTACACCATCCCCATGAAACCGCTGTAGTAAATTAGGATCAGTGCACATCAGACATCCATTGTGGCCATGAATGACGGATGAAAATCACAGAAATTGGAATAAATTTTAAAACGTGGATTTTCTCGCATGTGGTTGTTCTATTATTCCCACTTAAAGTGTTTTTGTTTTTTTTTTTTTTACAGTCTGAGAAAAGTGCAGCAGAAGAACTGGATGAGAGTTGTATGCATTTTGACCGCTGCAGCTTTCCATCTCCACCTGAACTGACCAGGGGACAAAAAGGTTACAAAAAAAGCAAGAAAAAAAATAAATTCAAGGCTACACAGCTCTAAAAAACTGGAAAGCTGCATCTGTTTCCGGTAAAGTAACTGTACCAATAAATGTGGTATATAATAAAACCAAAGAGGAGATGTCTCACTAAATTCAGGTCCACGTGGGTAATTATTAAAAAAGATCAAATGTAAATCCAGAGGGAAGTTTGCCTGAAGCAGCCTCATGGTCCATTTCAAAATTCAAAATGTTTCATTTAGTATAGTGAAGCTAGGTCTTGAAGTTTTTGTTTTCCTCAAATTTTTCATTTCTACTAAACATCTGTGCTTAAAATGAAGACAGGATTTTCCAAAACCTTATTGTAATTACTTATATAACCAACAGTGTCTACTGTATGTGTAATGATCAAAAGACAATTCTTAAAATGGATTAAAAAGAGTTGATGAGAGCAGAGAAAACTGCGTTACACCTAAACTTTAACAACTTAACTTTCTGCAACCAATGCTGAAAGTTAGGCTCAGTTATCAACAAGGCTAATGTGGATTGCATAACTGTTTTAAAAGGATCACGATTGGATTACAACGCGCTGTAATAATATTGACCATGTCTGTAAAAGTGTCTTGAGATGATTTTGCTGTGAATCGGTGGCATCGTCAAAAAAAAGAAAAAAAGCTGAATTAAAAGAATTTCCTGAGACAGGTGGTGTACTGTATCCTTTGCACAGGAGGAAAATAAAGTGGCATGGCAGTATATAGGAGTGCTGAAAACACTGTTCTGTTGGTGGTTTCAGAAGCAGCTGACTATTGTGGAAAAATACCAAGCAACAGAAAACCCACTGGGGAAAACAAAAGAGGAAAAACTGAGATTAAAGCCGTTAAAGAAATGTGTGATGTGTAAAAATTGGAAGAAAAAAGTGTGCTAACACATCTCTCTCAAAGTGAATCCTTTTAGCTCAATTATCATGCAGTAATACTCAGTTATAGAGCGGTTTTCTCACACACACGCACACACACCGATGATATAACGCATGCACACACAAACTCGTCTTAGATCACACGGCCACATGAGTGCCCAATTTCATTTTATGACTATGGTGCTAATTTCCCTAATGCATGAGCAAGCATTTGGGAAAGCAGACAGAAATCAAGTCCAATCAAATTACCCACACCTGTATGGAAAGTTTAAAGACTGTCATCGCTGCTGAAGCGGCTCCCTAAGCAGTGCCAGGTGCAAAAATCAATAAAGGATATATTAAAACAAACTGCTTGTGCCAATGAAAAAGCTAGAGTTGTAAATTCACTGGAAAAGGAAAAGATGGGCCTCTTAGACAACAGCAGTTGATTTAGCGGAAATATTATGGTATGGTGATAATAAAACTTTTGGAAAGTGTTCAGTGGACAAAGAGTATTTACTGGGACTTGTAGCACCAATAGTGAGGGTGTCTCACTTGTCAGCTTCTTGGACACTTGGGGTAATTCAAAAAGGAGGAGGAAAAAAATGCAGGGGAGGCAAAATTAAATTGTGCCCTGGTGACCTCAGTTTGTTATAGAGTAAGAAGAGTCAGTGAAAGGCATCTTTAATAGCCTAAAGACATATTTAATAGGCTGCGGCATGTAGACACAGTGCTGGCTATGCAAGGAAAATTTTATGGATGAGGACAAGACTGCGCTTTTCTGTGCTCTTTCTAGCTAATCACCGGGAAAATAGCCTCTTTAAGTTTAATCCCAATGCAAGTTTTTTTCTTCCCCTCCTTTTTCCCAATTGCCTGCCTGAACTGGGGCTAAAAACCTCCAAATATATAGTTTTGCAATCATCCAACATGCACAGAATGTGATTTTAAGAAGCAGCAGTTGATTCCTTTATGGTTTGTAGACTGTGGAGGACCAGCTGGTGTCAGCTGCGGCACTTTCACACAGTAAACTGGGGATCAAGTCATGTGCAGGACAGGTGTTATCTGACTTGTGGGTTTTTTTGTTTTGTTCTGTTTTCCTCATGTTAGCTTGGGTTAAGTTTAAGACACCCTCATCCTTGATGTGCAATCTTCCTCAGGAGATTTTTTTTTTCTTCATTACCATAACTTGCGTGATCAAACAACCTACCAGCTAAACAGAGGTGACTTCATGTGCAGTAGGTCTAGAGCAGGTACTGAATAATGCAAGAATGTGCATTTCTGATTGCAATTTTGATTTCTAAAGCTATGATAACAGCAACTAAAGGAGGATTTCTTGAAATACCAATGAGCTCCTACAGTACTGCAATAACGAGTCATCTAGACCACTTTACATGGCCTGGAAGGGGACATAAATTTCCTACCAGTGACAAAACACTTTGCTGGAGAGACAACATTTCCTGCATGAAGGTCAAAAATTGAATATGGATATTCAAATTACATGCAAAATAAAATATTGTGTACTTCTGTATTCATACAAAGCGCTTTATTTTGGCTGTTCCTCAGAAATTTGGAGATTTTCTTTCAAATGTCCCTGTAAGTAAGAATGAAAATAAGGTTGGAGTGAAATTAAGTAAATTTACAGCCTTGAGTGCAGTGTTCATTGATAGAAAGTGCAGCCAAGGTTATTTTCTTTAGCGTGGTGTTCTATACAGAAAGGTGATAAAAAGACAGTGAATAGGGTGCGTTCGTTTGTTATAGTAAAGCCAGAATCTGAAACAGATCGGATGAGCAGTTGAATAAAGTACAGAACACACATGTATACAGAGTATACATGTGTGTTCCTGCATGAGAAAGGCACTGACACTACAGGAGACTTGTAGTCAAGACCGCCTAAACAGAGACCAAGACACTACCAAGACCAAGACAAGACAAAACAAGACTAGTTCAGCTCGAGACCAAGACCGAGACCAAAAAAAACCGTCTTTTTTTTTGCCATTTTTCACAAGTTGTAGAATCCAAGCGCCATACTGGGTTCATCTGCTGAGTATAAAATTAAGATTTTATCATTTGGTACTTGAAGGAGTGTATAATGAAATATTTAAAAAACAGTACCTGCCTGGAAATTATAGGTTATAAATCCCTTCAAGACCACTCGGCCAGTCCGAGACATTGCGAGATCGAGAGGCCCGAGACTAAGACAAATACCGAGACAAGACAAGACCGCAAAAAAGCAGTCTTGAGACCGGTCTTAAGACCAGGACCAGTCTTGGGAACTACAAGTCTAACTGACACAAAGCTTTATGTTGATCTGGTGACTAGATCAGACTCAGGAGAGATTGAAGCCTCATGTCCCTTTCTGCCCTGTTCACATCATCCCTCGCAAACCCGAGTGATGAGGAGCAGCATCAGAGAGCATCATGCCTGTCTGAACAATAAGCCTGCTGCTGGCCTTTACTTATCAACCAGGACAAGGGGACACCGACGGACATGGATCGCTTTTGTCAGATGTTGCTCAGTCATGTAACATATGCTGGATGTATGCAATTCAATCAATATCAGACAAGAATAATTCTCCTCACAACTGCTCCTTGACTTTGGTGGCATATTGTGTATTCAGCATCCAGCTCTGGATGCACAAACTGAAAAGGCTGGAGATCCTATTGATTCTGCTGCGCATCCATCCCTCGGTGAAATGCATTAGCTTCATCTGTCATTCCAGCCAGGCCGCAGTGTGACAGTAAGCCATGAATAAATATGCAGTAATGTAATGTAAATGTAAATGTGATGGCAGGAGGTTTAGTACCGGCCCAGAAACAGAATATGGCTGTCCTCTGATTATCATACTGACTCAAGTTTAATTCTGAGCCAAAAGGAACAAGAAGGTTTTACTCTCCTGAGAAGAGCCGACCTTCTTCTACAGAAACACTGTTGATGAGTCCGCTGATTTCATCATCGGATGAGGTGAGGGGTTAAACTGTGTCTCCTGTGATAATGAAGGACGAGAAGACTTTGTTTTAAAGACTGACATTCTGGTTTGATCCCCCCCCCCCCCACCCAGATTGGCTGTTTTACTGCAGCGTTTCCCCTACCATTATGTTGGTAGGATGCACTCCTGCTGACAGCCTCCGCCCCCCTTAGAAGGTCAATTTAATCCATTTCAAACTCAACTTCTAAAGTGCAAAGTCGCAACAAAAAATTCATTTCATAATCCCTAACCTGTAAGCAGAACCTATACCCAGGTTTATACTTTAGTTTTTTTTCATAAAATCAAAAACAGTCTTATTTATCCGATTTACACGACAGCATGTCATAGCTGCTCTCCGTCTTACACACAGTAGAGTTCCACCCTGATGCACAAACACACACAAGTGAGCACACTTCCAATAGTGGACAGAGAGTGCCTTGGAAAACCACCTGAAAATTAGACAAACATGAGTTTACATTTTTAAACGTTTCCAGGATGAAGAAGATACAAACGCTCACACTCCTCCAAGATGCTGCCAGAGAAGTTTTCCCGCCCTGATGTTACGTGGAGAACTTCATCGCAGGTAATGGAAGTCATATGAAACCAAGACTGAGAAATCAAAATGGCTCTAAATAACTAGCTGGAAAGCTCAACATTAGATTCAGAAATACAGAGATAGGCACTCTGCCTAAAAAATGTAAATGGGTAGAAAAGATCCAACAGTCTGATGCAGAGATGAGAAGGTTTGACAATGTGTTGAAGCAGGTCACTGACATCCTCTGCTGTCTGTTTTTACTCTCCAGTAGAGGAATCAGTGACAGAAGAATTGCATGAATGTTATGATAAGGGTCAAATGTGTGCGTACATGCACACCCCCACACACACCAGTATGGACTACAATGAGAGGACAAGAGTGTAACTGGAAAAAACTCCAGCAAATACATTTATATGTAAATGACAAACGTAGGGAGGTGGTGACATGGTCAAAATGTCTGCGTGTATTAGCTCAGGGGAAATGAGCCACTCGTGTCGTCTTTTTAACCACACCGGGCTCTGAGGCAACCTGTGACACTTTCTCCTCTAGCTGCTGAATACTGATTGCATACAGGATGAGGAAGAGGGGGAGCAGAATATGCTGCGTTCACGATATAGAGAGGGAGCCAGACTGGTGAAGGATACACAGTACAGGTAGAGAACCGCTCCTCTATGGCTGCCTACTCATCCATATTCAGACAGCTACATACAGCAGAGAGCAAAGACGCACATTTAAGCAGACTGTGAGACATGCAGAAGAGCGAAGGTATAAAAGGAACAGGGCACAGTAAAGACCCTCTGATGTTGACAGATATCTACATCCCTACAATGTCAAACTATAACTGCACTAGAAATCTTAATTTTGACTTTCCCACACAGCAGCATGTGGCTGCTCCACACTCATCTGTTTTCTATTGTCATATTTAAAGAGACTTGAGGCAAGATTAAGAAATGAGACTCGCGACTGCTGCGACTGCAGCCACAAGCCAAGCCGTTACGGGAGCGTGCACAAACTTAAGCTCTAACATTGTGTACTACGCTGATAGTCTTTTTCTTCGTCGTGACACTTTTTAGTGTCTTTCAGTTGATCTGGATCGTTTGCTGACGGCAGAAGAATCCATAACTACCCCTTGCAGTGTTTGAGTTCACCACGATCGTCTCCTTCCTGTATCAAAACTGTCGTGGACGCGGATGCCGCGTCATTTGACGTCACATCTGCAGGACAGCGCGGGAAATTCGGCCACTGAATCTCAGCGCATTACGCAGCACACAGCCTGTTCAAGGCAACGGAGAGAGACGTGCGTGGGCTCGCTGTGTTTGTTTTTTAACTCCTCATCACCAATTAGTATTAAAAAAACTGGACGAGCTTGTTTATTCTTTAACGATTCCTGCCTCTAGTCCCTTTAAAGGCAGGGCATCCTGGAAAACGGTTTGTGCAAGCTACATTTTAAAAAATACCCCCAAACCCCAAAACCGTGCCTCTAAAGCACAGGAACATGTGAACCGCTGGTTGTCGGCGAAGATAGCCGAAAAAAGACGAGCGACTAGCTTGTTAGCTTGCCAGAAAACAGCAGAGGAACCATGTTTCCTAAATGTGATAATTATCTCACCTCCGACTTCTTCTGCGGCGTATAACATCCTCACTGCAAACACCAACACCTCCATGACTTGATCCACATCCATTTTTTTTTTCTTTTTGGTGTATTTTAAGAGCAAACAGCGGCATAGATAAGAGCAGCGAGCAGCCATGTTCGTCTGCACTGTGAGACGCTCACGGCGAGTTGCGAGCACGTGCGTGCGCAGGGAGGGCGACAAACAGCAGTCAAGTTTGATGGACATATAAATCAATAAGCACTGAACGGTTCATGCAATAAGCAATTGTTTCAACATCATCCACCCTGCCTTTAAGAGCACATATACAGTCTTTTCAAATTTAGTTCAGTATTGTAACAACTGTAGTGTACAGTATAGGATTTCTGTTCAATGCTTAAAGAGGAAACCAGCAAATACTCAGACTGACTTACTGTGTATGAACAGAGTTCTTTGCACCTGGATTACTTCAGAAATAGAGATAATAAAAAAGTTGACACTGAAAAAGTGCTCTCTGGTTTAGCAGGTGCAATAAATGTTCCAGCCATGATAATGTGTTTACCTCCATTCTCAGCTGCAAACATAACTGCAACCAGTGGCAAACAGCAGAAGATAGAGGATATATGTCATACTGCAGAAATCTGCTGTAATAGCTGTGAGATTCCTCCTGTGCTTAACATTTAACAGTTCTTGATAATAGCTACTCAGTATCATGTTGCCGTGACGGCTTCTTTGACATTTACGTATGTACATTGGCACTGTGAAATATAATTATACATACTCATAGAAAATCATATTTTCGTGGCATTAAAGTGTAAACGGAGCTTATTTGAGGTAAGATTGTCACATACTTCTAGAAATGACATCAAAAGTAGGTATTTTCTTAACTTGTCGATTGAATCAAAAGCAAGCCAAGTTGTTTGCTTTTTTAAAGCATAAATTTTATAAGCAAAACAACAAGTGGTTTATTTTAAGCTTAGACACAGAAATAATATTTTTAAAAAATCGAAGGTGGGTAGGATAAAATCCCAATCAAAAGGATTATTCCTATAAAATAAGGAAAAGATTATTTAAAATAGCTGCAAAAACTAATGCAACTAAAAGTGAGCAACAAGAAGTTAAGCTAGCATGCAAAATTTCATTTAACAGAAATTAAAAGTCATTAATTAGAGATATTGGAGGATTAAAAAAAAAAAAAAAAAAAAAAAAACTTATTTAAAAATGGGAGAACTTCATTCTGATAAGATTCCCAAATCATGAAGGCAAGTTTCATTCATATCTTTAAGACAAGTAAGTGATAAACTTGTTTAAAAATGCTGAGCATCTTATTTGTGTTGAGCAAATGATCAGTTTGATTAAAAACTCCTTTTTGTCCCCCCAATATTACAAACTGAGGTTTAAAGATTCAATAATGGTTCCTGAGTACAAAAACATGCAGGTTTTTTGTTTGCTTGCTTGTTGTGTTTTTTTTTCAGAAGCAGCCTGACAACTGCAACTTGCACTGTAATTGTAGACATCTGAGAGAAGTCATTTACAACACAATATCTAAAACTCCGTTATCAAATAGTATTTTTTTTTTCAGCAAAAAGAGAAACAGTAGAATATCTGATCAGCAGATATTTTAAGTGTCTCACAAGGCAAGAAGTTCTACATAAACGTTAAAATTTACTATTCTATAAGGACATAACTGACAGCTTAAAGTCTGCAAAGCATCTTACGGATGTGAAAATCATAATTTAAAAAAAAAAAGAGGATTGGCAAGACTTGATAATATATCAGAGATATTAAAATATTATAAGGCAGGGGGTGCCCAAGTCCAGTCCTCGAGAGTTACTATCCTGCAGAATTTGGTTTCATCCCTTCTCCAACACACCTGAATCAAATGAATGGCTCGCTATCAGGCCTCTGCAGCGCTCGATGACATGTGCATGTGGGAACCATTTAATTCAGGTATGTTCTAAAAGTTGCAGGATAGAAGCTCTCGAGGACCAGACTCGGGCACCCCGTTATAAGGTATCAGTAAAATTATAAGAGATTAGTTAAACATTTAAATGAAATCTCCTTACACTAAAATGCATCTAAGATTTTATTAGTTCTATTCAAATATTGCTTTTATCGTCATCTTTTGCATAGAAAATGGTGGTATATTTATTTTGAAAGGAAATCATTCTGTCCCATGAATTTCTTGCAGGTGCCACTTGATCATCTTCCATACAGTGGTATGAATTGTCATTTCTGCAAGTAAATATGAAGATCGGGAAGAGTGAGCAACCTGTGACTTCGTAACGTTTCTATCAGCAACTGTTATACTGAAGTTATGTTTTACATTTTATGATCTCCTGATATCAATATATTAGTTTTTCTAAAACACCCATCACAACTAAAAGGAGCAGTTGAGTGCAAACGTGGTCAAGTATTCATTGCAGCCTTTTTTGCGAGCTCTCTTGTATTTCTCTTTAAACCTCATATTTTCCAACAAGGTTAAGGAAATATGCTAGAGACGAGGCTATAGGACAGGGGTGTCCAGCTCTGGTCCTCGAGGGCCACAACCTGACACCTGACTCACATCAATAGGCTTTTAGATCCATTTAATTTGAGTCAGCTGTGCTGGTGCAAGGAGGCATGGAAAACCGTCAGGACAGCGGCCTTAAGGACCTACTTTGGGCACCACTGCTTTAGGAGGATTTATTCTTTGTGAAATTATTGAGCTATACCCATCATTTGAATTATCTGCATGTTGTGGAGCAGAGCATGTCCTCAACCATTTAAAATTTGGTGCAAATTTGAAGAGAACGATACATCTTGGTTCTTAGTATAGATCCAGTAATGTTAAGAGTTTAAGTTGGTCTCTGCAGTTTCACACATCATTAAAACTGTCCAATTTTAGGCCATGGGCGAGGCATGCCAATGTCAGCCATGCATTCATGCTGAGAAGTCTGAATGAAGCCATGTTCTGAAAGCCTCAATTACTTTCCCCAACGCTGGTATGAGACCATACATGAATACAGTACATGCAGAGCAGCTTACATCATGAGTAACAGTGACAGAAGACCCTCTGCATGTGCTAGAGTGGGGTGGCCAAACTGTTTTAATTAGACAAGTCCTGAATATTAACTTGAAATGGATCACAATTTCATTTAAACCAATAAAATCAGGACTCACCTGCAGCTCCATCACTGCAGATAGCTCCACTGGTCACTATGTCATTGGAGAGAGAGACTTGGATTGATGATCTCGAGAAACGTAGCATTTCACCTCTGTAATTACACCTCGGGAGGCGCGGGGATGGATGACGGCAAGCCGTTCGATCACTGCATTGATTCTTCAACAGTAAACCACAGCACGTGTCACAGCCTTTCCTCCCATCATCCTTCATCATGAGGCACTTCCATCAAAACAACACTGCTTTTTCCTCTCTCACACACAAACACATACACGTTTAATGCTCATGCACACAGCTCACCCACTGGGACAATCCCATTACTGACTGGAGGTCAGTGGGTCTTAACCCCAAAACACAGAAGCAGGCGTTACGCTGCAGCATCGTTCCCTCCTCCATCACTCAAGCTAGCATGGCAGAAGGGCCACAAACCAAGGCAGACAACTGCATCAAGTCTCTCCACTACTCACTCTCTCCTGTTGGTTCAATGAAACAGGACCTTGCCCGCCTGGCAGCAGAGTTTCTCTCACAACCACAACTGACTGCACTCTGTTTTAAAACGGAGTCCTAAGAAGAAGTAAAAAAAAAAAAAAGATAAAATAAAGTATTTATAAAAGTTACTGTTATTATAAAACTAACACGACCACCAGCATATAAACTGTGCAAATAATCCAGTTAATCTTCAGAATTTGATGATGACTGCTGTAGAAAAAGATGCATCTCCACAACACGTGAGCGTAGCCACCGTAGCATGACCTGCTGCTTTGTGGACTCCACTTTTAAATCTTCAAGTTTAGCTTTTAGTCACAATCTCAGTTTTTGTTTTGGGGTTCGCTTTTTTTCCAAGCTTGAATGTAAATCAGTGAATCTGACACCATCCAGGGGATCTCTCACCAGTAACTTCCCACACCGGATGGGAAAGATGAGATTGGGGGTGTTCAGTGGGTTGCCATTTACGCTGCAAGCAGTCACTACAAATTACACACTGCAGCTTAAATGCAGTACAGCTGTACAGTTGCCATGAAGGGACAAATAGTTTTTCATATCAGGCTGAAAACATGTTTATTCCTGCTGTTGCATAAAACATTTGCTTTTAGAGCCAAACAAGGATCCTCAATTTTAGCACCATGTTGGCTTCAGTTTTTTGTCTTTAGTTTGAGATTTTAAAACAACTACATGAGTCAGCTGAGGCCAGGTTTTCTTGACTTTTGGCCCTTCCTGTGGGTCAAGACCCAAACCAACTGGACTTTACATTTCATAAAACAGAGCTTAATTTGACCGTTTCTGCCTAGTAAATATTCCAATCTTTCATCTTTATTTTGTAAAGCAGTTTGTTTTTAAATGTTATTCAACGTTGTCTGTTCTCACTTCCGCAAATCTTAGTAGGCTGTCCTCTCCACCTTCCACAAAGTTAAAGCAGAACTCAGCAACTTCAGCTCGAGGCTCCCTCTAGTGGCGCCCTTTCACTGTCGTAAAGTTCAACCCCCCCCTACACCCCCACAGCACACAGACGGCTTCTATGCTTGTCTTTCCTCTATTTTGATCCCTGGATATTTTTCTAAGCGTTTACTAGCTTGTTGATGCTACTTTGCTGCGTTGGTAGCAGCACCACGTCTCCCTCTGCTCAAAGCAAAGACCTGTCTCTTCTGAAACGGGACGTTTTACCCGCGATGGCGGGTAAATATGCCGTGGATTATATTTTTCTCTGGTGTTGGCGAGTAGCAGGTAAGAATACAAACTTTTATTTACTTTTTGCGGATGTGACAAGTGATTATTGAGCCTGAAGCAGTGATGCTTCAGGCTCAATAAGCGCAAGCTACGTGAATCACTCTGGTCAAGCAAAGAGTTGGTTATGAGAGCCAGGAGCCGTGTTTAGGTGGTGTGAAGCTAAAGAAATGTTTTCTTAGAATTAGCGCTGGTAGTCTGGTTCAAATCAGAGCTGGAAGCAGCTCGGTAGATAGGGGACCTGAGTACCGTACAGCGGTTTCTGTTGTCGCAAGTTCTGCTCGGGTCGGCGTAGGCAAAGTTGCATAGAGCTGCTCGCAGGCCAGAGGCACTGGTGGGAGGGGGGGAACATTGAATCGCTCCGTAAACACTTTGTTTAGCCCCACGGGGATTCCGAAAAGCATTTATTGAGGTAAAAAAGGTTACTGAGTCCCCCCTTTAAATACGATTTTTACAATCAGTCAAAAATTTTGGGAAACTTTTTCATTAAATCCGGGGGGGGGGGGGGGGGGGCGTTTCCAAACTTATGACTGGTAGAGTAACCAGTTAGAATAAAAGCAGAATGCAAATTAAGAAGTGAAGGAGCAACTAAAACTACACATTTTCACTAAGGAGTTGATGCTCAAAACTGGACCCATGTTTTGGTTTTTGGTTTTTTTCCCCTTTTGCTTTCAGGATTGCCATACACCTGTCCTCTGTGATGGGAGTGGTCAACACAACGCCTCTGGTGCAGCTTTATTATTCTGATGCATAACTATATAACTAAAGGCTCCTTGATAGGTCACAATTACTTTGTTGACAAGTATACCTGCTGTGTTTAAAATCATAGCGTGTTCTCTAATGGAACTGTATACATACAACTTACAGTAGAAGTCTAAAATAAACCTACATTACTGAAGACCAGCAAAAAAAAAAAAAAATATATAGACTTTTACAACTAGAGCCTCAGACAGCAATGGATGTGAGATAAGTGATGGTCAAACCACAGGGAATAATTCAATGCTGGTGTGATCACACCAGCAACATAGTAATTAAGTGATGACTTGCTGAGCCATAAACGGACAAAGAAATGGAACATAGTAGAAGTAGAAATAAGGCAAGAACAGCTTACTACTACTACTACTACTACTACTACTACTACTAGCAAGCTCTGCTATTACCTTGATTAGCATAAAAAAAAATCAAATACAGCTGGGAAAGGAAAAAGAAAAACAGGGAGAAATTACTGGACGAGTTCTGCTCAGCCACAGTTAACAATTATTTCCCCTCTGCTGAGACAGCAAGGACGCTCCACAGGGGAAGCCACCAAAACCTCCTGATAACACACAATCAGATAACACGATTGAATGTGTCACAAAATCTCCATACCATTAATCAACCACGGCTGGGGACAGCTCCATGATAGAAAGTTTACCACCCTCCAGGTAAAGGTTCACAATAGCAGAAAATCATTTTAGTAAAGGATCTGAGGCGAAGGAGTGCTCGGATTTCAAAGACTGAACTATTCTTTGAGAGAGAACGGCATGGAGATAAGGCCATTATCGGACTGATGAGGGAGTTGTGGAGGTGGAGCGAAGGCAGAGCGATATGATCCCCCACATACCTCCTTTGTTCCTCAGAACAACATTAGAATCATTATGGAGGAGCAATTGTTTCAAACTCCTCACACCCAAGTAAAGATGTGCAGAGTAATTACAGAAAAGGAACCTTTTGAAAAGATTAGTGGAGAGCTGTTTCGCATGGAGTGTTTCTTTGACAGCTGCTTGAAAAGTGTCTCAACTTTATTTTTGCTTGTTGTGCAGGGATGAATTACAAAAAAAAAAAAACAAAGACTATCTAATTATTTCAAATTATTCAAGTGTGAGGCGATAAAAACATTTCTCTACAAAACTAACAGAAAAAGTAAAACAAAGAAAATTACAGAGGATAATAATTGCAAGTGGGCAGCAGAGGAGAAAGGCAGCTTGCCTCCATGCTGGCAGAACAGGTCACTGTGTGCAGAGAGACACCTGGGAAATATAATCTGTACCTTCCTCCCTTACCAGCTGTTGAGTGTCTGCAGCTTCTCAAAACAAAACATTAATAAATAAAAAACTGAAAAAAGAACATGTTGAGCTTAGTTACAGTGCGCCCTCTCCCCTCACTCGTCTATAATTCACAAGATCCATATATCCATTCTGAGATGACTATGAATGGCATTAAGTTGTTGAGACATGCAGTGGGTTTTACAGCTGGATCTCTCCTCACCTGAAACAACTTTTGCCAAATAAGGAGGGCTTGTAGGTTTTGTCAAGATACCACCTCCCCCCCCAAAAAAAATGCTGAACAGACACATGCCTTGTTGTGCCTTAGGGATAATCATTACAATCTCTGCGATGAACAGAGTATATTAAATTTCATAAATCTCCCTATGATGCACCTACAACAGCTTTGTATTTCAAAGACTCTTGGCATAAAAACGATGGATTGCTCTGAAAGCTTTGGCCCAGGGGTGTACAAGTATGGGCCAGCTGCAGAGAGCTGTACATCGCATGACACACACTTGAGCTATTTGCATCCACACTGCTTGATGAAAAAGCACACACATGCAGAAATATTTGCTGAGACACAAACTAAACTATCCACAGGCATCTTAAAACACATGTGGGCATCTTAGCCCCAACCACGCACACCTTCACATCATCTACACACACACACACACACACACACACACACACACACACAACACACGGCTGGCAACGCTGCATGGACAGCATCAGAAACATCAGACATCCATTTAGGTTGATAGCATGGTGTCTTTAGAGGATGAGGTAAGCAGTCTGTTTTTGCTTATAAACACACATCAATCTAGAGAGTTTATTCATCGGGAAGCGGTCCTGTTGGATAAACAACCTTGCATGCCTACAGCTAAAAGTCAAGACGAAACTCAGGACGGCCCGATAACTCTCAGTTTATTACAGGGAATGACTCACATGAACAGTCTGCTTGGGAATGATGGCATGTTTTGTTCCAAAATCCAAGTTTGGCTAATTCAGTCATGTCCATGTAAACATTGCTATGTAAGACGACAGCTAACATGTTTAAAGACCACAAACTGCTATAGAAAGGCGCTATAGAAGATGTTTCGGCATTTTAGAAAGCAGAGACTGTTAGCGAGTTTTTGAATAATCTCTATGCACAAGAACAACCTACTAAATTCACAGCGCCCTCCTCTGGCCACAGAATAACGTTCACGAGCCACTCCAGTGTTTAGCAAACAGCAAGTACAGATTCTCCAATCATGTCACAAATGCAAGTAAATGGAATGTCATCGTCTGAACGTTGCTAACTGCTAGCAGAATGATGTTAGCTATCTGCTGTAAACATAAGATGAGTGCGCGCAGCTTCCAGGACGCAGTATTGCTCTCGCCAATCAATCACTCTCATTGATCAGTCTTGCTTATTACCCGTTGAATTGACCGTCAATCACTCTTACTACGGTAGTAAAAGCGATTAACGAGCCAGTAGACAAATGAAAAATGTAAGGAATGCAGAGATGATTGGCAGATGTTTTTTCAGCCTCATTACTTTCACAGCTGATGGATAATAATATTTATATATTCAAAGCTTTTAACTCATTCACTGCCATTGACGTCTATTGCCGTTTACAGCGGAGGAAAAAAAGTAGTGAAATTTTCACCAGATGTCGCCAGATAGTCACCAGATTGTGTTCATGTCAATAGCTCTGCTAGAAACATAATTTTGGAGAAAAATGTTGACTTGTTCAATACTTTTCCCCCCACTGTATACGGCTATAGACGTCAATGGCAGTGAATGAGTTAATTAATCAGTGTATGGAGTAGTGAACCCAATTTTATCGAATATTGCAAAAATTGTTGAAAGAAACACCTTTAACTGATGGCCTGGGCTGTTAAACAATTTTGCATTAATTTCTGCTCAGGATCTGCAGGTCTAAATATTACAATCCATGATGACGTGGGATGACATGGTTAACAAAAGTCGCCTCATCCCCAGTACTGGAACACTAAAAATATGCCTACTGCATTGTAAGGGCTGGGGAAAAAAAAAATCGGTACACTGAAATATCGTGATATTTTCATATGCTGATATATTGATATGTAAAAATGTAGTATAGAGCTATTTTACTAATAAAATCTTGCGGATTTTGTTGTTCAGTCACGAAATCCCCCGCGTTTTCGGGAAATCTCGCGAGATTTCACCGTTATCTTACAAAATCTCGTGAGATTTCGTTGGTAAAATAGATCAATATTGCATTTCAGAATCTCTATATGAAATCTGCACATGAAAATATCGTACATCGATTTTTTTTCCCAGCCCTACTGCATTGCATTTGCCTTGGACTACCATCATGCTACCATTTGCCTTTATCACAGACACATATCCTCCTTTAATAACTATATTTGTATAACTTGGGGTATCTGTTTAAATTGCAGAAGACAAATAAGAAAAAAGCTGGGTCAATTTTGTAAAGAGTGAAGCTGAAATACAGCCCCACCACAGACCTGGCAACAAACCAAGCTTAGAGATCTAAATTTATGTGTTGGATTGAAGGGCGAAGTAAACAGTCCTGTACCACAGTTGCTACACACTGTATTCGCATTCATTTCCTTGACTTACTGCATACAGTGGATTAATTTAGTAAAAGGCCAGCAGCACAGCATTGGGGTTGAAGGGCAGCAGATCTTCTCAGAGACCCAAAGTTTTAGGAGTCACTGCAGTCAGTAGATGCTACATGGATTGACTTTTTGCAGAGCCATGGTGGTTGGCAATTGAGGATTACTGCTCATTTTTAAGCTGGTTAGAAACCATTACCAAAGACAACTGGAATCAGTGAAGGATTAACCCTTGTCACTACACTGAAACAATGCATCTTGGGCAAATCCTGAGCAGGACAGACCCACCATGAGAAACAATTTGACAAAGTTGTCAATAGGGGATTATCACGCTTTCGTGTTCCGAACTTCCGGTTTGAAACACTTAGAGGGCCCACTTCCGGTCCAGTTCAATGTCCCTGCTTTACTTCGTAGATAACATGAATAAACGCCAACCCTACTGAAATTTTCACGGATTCCAGACTGAAGTGATACTAAGGAAGAAGTGGATCAAAGCGATCCATTCGCCGGGCCGAACTTTATAATAAAACGTGTGTTTATAATAAAACACACGTTTGTTTGTCGCCGGTGGGGCACAACACCAGCACTTCACAGCATGCTAGCATTAGCCAGCTAGCGTTTACTGACGTGCTTAACATTGTGCGTCTTAAAACACACAAACATCTGAAAATCGGGTCTGTACCCCCCCCCCCCCCCGTTTCCAGTGGAACAACTGGGGACTGCCAAGAAAGGAGACGCTTTCAGATGCTTGTGTGTTTTCAGCCGCACAAAGTTAGGCACGTCATCAAGCTGGCTAATGCTAACCTGCTAACAGTAGTCCGCCAGCTACTACTCTGTTAAACTTTGTTAATCGGATAAATGCCAATGCCAAGTTTTCATTCCAGACTGAAGTGATGCTAAGGAAGAAGTGGATCAAAACGACCGATTCGCCGCGGTGAAGGACCGAACTTTAAAATAAAACGACACACGTTTGTTTGTGGCCGGCAAACTGCGCAGTCGTGTTAGCAGGTTAGCATTAGCCAGCTCGATAACGTGCCTAACTTTGTGCGGCTGAAAACACACAAGCATCTGAAAGCGTCTCCTTTCTTGGCAGTCCCCAGTTGTTCCACTGGAAACGGGGAGGTACAGACCCGATTTTCAGATGTTTGTGTGTTTTAAGACGCACAATGTTAAGCACGTCAGTAAACGCTAGCTGGCTAATGCTAGCATGCTGTGAAGTGCCGGTGTTGTGCCCCACCGGCGACAAACGTACGTGTGTTTTATCATAAAGTTCGGCCCTTCACCGCGGCGAATCGATCGCTTTGATCCACTTCTTCCTTAGTATCACTTCAGTCTGGAATGAAAACTTAAGTATGTTTGGAGTTTATCCGATTTAAACAGTATAACAGAGCAGGAACGGCTGTCGTTAACATGGCCCGGAAGAGGAAGTGCTCAAAATCCGTGAACTTCCGGTAAGCGTGATAGTCACCTATTTATTTCAAAGTTGGAAGGTGAGCTAAATATCTAAAATATGCTGCATGCATCTGAGATTTCACCTCTACGTAGTTTGCTTTGGACAAAACTTGGTCTATTTGACCTTTGAGTGCGTTTCATTTCAGTTGAGTCACAACCTATAAATTTTGCTTATAATTTTTAGGAATTTATACAGCAGCTAGTTGGCATAAATATTCATGTTTGGGTTAGGGCCGAAAGCTTGAATATGGAACATTTTTATTAAAAGCTATAGTTAAAAAAAAATAAAATTACCTCCACGGGTTGTTTGGAGGGTTGAAAATGAAAGTACATTTCCAAAAAAAAACAAAAAAAAACACATTAAATATATATATATACATACACATATATACATACACACATACACACACATATATATATATATATATATATATATATATATATATATATATATATATATATATATATATATATATATATATATATATATATACATATATATATATATATATACATATATATACATATATACACACACATATATATATACACACACAACAACTATATATAAATATAAAACAAATAGAGATATATATATATACATATTTTTACAGATATCCGATATTGTCCAACTCTTAAATTCCGATATCCGATATATACCGATATATGCAGAGAACCATGATTGTATATCTCATATTTTGAGAGATACAATGATACTCTGCTCTGAGAGCAAAGATCCCAAAATCTCCTTAACTTAGCCAGGAGAGTTCATTTTGGACTATATTTTTAGCCAACATATTAGCCAATTATAATGTGTCTGACAACTTGGTAATTTAACCAACAACTTAAAACCAGACATGTTATAAGCAGCTTCAAAGCAAGTCAGTCTGTAGCAGCAGCAGCTGCAGTAGTCTCATGACTCTGAAAGGAATGCTGGGATATGAAGTTCTTCCGGGATAACAGGGACTTTTATGCATGTTGAACCGCTTCTCACAAGATTTCGTTGCTACATAACGAAATCTCTCGAGAGTTCATTTTATAAAATATCGGCCCAAAAACCCAATACCAGTATTTTCCAATAACACATTTTAATGCCAATACTAGCCAATAATATCGGTAGGTCGATAATATCGGACATCCCCAAAAATCAATTTTAACAGGCTTGACAATGACATTAAGTTTACATCTACAAGTCAATACACGCTGCCATTGCAGGTTGCCAAATACGATCTCTATGTGGCAACAGTATGTTGGGCATAGTTCGGCTGGTACAGGGGAAACAGTGGCGTCGGCAAGTCCAGCAGCTGCTTCAGGGCCCTGGAGATATTGTTATTCATCTCTGAAGAGGAGTGACCTGATAAGAGCAAAAACTGGAGTAAAGTTTAGGTGAAGACTGCACTAATGGACCCACATAAACGTTTTCCACAGCAGCAAAACACAGAAATGGCGACTTTCCTCCTGGATCAGTAAGCCAACTTGTTTGCTAGCGTTTCTAACGTTAGCTGTCAGTTATAAATTCCTCTGCATTACTTACTGAACATGCTGCAGGCTAAAGGTCACTTGCCATATCAGCAGCGAGCCTGGCAACCAAATGGCTGGAGGAGTTTTTCTGACATTGCAACTACAACCTAGACACATGTGATGCCGCCGTTCTGTCCATATTCCATATTCAACCTTTAATGACTTATTTGTCTGATGTGATAACTAAATAGATTTTGTTTCACTCAGAATTTAAAGGGGAATTGTCAGTGATCCCGCTTCCGCTTTCAACAGCATAAACTACAGAAAAACTCATCATAAAAAAACTTTTCATTATGCATTTTAAGGTTTAAAAAATCTAGTCTTAAGTCTTTTGTTAAAGGTTTTGTGTAAAATGAAAGTTAAAGCCAATAGGCTTTATGCTCAGCTCCAGTACTTCCTGAACTTAATACTGAACCTTTGTTTCCCGTCTTTCATGATTGGATGAACTGATTAATCCAGGTGTGTCTGATCTCAGCAAATGGTCAGACACACCTGGATTAATCAGTTCATCCAATCTTGAAAGACAAGAAACAAAAGGTGCAGTATTAAGTTCAGGAAGTACTGGAGCTGAGCATAAAGCCCATTCCAAAATTATTCAAATCTAAATTAACGTCTAACAACTAATTAGTAGATTTGTAATGGAACTAAAAACAGTTGCATTCTTTTTAAAAAAACTAAAAAACATTTTGGATTATGCACACCATGATAGATTTCAGTAACCTGAAGAAATCTCTGTACACAGGGGGAAGGTTTAATTAGTATTGATTGGCTGACGTCTTCAGGCTTTTAGGTTGTACTACATAAAAAAAAAAAAAAACAGGTAGCATATCCCTGAGACAAAAATTACTTAAAATCATATCGATTTCCTGAATTGCTAAAATAATTTTTCAGCAGTTTGAACAATCTTTCATGATAGATCTGCTTTCTATTTGACTGATGGGAGGCACATCACAATCTGCTCCAGTGTTGCTGTAGTGCAACATCACACATCAATGCAACGGAAATCTGTGTGGATGGAAAGCGGATTGCCATCCATAGGCTGCTTTATTCCCTCCATTAAGTCTGGATAATCCTTGATGCTTAGCTCACTGCTTTCACCTCTCCTCTGGCCCACAGAAATCTTCCCCCGCAAATTAATCAGTTCATAATCTCCACCCTTCATCTAAGCACTTGATTGAAGCAGAGACGAGCTACCAGAGCCACATTTCGTACGAGGACAAGGACCTTGGCCAGGCTGATGTTTGTTTGTTCAGACAAAGCAGACAGGGCCTGTCACATTATGACATTTAGAGAGCAACAACATTCCCTTGAAGGCATTAATGATGCAATAACAACAAAAATATGTGACTGACACAAAGAACAGGGGCTCAGGCAGACTTGAGGGAAACAGAGATACACGCAGAGACAAAGAAATCTAAACGCCCCACAAAAGAAGACCACACACAAATGTAACCTTGAAATAACTCGACAGTGTCAGAAATGCTGACAGTGGATGAGTCTGTCATTCAGATGGTTAACAGCAGACAGAGGAGCCAAAATGTCACATTCCTACACATTTCTGCAAATACAAAATCCTTTGAACACCTGACAGAAATACCCGACAGTCTCTCAATCCATCACCATGCTGCGATGGCACGAAAGAGCAGGAGCGTCAGGAGGAGGAGGCAATGCAGCATCAATAACAGAATACAGTAAAGGAGGAATATGACAAAAGATGCATCCAAGATAAACGTGGTCAACAGACAGAAAAAAAAAACAAGGTGGAAGTTTACAGTGTTTTGTGCTTAAAACAATGAAATGTGGAATACAGAACAACAGTGGAGGAGGAGGCAGGCAGAGGAAGAAAAACAACAACAGTGTAGTGGAGCCATATACTGGTGCACAGGTTCACCAGAGGATTATAAATATGGACAGTTGTGAATGAGGGCAGTGTGGCATCACGTACACACACATACAAACAAACACACACAACAGATGGGCCTCAGGGGATTAAAGTGACGTCCTAAGTGTATCCAACACACACTGGCAGATCCAACCCTCTTCGGCTCAAAACAACTGCTGGATTCCACTGCAGTCAGATTTGTTTTCTTTCCTCTTTTACATGAGGTAGGCCAAAAACACAATACTCTAACAAATCTCTGGAAATTCCAGTAGCAAAGCTTATAGCACTCGAGTGACCCTGAACCACATTTTTGTTGGTTCCACTCCACCCTTCCTCAAATGTTATTATAAAGTATATAAAAAACACACATATGGAACATGCATTACCTCCACGGCATCTTTTCTGTTTTCACTGTGAAAGCAGGGGACAATTTAAGTGCAGCTCTCCAGCAGAAGATTATGTGGAGTAATATGTATTTTTCCAGCTCCGGTGAGGTCACAGGTAATAAATAACTGCCATTATTGTTGTCTTTGACACTGTTATTTGCAGAGCAGAGTGTTGCAGAATAACACGGAAAAGGCTTAGGAAAGATGGAAGAGAAGAGGGAGGGAAAAAGTTACATTACCTTTTGTGAGTGCATCCCAGAGGCAATCATGGTGGCAGCAAATTAGGAGAAACAGAAAAAAAATGGTGATTAGCACCTTCATCTTTAACATTTAAAACAAAAAGTTTCACTTTAATTAAAAAAACAGCTCATGTTGATGCCTGCAGAGATGCATTACTGTGAAACTAAACGGCTTCAGCTCTGCAGCAGGTACGAGCAAAATTTGCAGAGAAATGTTGCACATTTGCTGAAATGCATTAATTGATAAAGTGTTTTGTTAGCAGCAGCTCAGGAGAAGGATGGTTGAAGTTATAAAAACATAGATTACTTTAAAACAGCCTGACCTTGATTACACAGTCAATTAGATGTAAAGACCCACAGTTGTCTTCTTCCACTATGGGGAGTTTTCACCCTGAACTTGCTTGATCCTCTGAAACCTTTGATTTATGAATACAGGTAAGGAGTTTTTACAGAACACCTGATTGGACAACGCCATACACATCTCTCTAAGCCTTAAAATGAATTCTTGCATAATTACAAAGCCTTTACTGTGTTTCCTTCTTTGCAGTTTAAAGCTTTCCCTTCCCTCCCCCATACATCTTTATCAAACACATGCAGGCACACAGTTTCCTTTGCTGTCGGCAGTCTTCATTTGACCCATATTAAAAGCTACTTGTGTCCAGAAAGGCATCAAGTAAATAAAAGAGTCAACCCCCAATGTTTGTAAAGTCAACACAGGCCTGGATCAAAAAGCAAACCACCAAAGAGATATGGGAGGGCGCATTTCAATGCATTTACTGTTTTTCTCCTCTGTAAGGCTCCACTGTTTCACACATGGTACATTAATTTGTAATTTACTTAAAGATGCAGAGCATCACTGAAATGCATCTAATAGATTCCTTACAGAATGTACAAACATAACACAGGTAGGCGCAATTGCACACAAACCAAATCTGAACATAAAGATACTTTGCAGACATAATTATGTACATAGAAACCCAGTATTGCCAAAGCATGCAAGTGGACAAATGGGACAAGTCAAACAGAGCTTGGTGGCCTCTCTCTGGCTCATGCTGGATGTTTGTTTGTGCTGGACTGCAGCAATGAGAGATGAGCGTGCATGAGTACCCTCATCCATTCTACTCGACCGCTTTCTGTTAGTCAAATTCTCAGGGTGGCTCGCATTGGACAAGGCGTATTCGTCTGCACCACACAGCTCCTGCCTGGGCCATGAGAGCACAGTCAAACTAGCAAACTACAAAAGGCCTACAACTGTTTGCCTTTGATTGTCCCTCGTAAACTCTCTTCCTCTTTTATTCTGTCCATCTGAGAGCTGCTTGGCTCGAGGTAAACAGTGTGGGATGCGAGCTTCCTGAATCACAGGAGCAGACATGGACAATCTGCCAAGATCTGGAGAGTGAAGAGGGAGTAGAAGGCGGGAGGTGAATAACCGTGGTGGGTTGGGAATAAATGGGAACGCCGGAAACAATCAAATGCTCCGACATCAATGTCTAATCCCGCTGTGGTGTGCTTACATACTGTCATGCTTCTTAACCGTTTCTCACTGTTCAAACCCCTCAGAGATAACATCAGAGAATACATCCATGTTTGATTTATACCATCCTCTTAGAAAGAAGTAACAAAAATAAAAGATCCAAACGTTTTTGAGCCTTAACACCCTTTTAGAGCCATTATTTCAGGATGACTTCAAATAGAAAGCACTAGGGGAAAAGGAAGATCCTTGTAAATGTGCTTTTTTATGCATCATCTCAAAAGTGTGTTAATTCTCAACCCACTGCTTTTTTCTTCTCTTGAATTGGATGTAAAAAGCCTCTCTTGCTGTGGGGAGCGGGGGTGGACGGTGGGAGTTTACACACAATAAATGAGCTCTTTTTGAATTGGCTTAATCTCATTTGGGCTACTAATACGCTGCTTGCCCACCAACACACCAGCCTTTAAAACCGACTCAAAAGATGTAGAAACTGAGCCGCCACATTAAAACCAACAGATTATTTGCCCGACCAGCTGAAAGCATCTTCTCCCATGACTCATGCCTCTGCCTCATGTCCTCTGTTTACCTTGACTTAACTGCAGATGTACTGACACATGCAAGTTAATTTCATTGACTGACTTTGTGTGTCTGGGAAAGTGTCTTGTATAAAATGTTTCATGCCTGTCAGAAATGTTTTACCAGCTCGTGCACTGCAATGGCCGCAGCAGCACTTATCATTTTGTTAAATCTTTGATGTTGGATGCACCATAAAAGATTCAGCCGAAAAGCCAGTCAGCTGGTGCAGATGTGATTGACACGAGGGGCTAGTGTGGTTTCTCACTGATGCATAAAGCTGATTACAGGCCTGCCTTCACATGTCTGTCTTGCTGTTTAGCATAGCAAAGAAATAAATGGGCACCAAGATATGACAGCTAGTACCACCATGTACTACAGTACACCCAATGTCAAGGTAAAATCTTAAACAGCATCTATTTTGCTCAAGTCTTATTTCTTTAATAAGGGATGCCAGAAAGATAGTTATGCACTATTGAAAGAAAAAAGCTAATTATTGTAACTTAAAGCAACCCTTACCGATGTTGCATTCTTACACTATTTTTCTAACAGGGTAAAATGCTATGAATGAGGTAATGAAGCTCTAAAATACAAGACAGACCCACCATTAATCAAAATAAGATATTATTCCAATCTCTAAATATTCGATGAAAATTCCAACCAATCCTTGAAGTGGGGTGCACCTCTAGGATTGTCCAACAGACCTGCCTGTCAGACCTTTGCTTCTGCATTGGGAGGTGGAGGGAATGAAGGGGTGTGTCTTAGGAGTGAGGCGGGACTGTTTATATTCAAATAATCTTGCTGTGCTTTCTGAAATGCAAGATCGGTAAAGGCTGCTTTAATCTGTAAAACCTAATCTTGACCCTCAAAATGGGTTTCGTACCCGTGGGGACCGGGAAAATGTCCCCATGAGGGTAAGATGTCCCCACAGTGATGGTAAAAATCCAGAACATGGTCCCCACAATGTTGCAAAAATGCGCCCACCCATACACCCATACATGCATACATATATATATATATATATATATATATATATATATATATATATATATATATATATATATATATATATATATATATATATATATATATATATATATATACACACACACACACACACACATATACATATACACACAGACATATACATTATATATGTATACACACACACACACAAAATCCAGACTGAAAACACAAACTTGTTGTTTATAAGTAAAGAATCTATTATTAGTTCCTCCTTTGGAAGGTTGTTCCAGCAGTTTAGAGCCTAATGGCTGAAAGTATCACCACGTTCTGCTTTGTGAAACAACTAAAAGAGAGAAGAGCAGGAGGATCTGAGGAAACTTCCCGGCTCATTAACCAAAAGAATTTTTGCTAAGTAGTTGATGCCACTATCTCGTGCCTTATGAACTACTACAGAAACTGAAACATCATTACAAAATAACAGGCACAATTGAATATTAACTTCAGGTCAAAAATCCAGAAATATTTAACCTTGCAAAAAGCCAAATACCTTCCTAATAAAAGCACTGAGTTAGCTCAAGTATGTCAGTCTTTGATTTTAAAGTTCAGGGAATGGTTTTATACTTTTGTAAACAAATTGATGTCATTATGAACAACAAAAACATTTAAATATGCGTTTGACACACTGAAGCAGAAGGTTGCACCCTTTACATCCTGCTGCTGCATTTTTTTAATGAAAGGAGCTGAGCATCATGAGGAAAAATAAATAAATAAACCAACAGAAAACCATCCTGCATACCAGGGCACAGAGGAGATTACTTCACACTCTATTTCTTCTGTGTGTGAGCATGTGCAGTGCATTGCACACATGTGTGTGCCCCAGCTCCTTTCATGTATGCCTGGTTTGTTGTGCATTGTGCACATCTGAGCCTGCAGGAACAGCAGGATAGATTTTCTATATAGTAGGTGGTCTCCCTCAGGACACGGACTACAGCCAGATCCACACAGCACTTCCTGAAGTAGCTTCATACTGAAGATTGGCAATATTTAATCATTTGGTTAGATTGAGCAATTTCACTCCTCTGTTAAGCTTACAATATAAATAAGCAAAGATGAGTTTACTGTGCAAATATTGCAATATCTACATAAAAAGGTTTTTTAAAAAAAAACAAGTTGGACTTGCTCCAAATGTTCCAGGCCCATTTACACCCCTGATAAGCTAATGGCGGCTGGCTAAATCATGAGTTACTAAGCACCTTTATACAAGGGGCTCTAATTGTTTCAATTAGGCCATTAAAAGCTAGTGTGAAAAGAGAAAACAAAAGCTAAGGACATTTTACCTGCAAACTGCAGCTACTTCCCCTGCCTTCATCAATAACCTTTATAAAGGATACACAGCAGAATTCAGATAAATGCATATTCAGTATCTTACATTAGAGGCCTTAGCCAGTGTTAGGTTTACACAATGCTGCTGAAAACAGGTGCAAAAAACAGAAGTGGGAAAAACATCCTCGACACTAAAGTTGAGTCCAAAAGGTGCAAAAGTGGAACAATTTTTGAAAGGGAGCAGTTCAAAAATAATACAGCTCATCTTTTACATAACATCCCTAAGCCTAAAAATATGAGGTCCTCATAATGTTATTTGCTGTTTCATGTTTCTCTATAACAGGAAACTTGGCAGGCAGGATCCTGAAACAAAACCAGGATTTAAAGTTTTAAATTGTTATTATAAAAGCAGCATCTTAAATTGATGACAGAAAAACAAGAGCCAATGGCTCAAAGTAGACTAGCATGCAGTCATCCAGGTCCCAAAGGAGCCATTAAAGTTTCAGTCATTCTCTGATCCCGTGTACTTGTGAATCTTCAGCACATGTGAAAAACAAGTCAAAGATGTGTATTCAGAATATTTTCCAACTTTTAAAGTGCTGAAACCTGCTCACCCCCCCACCCCCACCCCCCACTGAGATATAAAACTTCTCCAACTGACACAGGCCAGATTTCTATACTGGGCTCTTTCCTCTCCAACTTCAGCATTTTGTCCTCCTGCAGCCATAAAAATTCCACCCACAGACAAGAGGAAAGAGTTATCGATACACAAGTCAATCCATCCACTTCAGCTTACTCTCTCCAAATGCAGGAAACCAACCATGTCAGCCCCTTGCAGATGGAGAAAGAGCCCATAAAGTCAATGCCATATCCATCAGCTAAATAGGCTGCCAGAGTCATGATTGTTTACGGTGGAGGGTGGAGACAGTGTGTGAAAGTGCGTGCGTTGGGTCCACACAATTTAGCTGAAGAATGCTAAAGTTGTGTAGAAGCTCTCCCCATCTGAGGGCGAGTCAATATATGGTGTGAGGACAATAATGATGATGCTTCTGAGAGCTGCTGTTTCACAGCTTCATGGTTCATCACTTGAACTCAGAGCTGGCAAAGGTTAGAGAGATAAAACCCTCCACAGTATGCTCAGCTGACCATATAGGCCAACTTACTTCTATTAACAAACACAGTTCACTCAGAGGTGCCCAAAGATAATGACTCCTCTGAGAACACTATTAAAGAAGAGGAATCCTTTTGTGTGTGTGTGTGTTTCTCATTTTAGCGCTCTCCCAGCTCCCTCCTCCTCTATATCCAAGTTAAATCTCACACCTCTAACCCACATCGTCTCTGGCTGACAGGCCAGCTCTCAAGAGAGGAGACCCTGAGGAAGAAATGGCAGCCATGTGACAGAGTGAGTGGCAGAGTGGAAAGCTACAGTAAACCCTTCTTCTGCCAGAAGGGTGTTTGAAAACCAGTGACATTTCCTTCACTTGGAAAAGTTAAGTGATAGTATTTCCACCCATGTCAATAAGATGGCTTGAAAGTGCAACTTTTAAGAAAATAAAATAAAGAATTCCACCTCTTTTTGAGTGATTGGCCCACTCACCACACATACAGATTTTATACTGTAACAAGCAGCAGAAGGTCCACAACAGTGAAACAATTTTGGCACACAAATCTTGGCAACCACCAATTACTAAATTCAAATAGTACATTAGTAAAAACCTAATTTCAGCCGATGCCATTTACTTAGAGAGTAGGATGTCCAGTAGCAGATGCCAACCTATACAAGTTATTGTAATTTAATGCTCTTTGCTTACATGTGTTATGTACACTATGCAAAAACTGTCTGCTGTGCACTCACTAGATAAATGTCCCCAAGTTATCAAAACAGCCACACAACATTTTCTTCTTAACATATATTAATTTGTTAATATCGCTAATCAGCAAATAAAGAGCAAAATAAGCCAAAAATCAGCCCATTTTACCCTTGTAGCAGGAATAGCTGGAATTATATCTGTAAGAGGCTGAATTTACAGACAACAGCACCTCAGGAGAAGAATATTAAGACTGTACCATTATCAATAGGAAAGTCAGAATTTGCTCTCTGTTGTACTATAGATGACAGAGAGTAAAAGAGTGTTTTATCTTTTTATGCTCAAGTAGAAACAAAACAGTAACTTTTTATGATATCTATTCTTAAAGAATGATACATTGCTTCCAATGTCTGAGTGCTTGTTAAAAGTGACTAATCATCAATTTATATGTGGAATTAACTTAAGCTGGTGTTGAGTTTCAGGCTCTTGGCATACATATTAGCATACACATCTATGAACATGTAGTTCTCTCTGCTATAGTCGCAGATAATGGTGTGTATGTGTGAATTCCCTGCACACTACTACAGTATGTGATGAAGTACATGCTCAGGCTCCAACAGAAAGATCTTTTCTCTGGATCAGGAATAGTGAAGATGCATCACAGACTGATGTCTTAAAAAGGATGACACACATATGCAGCAATTATAAAGGGCCACTATTTTCCTGCATCTGAAGTGAAACTGCTAACATCTCCATTATGAAACTACTTTTGGTCTTGAAGTCCACAAGCAATGACTGCAAATCTTCTGTGTACATCAGATAATAGGCACATAAGCAACCTCCATACACAATCAGCCACCCCACATACAATTCTTACCCCCATCCATGACCTCCATTATGCTATTAATGCTGCTAGATAGGAGGGTGGTCTGCTGGCCCACTGAGGCTAATGGGTGCGCAGCAACAGAGCAGCAACAGAGACTCGACACAGCCGCTCTGGGGTCGGACTGAGGCTGGTCAGACAGGCAGCAGGACTCCTACTGTCATGTCTGACTCATCACTGGGAGTCACATGACCAGCCTCAGTGCTCCGGTCTCACATTCCACAGCGAACAGATGACTGTCTGTCCTGCCACACACATACAGTACTGACTGTATGTGTGACTGCTTTTTATTTTCTTAAATTTAAAGTAGCTAGTAGCCAGAATAATAAATACTATAGCAAGTGCTTGAAAACAGCACAACTGAAACTGAGGGAAAGAGTACAGAGAATTGTGCCCAATAAAGACTTGCAAAGATAAACGTCAGGAGACTTATATGATTTTCATGAATAATAAATGAGAGACCAAATAAAGCTGGGATTCTGTGCTAGCTTCGAATGCTATCTGCATGCTCTGGTCTAACACAGATTTTCATATAAACTTAGCATCATCCATAATCATCAGCTTGATTTTCAACTATGGTCTTCTACATTTTCGTCAAGTAAATGATGGAAACCATTAATCCATCTTTGTTTGTTACAATGCTTTAATATAATCTGCATTTAGAAAGATGTAAGGATTTTAACTTGAGCCAAAGAGATTTGAAAATGTTTCCATAAGTATCCACTGGATAAAGTCAATCCCTTCCCCTTTCCAACTCCCATTTGTTTCATGTTAACCAAACGGACTGAAGACTGATACTGATCTCATCTAACTCACTTAACTGAAGAAATGAGTTTCTTGAAATGTCAAAACTATTCCTTGAATATATGACTTGTGGTTTGGACTTAGTTCCCCCCGCCCCACCCCCAAGACATTCCCTGAAAGACAACAGGCTTTTTTTGTTTCCTTTACTGCAGATAAACACACACCCTCAATTCCACTGCCACAGGGGATCAGAAGGAAAGAAAAGTGAAAAGTTGATATAGTTAAAGCTGGATGGAAATACTAATGCAAGGATGGGAAGAGAGAGGCAAATATGCATGCAAATACACTCTTATTTAAATATATACAAATCTAAAGTAATCAAATCCAAACATTTCACACCATCTCATGATTCCCGTGTCATGTGTCACAAAACAGAAACCTTTGGCCTCTGGGTGTGGCTGAGTAATGGCAGCATGCATGACCGCTGGGGTCAATTAGTGTGGGGTTGCAGGTCAACTTCACGCCATTTGAGGAAAAGAGCTTAACCATTCCTCAGGTTACTGGTCTACTTCTGCTAGCACAGATCCCATTCTATTGCTGCTGCTATTGTTCAGTTTGTATTTTTGGTATCCCCGGACTACAAGTCTCTTTGCTCGAGTCTCAGATCCAAGACTTGTACTGCAACGCTGTTTTACAGGATTCCATCATATCATTCCAATGCTTGTATCAGTGTATGCTACAGTACCTATAAACCAGGCCTCCCAGCTCTAAAGGGGAAAACAAAACTCTGCATGACCTAAACTAAGGAATGATTGCAGATGTGTGTTTTTAAGATAGTGGAAAATGTTTGGTGTGCTTATGAGTGTGAGCTAATGTGGAAGCTTAAAGGCTTCTCTGTTGACCCCATGTTTCCATCCACATATCTGATCCAGACAAAAACAGTCAAAGCAAGGTTCTGGAGTACAGCAGGGAGGAAATTAGTTTGGACCAACATGGTGTGGTAAATTAATGCTTTCTTTGCAGGGCTTGGAAAAGGCTTCTACAGAGAAGGCACTGGGAATGGCTAATGTGACTATTTGTCACACAGAGGCTGTACCCACCTTTACTTTCCTTTTTAACTTAACCTTTATGAAGCCTGGGGAAAAAAAATCTCTAGAAATGTAAACACTCTTCTTACAGGAGACAGGAAGCTACTTGATCAGCACTTATTACACAAAACTACACATATAATTTACATGTAACTACTACACATGATGTTTGTCATATGCATGAACTACGGAGACAACAACAATCATGTGCAAGCTAAAACACATGCGAATATCAGAAGATGTCAGTAAGCAAGTGGCACAATTACAGTGGCTTGCAAAAGTATTCATACCCAGGACCAAAACTAAATTGCTCAGAAAAGAACAAAGCAAAAGTGGGTTTCACCTTTTTATATGAAAGGAAATGGCACAAACTCAACAATCCATCACTGTTCTTGTTCGTAAGTGCTCTTTACTATGAATAGGTTGCATAAGTTTGTATGTCATTGTTGCAAAAGTATTCACACTAAGTCATTAAGTCACAATCAGTACTTGGTTGCAGCTCCTTTGGCAGCAATAACAGCTACCAATCGCTTTGGATAGCCAGCAATGAGTTTTGTGCAGTGGTCCTTGGACAGTTTCGCCCACTCCTCTTTGCAATACGGCTCCAGCTGAGTCAGGTTACTTGGTGACCTTCGGTGGACAGCAATCTTCAGATCCCTCCACAGGTTTCTATTGGGTTGAGATCTGGGTTTTGACTGGGCCAGTCTAGAACCTTCACTTTCTTCTTCCTGAACCATTCTTGTGTCACTCGAGCCGTATATTTTGGATCATTATCCTGTTGAAAGATGAACTTCCTCTCAAGCTTCAGGCTTTTAGCAGATTTGAAGACGTTTTCCTCCAGGATGTTGATGTATTTTGCACTATTCATAATCCCTTGCACACGGACAAGCTCACCAGGACCGGAGGAAGAGAAACAGCCCCATAGCATTATATTCCCGCCTCCATGTTTCACGGTAGGGATGGTATGAGCTGGATCATCAGCTGTGTTAGCTTTGCGCCAAACATACTTCTTGGCGTTCAGGCCAAAAGTTCTATTTTCGTTTCATCTGACCAGATCACACGTTCCTACGTGTGTGGTGGCAAACTACAAACGAGCCTTGAGATGTTGTTTCTTCAGATATGGCTTCTTCTTTGCAACACGCCCATAGAGACCTTCCTTGTGTAAAGTGCGGGATATTGTGGACTTGTGTACGTTAGTCCCAGCACCCTGGAGAGACTTCTTCAGGTCTTCAAGAGTGATGGAGGGGTTTGCTCTGGCTTCCCTGAGTAATTTCCTTTTGCCTTTTGCCGTGATCTTGGAGTGGCGCCCTGATCTTTGGAGGTTCGCAGTGGTACTGTGGCGCTTCCACTTCTGGACCAGTGATGCAACAGTACTTTTTGGCACATTGAGTGAACTTGCGATGGCTACATAGCTTTGCCCATCTCTATGCTTCTCTACAACTTTCTTTCTGAGGTCTTCTGAGAGCTCCTTGGACTTCATGACTGTTGTCTGCTGACAAGCATGGGATGACTGTGGACAGGTGACTATTGGGCACTAATTATAGGGAGCAATCAAGGATATACAAATCACCTGGGACTAAATACCGCCCTGTGACACTGTGAGGCAATAGTTTATAGTGTGCAATCGTTTTCCACTCAAAATAACATCTTTGGTGCAAGGGTGTGAATACTTTTGCAACAATGAAATACAGACTTATACAACCTATTCATAGTAAAGAGTGCTTACGAACAAAAACAGTGATGGATTGTTGTGTTTGTGCCATTTCCTTTCATATAAAAAGGTGAAACTCACTTTTGCTTTGTTCTGTTCTGAGCAATTGAGTTTTGGTCATGGGTATGAATACTTTTGCAAGCCACTGTACATTTGTAGCCAGATGTTCCAACCTCCAACATGTAAACAACTTTTACTGAAACTTTGGATGAAGCGCTCTCTGATTCAGCTGTTTGTCAGTTCAGTTCTGGTTTTAGGGCTGGTTAAAGGGCTCTGGAGTGAAAACAATAGCTTGTTGGACATTCTGGACTGATGTTAGTCAGGGGAACAGGTGAAAAACAGGCCAATAATAACTACAAATATCCATGTCTGTGTCAACACCAGAACAAACGACATCATCCAACCAGAGCAATAAATCATGCAAACATATGTGAGCATTGGGCTTAAAGCTTCTGATGAACCTCAGAGACGTGTGATGAGACTATATCTAAAACATGTCAGCGTTGCATAGAGGCATGCATTAGATCCCATGATTAATTCACTTTTCCCCAGGCTAACAGGTTAGCTAGGCTGTGGCTGGAGAAAGCTGCTCTGTTAGTGCTAAATCATCTGTCTGTAAAGGGTGATGGGCAGCTCACTGGATGCCTCAAGGACAAAGACAACTCAGGCGATGAGGCTGGACTAACGAGAGCCTGACAGAAATGATAATGATTACCCTCAGGAGAGATTTTTCTGTGTGGCCTCAGATTCTCCCACAGGAAACAATCTTGTAGCTATACTGCAGTAATTTAAAACATCGCTGGAGGACACAACCCATTCATTCAAATGAGAAACCATTAAATGGGATTCAGCATTTGTTTATCTTTCATACATCAAGTCCAGGCTCTCCAATGACTTAAGCAAATGGTAGGTTTTGCCACCGTCAAATGAGGCAAGTGGTATTAGTCAATCAGGCTTGTTGCAGTAGGATGTTAGGTAAGGATAGCTGGTGGGTAATGAGAGTCAGCTGTAGATTTCAATTGATGGCTGACTCGTGTGTGTTATCACAGACAAATGGCTGATATAAAGATGATTAAAACAGAGCTGCTGCGGTCGCTCTGTCTCCAGTTTAAGTTTGTTTACAGAGCACTTGGTGGGTGCTTCATCTTCCAGACTGGCCTTTATTGCTCCCTTTGTTCCTTTTCTGCTCAATATATCACCTTCTTTTTCTCTGTCCATTTCTTAACCAATACTGTTGTAGTATCCATCTTTTGGAACTTCATATTTCTGCACAACTACAGAGCTCAGAAGAAGAATTGTCCCACCATTCTTTAGTGTAACGTCTGCATCTGATTCATAGTGTAACTTTCCATTCTTGTACTAAGCATAAGAACCAATGTCCTACAAAACCAGAAAGAGCAGACAGGAAAGTACAAGAAATAAGGCAGAAAATATAGATCAAATGAGAGACAGACGTTTTGTATGAATGGAAGGAAGCAGATCTTTCTTCCAGGGCATAATCACATCAAATATTAAAAAAGGATGAAGATATGTTCAAGCACTAAACTCTGTATGACCCAGAGCAGTCTCATTAAACATGAACCAGCCTGATATCATGACAGAACATGAAACAACTGCATTGGTCCACAGCACAAAACAGAAGTTTCATTTAAAGGCTCAAAATGTACCATTATATTTTCCTGTTACTTACAGACGCGACAAGTTTTCATTTATCACAAAGTTGACATCAGGTACACTGCAAAAAGTCTAACCAAATCTTAGATTTTTATATTCAGCAAACACTGTCTTAACTATCTCAATTTGAGAGTAATATACTTGACAAAACCAGAATGTGTAAGATTATTAGTCTAGTTTTGAGAGAAAATATCTTATTTCTTACTTAGTAAGTGAATCTTAAAATTGGATATTTTATTTGCATACTAAGGTAAATTATGACAAAGACACCACTTCATATCACTTTGTGTCTTTCGCTCCCAATTTTAGCTGTAAAAACTTGTTTAAAGACCTCCTGTGCTAGTTCATACACAAGTTTCTTGTTATAAAAATCATCTAGATGTTAGACAAGTGAAACTTGCTTAAAACAAGCTGTGAAAAACTCATTTCAAGTTTCTTATAGTGATAAACACTTAAAACTTGTCTGGTAATGCTGATTTTTAGTGTTGTTGCCTTCTCATTTTAAGAGAAAAAATCTTAAAAACAAGATTAACTGACCAGGATTTCAAGAACTGATTTCAGAGGTGCACATCCAACAGTCTGAAACAGTGGCTGGGTGGTAGAGCAGGTTGCCTCGTACTGAGAAGATAATGAGTTCAGGTCCAATTTCATCCAAACCAATTTGACCCTTGGTAAAAGAAGCCTTTACCAAACCTCATTCAGGTGCATGCAGATGGGAGGTTGGTGGGTGTTGTGCTGCTCCTTCAGAAATTGCTGCCTTTCAAGAAAGGCTTTTTAGCAAATTTGAAAAAAATGGTCTTGTAAGATTTTTTTTTTACTCTAACATGAGAAAGAAGAACACTCAAAAGAAGCATTACCTGACACTTTTTGAGGGATTTTTCACTAAATGAGGGACTTGAATTGAGTTTTTTATAACTTGTTTAAAGATATTTCTCCCCGTCTAAAGTCTTGATATATTTTCTCATTTTTAAGGAATCCTACCAAGTGTAATTATCTTACTGCATGGACAGATAATTTCACTTGATTAGAGTCTGATTTTACTCAATTTCAGTGTTTTTTAACTTGTATTAAGACCACCAAATTTTGCAGTGTAGCACATCAATGCCCTTGAGTCCATGCAAGCTACAGTATGACATAATGTCCACTTTCTATAACCCACTAATGTTAAGTTGGCCTTGTACAGTAAAGGGAACGAGTAGATGGAGAGAGGGGTTTAACCATAGGCCTTTGTTGCACTTTCATAGAAAAGATTACTGGTTTATGACTCAGCCTGCATATTTTCTGGTCATATTTTTTCACATGCAATTTATTACTTTTCTACTGCACTTCCACACATCAAATGTCAAAGGTTATCCGGTAAAAGTATATGGTTAAGTGTCAAACATCACAAATACATAAGTTTCCAACCTTAAAACTGGGCTTCTGACCCCTTTTAATGGCATTCATTATGTAATTTCATGGAGCTGTCATTCTCCTGAGGCTGAGAAACGGCACAATTTTTCACATCCTGGAGTATCATGTTAAAGCTACACTGCTTTACAGCACACACCAGCACCTGGATATCAACACACTGGTCGCTCACCATGGCTGATTCAGCAAAGAAATGCAAGAGGACATTATTAGAGAAAGCAAAGAAAAGGAGAGAAAGTGGCAGTAGGAGATCAAACAAGAGTCAACATCTGATTGATCTTTACTGGCTGGAGAGAGCGCAAAGAAGAAACAGGATGCAACCTTCGTTAGGGGGCGGCAAATATTCGCCAAGAGCTAAACGATTGCAAAAATATAAATGCTTACGGCCATCACATTTTTATATATTGACATTTGTTTGTTTTTTTTGTTTTTTTTAAAGTTGGGTTGTATGTAATGCCTTACCTGCAGTAGACAGCAGTCAGAGCACTCTGGAGACCTAAAGGCTAACCACCAGGATCCACCAAACCAACTAGGATCCACACAAACACTATGCTGTGGTTTTAAAAAGCCTTTTTAAAATAGTTCCATTAAAGGGACTTGAGGCAAGATTAAGAAACAAAACTTGCGACTGCCGGTTCAGGCAACTGCAGCCACGAGCGAAGCCGTCACAGGAGCGTGCACAAACTGAAGCTATAATGTTGTTTACTCACCTTTTTCTTCGTAGTTACACTTTTTAGTGGTCTTTCAGTTGATCTGGATCGTTTGCTGACGGCAGAAGAATCCATAACTATCGCTTACAGTGTTTGAATTTAACATGACCATTTTCGTCCTGTATCAAAACTGTGGATGTAGCGTCATTTGACGTCACGTCCGCAGGGTAGCGCGGGAAATTCGGACACCGAATTGCAGTGCATTTTGCAGCACACAGCCTGTTCAAGGTGACGGAGAGAAACGTGGGTGGAAATGTTATTTTTGGTATTTAGCGCTTCATCACCCATTAGTATTAAAAAAAATGGACATGTGTGTTTGGTTTTTTTTTCAATTCCTGCCTCTAGTCCCTTCAAAGACGCACTACAGAATCTGCAATTTTCTCAGTGCCCCCTATCAACTGCTAAACTGGCATCCATCTTGCATCCAACCTGCACTATGAACTCACTCTAGCCAATAAAGACAGTTTTGTTTTATCTCCTCCTTTTTATATATATATATATATATATATATATATATATATATATATATATATACATACAACACACACACACACACACACACAGCTTAAATCCCCAAGGGGAAATTAGGGTTCTGCATTTCACCCATCTCTGTACAGTAGTACAGTTCTGTCCCTTCCTTTCTTTTCCTCTCTTCCTCTGATAATGTTTTCTTGCATTTCTTTGCCGAATCCGCCATGGTACGCGTTCAAAACACCTGCTGTGTTTCTGTTTGCTAGCATGTGACACGGTGCGCAACCAATAGTCAACTGCAACGTCACACCACGCCAAGATAGTGCGATTTCCGAGCCTCAGGACGCTTCTGAGCCTCAGGACGCTGCTGGGCCGTGATGGCTCGAGAAATGTGCACAATAAATATTGGTGTGCTATCAAAAAGTGTCAAAGCCTTTTATGTCAAAAGGTTTTGTTGTGAGTCTTTAACTGCATCTGAAAAATATGGTCCATACTGTAACACTGCGTTGCAACAGGATATTCAGTATCAGATGCAAAGAGTCTTGTGGCATGAATATTCACAATATACATGTAGCTCTCACTCAAACTAAGTATTTGTTTATAACTGCATTTTACATCTCATTGCTGGACTTAACCCTCTAGGCGCCAAAGTCGCAATATTGCGACAGGCGACTTTACTGAATATAACAGACCTTATCTTTAAATCTATAGCCTTGTACCGTTACTGCTTGGTTTTACTACATCGCCAAGACATACAGCCTTAGTTCTGACGCCATTTTTTAGTGTGTTTATATGGAAAAAAATCAGAGAAATAAAGGTTTCAAACCCGACTCCCGCTCTATGCACGCGAAGCTGCAGGAGCGCGGGAGAGAGAAAGAAAAGGCGAAAGCAGCAGCGTGTTGGAAAGAGTGAGAGACAGATCGCGACTGTTAGAATAAAAAACTAAACTTCCAGAGGCCTTTACAGTGCAGACGAGGTGCTGCACTGATCTCTGCTGATCAGGATTAGAAGGGGACGATCAGGCCTCGCCAGAGACGAGTGACCGACGTCGCAGCGCGCGCTGCCACACTCGCGCCGCACAAACTGTCAGAAACACCCCGATGACGGTGAAAGTTTTCTCTGCCACGGTGATGGGAGAAAGATGAGGGACATGTGGGCAGAAGAGGGGATAATCAAAATAGGGGAGTTATTGATGACGGCTGGGAATGTTTGAGAATTGAGGAAGTTTTCCATGAGTGGATCAAAGACACTGACGAGCCTGTGTGGGATATCGCGGACACGAGGATCTCACAGATGCTCGTGCATGTGATTTTCTGTCCCTGTTTTCGGATGAGGATTTCTGGAACCTCATCACAAATGAAAGATATGCTCACCAGCACCTTGACACACACCAACTCCAGCCAAACTCCAGATTTCATGGCTGGTATGATGGTGTGAGGAGTCAGCTAGGTTATGAAAAATTATACATCTATAATAACAAAAAAGGGGAGAAAAAAAGCATAAAAACATAATTTTACCTGTTGATATATAAATTATATTAGAAAATGTACTCCTGTCAGATTTCTGTTCATTTATTCTGAGGATGAGAGGAGGAAAAGGATCAGTGAAAAAATGAAAAAAAAAAAATACTGTGTAATTATGTTCAGAATTCTGTTTTACTGAGTTTTACCTGCTGATATACAAATTATATTAGCAAAGTTACTCCAATCAAACGCCTGTTTCTTTATTTAGAGCATGATATGACAGTATAATTTTTTTTTCCTTTGTATAAATATGTTCAAAAATCTGTTTTTTTACTGAAAGTTACACAATCCAATATGGCCGCTACCTGATGACATCACAATATGCAAATTAGATGTGTATATTTACTCCCATCATAAACTTTAGGTCATGATGAATATTTTTCTCATTTACATTATGGATCTATCTCTCACCACCCCCAAGCTACAGCATTTTGAAATCTTAAAGTCCAAATGGAATATTTTCCTAAATAAACTCTGGCGCCTAGAGGGTTAAGAGGGAAATTAAAGTTGAAAGAAAAACTGATAAGTGGAAGAGAGAAAAGAGTGAAGAAAAGAGGGAGGTAGAGAGAAAAAAAACATGGATATACTTATAGTTAACTGATGCTTCTGTATAGAAACCCCTAAATAACATTCTATGGTCTTTGCTGGAAAAAAAAAAGCAAACCACTACAGGAGGACCTGCAGGTGGCTGTAGTATCATAAGATCATGCATACACACACACACACACACACACACACACAACTACGCAGAAAAGAGGTAAAACCTAGTCAGTGCAATGGGAAGCAGCATCACAGTGTCATCATACAGAATAGAAGGTGCTCTATGGTGCTAGTGCACCTCACAGCCCCATTCTAGGAAGCTTTTAGCTTCAGCTCGATCATCAGGAGAGCTTCTGATTCTGTAAAGTAAATACTCTGACTGCTGTCTGCTTCAGGCAAGACAAACTACTCATTACTACTTCATAGAACTCAATTCTAAGAAATACAAAATATCCCTTTCATCCATTATGAATGATATGATGTGTCGTGAATGCTGCCAGACAAAAAACAGCTTGGTGATGAGACCATCTCCCATTTTACAATGAAGCAAAGCTGCAGTTTAAACATATGAATAAAAACCTGATCCAAGTGAATTTCAACAAACTCTCCTAATTTAAAAAAATAAATATGAAAGATGTTGTGCAATTAAATGATTGTTTAATTCTAGCAAGAATAGTGCACAAATAAGTGATGTAAATGTAAAATGATAAATTTGTCAGCCCATTCAGACTATGTTTTATCAGTCACTGACATTTACACTCCCTGGCCTTTTGCTCCTGTCATGCACATTTATTCTGACTATCAGGAAAGGGGGAAGAAAGGAAGCGTTTAAAGCAGTGAAAGGGCCAAAGAGAGTCAGAAGATAACTAAAATGTCAGAGTGTTAGACTACCCTCCTTTAGATGAAGGATAAAATATTTCTGCACTTTCAGCCTCAGCTTGAACATGTGGTCATCTTTCAGACTATTCTTTCTATTTTCTCTATTCTGTATTGCTCAATTTTTGACAAGCACCATGCATCATCACCGGAGGGAACAGAAGAGAACGAGTTAGAAAACAACAAAACAAGCTCAGACAGGGTTTTGCAACAGGCCTTGACCCAAAGGAAATGAAATTGCCAAACAGTATGCAGGCTGCATTGAGTACCCCTCCAGACAAAGACTCCAAGATTTAGACGGGTCCTCTGAAAATATCCTGCTCGCTCAGACATTCATTTTTTATGGAAAACCCCTGAACTTAAGTGAAAGGAAAAACAATAGTTGTGTGGATCAGGGAAAAAAAAAGCTTCCAGCTCAGCATTTGGCTGCAAAGTCTCCATGTACATCTGGTTCCAAATTATGCAACATGGCCTGCTGACCACTGTCTGACTAATCACTGTGACAGGGCAGGCCTCCAACCAACACAATTCCACACCTACACTTAAAAACAAAGACACACTTATGGTATGTGCACACAAAAGCACACATTTTTCTAATCACTGACTTGGAGAGTTACAGAGAACTGCAATGTCACAACAGGTCAACCTTAAAGCCAAACACACTTCCAGTAAAGAGAAAAAAACCTGGCAGACTGCAGCAACATTACCTAAACTGTCTTAAATTACAGCAAGAAACAGATTCTTTGAGAATCTCAAAGATCACTCACAAATGCTCCAACTCATGGCAGTGCCAAAGCTGTTCTTCCTCAACAGGATTCTCTTTCTGCCTGATCGTGTTAAGCTTTGTTCAACCAGCTGAATCTGCTCAAACAGAAATGCAGGGGGTACACAGAGGACAAGCCAACAACAGGAGTAGCCAAGCTCAAACAGCTTCCTCACTGGTGCATTTATCTCACTCTTGCCTGGGGCTCCTCCTGGGATCCAGGCTGGGAAGGCAGGAAAGACCCCTTGCTAGGATTTGGCACTGTCAAAGTAGAAGTCACCATCACCTGCAGCCTGCATGCCAAGATATTACAAACCTGACAAAACAATCTCGTTAAAAAACAGAGCTTCTAATTTATTTCTGTATCTGAGTTCATTTCCATCTGCATCCATGTCAAATTTACTGTGAGGCGATCTTTTCAAGGCAGCCTCCTCTAACAGACTCAGTGTTTGCTTTTTTTAAACACTTGCCCCCCCCCGCCAAAAAAAACAAAAACAAAACCAAAACACTAAAAAGGCAAAAAGTGCAGCAATCAATTTTACTTGATATTTGTTCAACTTCACCACCCCTGTACAGATAGCACAGATAGCCCATCTGGACCACTAAGGTTGTCAATAACCGAGCATGCAGTGTGACAGTAATCTTATCAGGCAACACAGTGATTACAGTTCAAGCAATGAGGGAAGAGGTTCCTCTCATTTGTCTTGCTTTGTGTGTGGAGATGTGGCCAAGAAAGACTGATAGAGCCATCACACCTGCACAATACCACTGAAACTGCAGGCCACCGTTAATTGGGGTAGTGAAATGATAAAGGACGGCCAGCATGTGTGCGATTAGGATGAAGCACTACATCCAAACATGTAAATTCAGCTTCATCCTCGGATATGATTTTTATAACCAGCCAATAATACCTTAACTTAACTGTTGTACATATGCCCATTTGTTTTGCTACTCAAACTGAATATAATCCAGTTTAAAATTTTATTCATATTCAACTCCCAATCCCATTCAGATTTAATGTTTTAGAATCCTGGTCCCTTCCCCTCAAGATATTTAACACAAAGGTTCAGCATATGAAAGCACTGTGACATAAGGAGCAGTCAGTACTTTAGATGAAGGTATCCTAGAAATTTTTGGTATGTTTGTCAACATCCGACAATCAGAAAATGCTCTTTGATTATTTGGATTACATGTTTGAACCACCACCACATATACAGGAACCTATGAAGTCTAACAATGATAACAGTGATAATAAATCCTTCATGTGAATGCTTTGCAACTATGAAACACCAATTACCAAACAGACAATACAAATAAACAATGAGTAAACTGGCATTGCCAGTGTCTGTAATAACATGCGTGAAATTTACAAAGAATTATGAACAATGCACATATGACGCTCACAGGATCATCACATACGTTTCCCCAACTTCCTGCCACCGAGCACTGGTACATTATTGACTTAAGTTCTTCCACCATATCCAATTCCTGCGCCCCCATGTGCCTTTGTGGTTTGCTTTATTGATATACGTTTCACATCTAACAAAAAGAAAGTAATCTGTGGACTGGAGATTACATAACAGGTCTTATTTAAATAGATTCCCCCTCAAACTTCTTCTCTGTTTAGCAGACATCGTCTTCAACTTTTTCAGAAGGCACCAATGTGCACATTCACATGCAAATGCAGACTTACAGGAAAAACATACACATTCACACCCTGAAGGAAAACATTAATTTATTAATTAGAGCTGAATCACTGTGATATAGGAGACGTGCTGGGAGCGTGAAAGGCAGCTGTAATAGACGGAGCTGGAGATGGCAGTTAAACCAGAAAACAACTTATCACATCCAGCAGAATTAGACATCTACAGAAGTATCTCCCACTAAAATGATTAATTTTGCTCAGAAAGAAAGAAAATTATCCCTGCGTACTTTAAGACATCTGACTCAACTCCATTAACTTAACTTACTTAAACTAACTTTTTAGTTTTGAAAACCATTTAAGTCTTACAATGATTCCAAATTAATGAAGTTTAGAGTTACTTATTGCTGGCAATTCAGGATTATAATAGCTTCATGCTGCATTTAGATCATCCTCAAACATGTAACATTTATTTTTTTAAGTGCATTAAGAGTGTGGAGACAAATGTGCATTTTGTGGCCGTCACATTCTTGGGCACAATGCCCTGGTGTCTAATGCTGGAAAGATCATTTTAACTTTCAGTTCAACCCAAAATTATATTTGAGAGACAGATTTTTTTATTACATTACAGCAATTCTGACAGTGCAAGAATCCATATACTCAACTTTACAGTTCCCCGATAGATCTGTCAAAACAACAAAAAAAAAAACAAGTTGCTGTAATAGGATGTCAATCAGCAGTGCTCCACCGAGGGAGGAAACGACACCTGCCCAGGAGACCAGATGCGACCCAGCAGTGCGTCACTCAGCAGGACACCAGCACATGGGTACATGAGCTGAACAAGGCCACAGGCAGACGGATGAAAAGCAAAGCTTTGGATGACAACCAAAGGTGTCAATGTATGGGTGACAGAGCACAACAAATCAAACCACTTAATCTGCAAGTACAAGGTGGATGCGGCAACGCAAGAACAATGTTGGGTGGAAACAGAGCCGTTTTAAAAACCTCCGTTTTACTTTGGGCTTACTTTTTCTCTTCAAATGTAGATAATCGGTTCCACGATCTTTTAAATTTGAAGGTAATAATGATTCAACACATCTCTAATATGGTTTACACTGGTCTCACTGTTCATAATGTGAAGCTGTGCCATACTACCAACAGTAGGCGACTGTATAAAATGGCAAGAAAAAACTAAATTAGCACAGCTATGGTGTGGGAGGGATTTATCACATTTAGTCATACGCAGCGATTCATATGACAACATTTTGTTAAAGTTCTTATCTCCAAAATAGGTGTGTTTTATGTCAATATAAAACTTTTATCTCAAATGCTTTTTTACACCATTGTCTTTCATGGTCAGTGCAGCTAGTAAATGGCACAAAGGGGATCTGGTTTAACAAAGCAACATGTCAGCTTTGGTAAGAGGATATAAAACAAACATCAACATTAGTTAAACATTTACTGAGAGAAAAAAAAAGCCAAAACATTAAAATCAACATGACTCTTTCCTCCCTTCACTGACCTCAGCCCTTTAGTACATAGTTGTTAGCCCTAAGACTATCAGATAATCCAATAATTGCACACTGCAGAACTAACCCTACCCTTCCACATAAAAATAGCCACCCTGCACACTTGCAGATGTTGTGTTACCTGATCAGGCTCAGGTTGAGGTGGATACTATTTGCAGAGGAACATGAAGTAAAACAAAGAACCTGGTAATAGATGGGCCGGTTTAACGGTTTACATCACACACAGTATGATCACTGAATATTAGGGCTGGGCGATATGGACCAAATGTATCATAATTTATTTGTTTTAGATGACGATATATAATTTACACACACACGCGCATTTTTTTACCTTAATTTGTCTGAATGTTTAATTTAAAAATCAAACACCTGTGTTTAGTATTGAAACATGTTAAGCATAAAGGTATAGTTCCACCTCAGTGATGGCATTTACAAAAACACTGGTTAGAAATGTTTGTTAAATCTTAATAACTCAAGATAAATGGCTGGCCATTTCTGATTTTGTTGTGGAAGGCTTGGGGAGGATTGTTTTCCAGACAGATGGTTTAAATAATCAGGTGACAGTGTTCCCCGATTATAATTCCACGATATAACTGTATGTAAATCTCTCTCTCTCATGTAAATGTCATATCTCCCCTATCACACCGGTATATCCCACAGCCCTACTGAATACAAACCATAAACTAAGCAGACGCATTATTAGCTGTTGCTTAAATGAAATGATGCTCATTGGAAAAACTACACATTCCGGAGGGTCGACTATCTAAACAGAACTGTATAGTGGAAGGAGTGATGCGATAAGGAAACTAATGCTCTTAAAAAGGTACTGTTGTGAATCAGTTTCATTAGAGGCTGTACAGACTGGAAGTGCAGATTGTTTCTATTAACACTAATTGCATAAGATAACTACACATATTCCCTCTCTGTATTGCAGACAATGCTTTCAACCCCAAAACTGATTACTTATGCAGAGGTTCCTTTCAGAAACCACAGAAGATTAAAGTTGCATCTACCGTGTCTGAACCGTGAACGTTTCTTGTTTTTACTTTCAGCATTGATAACGAATTCAACCTGATGTTTCCAGTGTCTCACAGTGTCAGCATTGCTACAGTATATCTGCTGTTATCAGAATGTGAGAGCTTAATTTGGGCTGTGCACTGAAATCAGCAATCTACAAAAGTTGTGCAGTCTGTTTTTTCATAAATGTTGCACAAGAGGCGGTTGGTTGTAAAGCCAGTACTGTGATCATGCATGTTTAACCCAAATATGTAACTTGTGTAAAAAAAAAATGTTTACTCCAGGTCATCATTTGATCCTTCATTTCAAATATTCCAAATCCAACATCTGTAAAGCTCCACAATGCAAGAGAAAAGTATAGATTCTAGTGTTTTTGTAGCAATAGTATGAGGCTTGCTTCTGTAGTTACTGGATAGACAGTTGGAAGGAAAGCAGAAAACAAATAAGGAAATAAGAGAAGTGAAATGACTATGCAAGACCAACATGCCAAAGTTTAAGATTCTGAGGAAAATATATGGATAACTGTAAAAATCCAAGTGCCTTTTGACCTTTACTCCCGACACAAGATAAACATGATATAAGAACTCAACTCACAGTAAGGTTTTCCTTTAAAGGCTGTGAATGATTCACAGTTTCCAAGGGTGAGAGCACCACAGGGCCACTGAACCTCAATTTCAGTGCAGTTACTAAGGCCACCAAGAGTGGAGGGAGCAAATTACAAGTCCTGGGAATGAGCGAGTCACTCGGCTAAATGGCCTTCTCATTGTCCATAGGAGGCACATTCTGGGGTGATAGAAACAAGGTGAGAGGATATGAAAAGTCATGCACAATGCTGTTCTTTTAGACTGAAGTAAAACAGGAGTCAGCATGCACCGGTTGAAAAGGCCAGAGTTTGACCAGTATCACCAAACGAATAACACAGAATGACTGACAGTGATTGGAGGCACCACCAGCACACGGAACTGAGCAGGATCAACGTCTCCAGTCGGCCCCATTCAGCTGTGCAAGCTCACATCTTTCATAATCCTGCCAAAAGCTGCCATTGCAAGTGTCCTTTGAATGAGCTGCTGTCAATCCCCAGATTAGCCAAAGTCAGATGTGACAAGAAACCACAAAGAGGAATGAGACTGTTCAAGTTGTTCATTTATTCAAACAAAGTTACTTCACTCTCCTGTTCTACAATAGAGAGCCTAAAATATGTATATGGATTAAAAAAATACAGACCTAAAGTGATCTGCAGATGCACACATTTTAGTTTGTACCTGTTTAAAGTTCTTCTTTAATGGCAACACACACACGCATACACACCTTGAGTAATCCTGTCAGTCTGCAGTCTGCACAAGTTGCAGCTTGTGAAATTCATCTTGCAAGAAGCTGAAGAGAAATGTGTTGCTTAACAGATACCAACATAAAACCTGCCTAATTTAAATATACTGCATACATGCATACATGCATGCATGCATGGATACATACATATTTTTTATTTTTTTGTAAATTCTTATTTACCAACGTATGTTTGAATACAGCAAAACAAAATACACAAAAGAGATACGTTGGGCTTAAAAATGTGGATGGAGGATCAGAGACTCTCGCACCACAATATCTAAAATCCTGTGGGAAATGCTGATTATAGGTACAGATATCTCCTTTGCATTTCTGTAATTGTCCCAAAAAGAGGAGAAATTTGTTGCTTTAAAGGAGTCATCACCCGGAAATTCCACTTTTTCACATTAAAATATGTGTACTGGAACAGGACCTCAGTTATAACGTGCCAGAAACTCTGGAGAGTGAAAGTGACTTCGTCTTTGAGTGCAGGCGCTCTCTCCTCACCAGAATCGGCCACAAGCACGCGCTCTCCACAGTACGTGAATTGAATTTCTTTCTCCGAATGACGTGAACTAGAAAGGCTGGTAGCTGCTAAGCTAGCCTCTTTAGCGCCACCTAAAAGCAGCTGATTACCTGCCACGGAGTAAATCAGCTTTGTCAGAAAGGACGCCGACGACAAGGAGGAGGGGGGAGATTGCCATTCCGAGTTGCCTCGGCAGAAATTCAGCAGTTTTCGGTGCTGTAACAGGAGGGACAGCTTTACAAGGGAGCAGTGGATTATATTTATCAGTGAGGATGTGCAGTCGGTAAGTGTTGCTGCTTGTGTAACTTATTATCTTTTGTGTCAGAGACCAATTAACGGTGGTTGACGAGCGGACAAGCTTCTAATGTAGCTACAGAAGCTAACACTGTTTGGTTAACTTCACGTCAGACGTCTGCTCCTTATATTCATCAGAGTCCAGCACTTTTACTCCGCGGATCCTCTCCATCAAACATACCGTTATGTTTTTATCACGTTTTTCTCTGTTGGGACATCATTTCCTTCACCTGCTCTGTCCTGATAAAACTTTGTTTTGGCTTTGACGTTTGCCTCGTGAACGCGCTTACAGACAGGTCTAACTCTCGTGCGTATTCTCGCGACAAACAAAAGTTGGAGATAAAAAGAGGTTAAAATGAGCTCATTAAATTTTCCCCACACCCAACTACAATTAAAAATTCATTTGAAGATAATTTAAGAAGGATTGCGCATGTAAAACACTAGGTTATGACACCTTTAATAAAAATATGAAAAGATGCAGAATGAAATGAAAAATACTTTATTTATCCCAGAGGGTAAATTCAACATTGACTGAATTGCAGAACATTTGCAGCATGTTTTATAGAAAGTAGTAAATGTCAGAGACGGCATTGGATGCAACACCAGCTCAAAATACAGCATACTGCACATGATGCGCATTATCACTTACTCATGATGCAGCATCCTGTTTCCTGACTAGCTGGCATGTGGGAACTCTGCTGCTGCTCAGCTGTGCAGCACAAAAAGCTGCTCTCCAGAAGCGAGTGGCGACAGGCTAATTGGTGCTCAGCAGGTGGAGAAACAAAAACAGCAATGACGTCATTCTGGGGTAATTGGGGACTCCGTGGGGGATGCCTCCCTTTGCCTTGCACCAGCATGAATGCCCACCCTTCCTGTACCCCTTCCATCCATTCACCAGCACTGAGTAGTTACATTACACATTGTGTAAGTGGTAACAGAAGAACTGAATGCGCCTAAGACTTCAGCTATGACAAAGAGATCTACTGTTTCCCTCTAAGGAGGCTCTCTGGTCAAGGCTGATCATGAATAGCTCTCCTCCCCCTCTTCGTGCAAATCATTCCAGCAAGCCATAGAACTGGGGCTGTCACTCACCCAGTTAGGTGTCAGGCCTATGTAGAGGCCTCGCTTCAATTCTCGTTTCTGAGGTATGTGCCATGTTAGCACCCCGAAGCAGACGATAAAACAAAGAGTCTTTGTTCGTCTCTGTGCTTTTCATCAACATGAGGTCGGGTGCCGGGGCATGAGCAGGGGGAGGCGAGGATTTGGTGTCGGACAGAAAACAAGTGCGTCCCTTCCTTATTCATGTCTGTGCCAGCTAGAGATATCTCCAGAGTGGCACAAAGACAGCAATGCTGTCTTTTGTGAAAAACCGAGGCAGGCTGGATTTCACCGCCTGCTTTCCCTCCCCTGCCTGCTGAAGACTTCTGTTGACTCAAATGTTGTTTCATCTGCTTCAGTTTTTTTTTTTTTTTACATCTCACATCATTCATACATCCATCTCTCTTACATCCACAGATGAAATCCTGTTTTTAAACAGCTTTAACCCTGTTTTACAACATGATTTGTTTCATTTCTTTGATCCATTCTTGCCTTTTTCTTTGATGCAATTTTGAGTAAAAGACCTTTAAAAAAAAAGTCATTAGGCCTACTTGTTTGAAGAAAAAATATTTCAAAAGTCGTGCTCCAGAGGGAGTTTCTACTTTCGTCCATCTTTAACATTCAAATAAGATACTAAAATAAGGAATTAATTTCAAACTTTAATTAAAAAAAAATAAATCACAGGCCAAAAGTACAGATGAAAAAAGTCAAAACCAGCTCAAACCAACATGAATGAACACAGCCTCACAGCAAAACCAAGTCACTCCTAACAAGTGAAAGATTTGTAGCCGATTAGTGCAGGTTGACACAAACGACTCTGAATGGCATCCCAAGTGTTTTAAACTAAATCACTTCAAAAAGTCATTTCAAGATTTAGTTGCCGTTTCATTGCAAATTTACATATGACAAAATTTGGTTACGACTTGGGCTAGGCTTTGCATTGAAATCTACTTAGTTCAAACAACACACACACAAAAACCCTGTTTAAGTTAAGGAAACATTACTCACATTTACATGGAGACTTTTTCCTCTTTTGCATTGAAATCATTCCGAAAAAAGATTTCAAGGCTGCCGTTTACATGGGATCTAATTTATTCCGATCTGCCATGTACATGCGCCAACGTTTAAGCAGAATAATGCAACATCATGTGATTTATCAAAGACCGAGGTGTAAAAACTGATCGCTGTGTGTGGTTTCTGCAGTACTTTAATCAAGCGGCAGCTTGATACTCATGCGCTCCTACTGCAAACAACGAATAAAAAAAAGGTGTAGAGACAGAGTTTGACTCAAACTTCCTGTCTCTGTCCAGGGAATTTCGTTATTCACTGCCATCTTCCAAAGTAAGGAAATGTCTCTCATTGCATGTTTACGACAAGCTGGAGCATGAGCTGTAAGAACACAACCTCACAACTTTCCCATTCAATGTTTACATGACACCACGATCAATGGGGAAAGGAATATTCTACCTCTGTGAAAATTAAACATTGCATTAGCCATTGACAGACTCAGATGGTTGTAAAGAAAGAAAGAAGAAATAAGTGCTTTCTTTTCTCCTGTTTGATCAAGAATAGTCACTGACCCATTAATATCACCACAAACTACAAGGTCTAGTCCAGGGACAGGAGCGTAACAAATAGCATCTTTATTTTGTCCCAGTTCTCAGGGGGTATTCTTTGATGGCTTCATTAAGCATTCATTTTAATTTCATGCTTTGGAAAAGTACCAGTATAACCAGTCTCTTTAGAATGCTGCGCTTCCTTACAGTATCTCTGATATAACAGTACTCCACCCCTCTCAGGATGGTTCTGGGCTTACATTTACTCTTTGTGCAACAACTCAAATCCCACAAGACTTCAAAGCAACACTTTTCCTTCAGCAGAGCAACAGCAGAGACCTTTCTCTGTGATGTTGTCAGTCACAGTGGTTACTACTGGTCACAGGTTTCCCCTAAACTTGTACTGAGTTCTTAAATCCCAATGAATATGAAGTAAAAAGTAAAAGAGGAAAAAAGGGACCTATCATTAACTAAAGAAGGAAGTTCAAGTTCTCTCTCATGCAGGACCCATAAATAACACTGGGAGCATCTTTATGCAGCAAGTACATGGTAAAAACATTCATGAAAGGAAACGGGACTAAAAATGTCCTGCAAACAAATTCACTGAAATATATAATTTAGTAAAACACAGTCAATATGGAAAGAAGACCCAGTCAAAATGGAGACAGTTGACATTTCTAAGAACAAAACAATAAATCACTGTTCAGACGTCCTACAGAAAGGGAGTTAAGTGGTTGGAGCTACAAACAAAAGGCGAAAGGAAAAACCAAGGCCAGAACAGAATGGGAAAAAAGACATGTTACAGCTCAGTGCATTTATGTCTGTGAAATATCCATTTAATCCAAGTCCCTTTTCACATCCTCAACATTTACAGATCACATACAGCAGTGGGGAAAAATTGTGATGCAAACCAGCAGAAACACAACGCAACAGTTTTTTCAGTGTCACCAACTGGAGCATCTGCAGCGATGTAAACCCCTCCTTCACATCCTCACTGCCTGTCATCCCAGCAAGCCTTGCATGCTATGTGCGCCTCAGCAAGTAAATAGGCCACTTCACCTGCACTGCTGCTGTAATTGGAAAGAAGATGGGCCACTGCTCCGAGAACATTTCTCCTGGGCATGGCAGTCAAATCGGATGGCTCAGTGATATGGCTGATGCATATGTGGCAGACAATCTCACTAAAGCCCCCTTATTTGACACTATCTAGACCTGCTTCAATCCTTGCTGTGACATACCTGAACCCTCAATAAGGTGCGCAGAATTTCTAAAAGCTTTTGGCTCTGGGGCAAGACTGTGACACTTGGCAGGCTGAACAACTGCAGTGATTAGTGTGGCACAGCATCCTTAAAAGACATTACATCAAAGACATATCGCAGCTGGCAAGGTCAAAGTCCAATTTACATGAAGACTGTTACAACTCTTGTCAGTGTCCAGGGGAAAAGAAAGGGTGGCAACACAAGAAGTGTTTGTAATGAACCACAAACACAGTTGCAGCTCCTAATAATTCAAACCAGTCTTATCATTTGGACAACCTACTTGTTTAAGAAAACATCACACACATTTTCCTCTATAAGTGTGTGTGGTCTCTCAGCTCCAGTATTCTCACACTGACTAAATGTCCACCGATGCCCAAGGGGGAAAAAAAAAAGAAAAAAAAAGAAAATTATTGCATTCATTAGCCTGATTGATTAGCAAAGGTTTCCATTTCACCTTGAATGCATCATCTCAGTGTGTAATATAACACAAATCACCTCCCTGAAAGCATAAAACGGCCACTAATGGTTCTCATTTGCATGGTAGACCAATTAGTGTAAACTCAGATCTTCTAGTTTCAGACTTCTGTGACAGATCACCTCTTATCTTCACAGCCACTGAAACTCACAGAATGAAATGCAGGGCTTCGGACACATAAGACGTGTATGAATCTTTTGAACTTTCATCTCTCCAGGGGTTTGTTACTCTATAGGCAACAAGAGAAAGGAGATGTGTGAAAATAATCCACAACACTTCATTAGTAAAATCCACCATGTTTTCTCTCTCACAGCCCCAAAGCACATCTGTGATGTTAGACCCCCACACAGATCAGTTAAGTCGTGCAATTCTCCAAGTTCTTCATCTGATCCTTGGAGAGCAGAAAACATCACAACTTTGCCCATTTCAGCCCCAGCGTGATTATGCAGTTGATATTCCCCAAATGGATCAGGGTCAGGGTTTTCTGAGAGGAATAACTGTTTCGTGTAGGCTTTGTAGCTACATCAAAAAAGGTGACTGAGGGAGGCAAAAGCATAACTTAATCATTTCAAAGAACAAAGTTCCTGGTGCTGCTGTGGTATTGTACATTGACAAATGTAAAATCACTAAAATCTGGATCACCAGAGTATGGTGGGACATACAGGCGCTATTCTTTACCATGATGCTTTTTAAAAACAAAACAAAAAAAAAGAACTTAAACATATTAACCTCAAATACATTTAAAGACACCCCCCCCCCCCCAAAAAAAAAAAAAGAAAAAGAATCCCACACCCTTTTTCTATAAATACACAAAACTAACAGGCAGCCTTTTAATTCATCCACTAAGCTTTCACTCACTGTCAGCTCCTGACTGTTCTGGGAGGCTGAAGAAGCTGTTCAATATGATCAAAGTGCTCAGGGACAGATTAAGAAAGCAAGGCAATATGTCTACCAATACACTGCCACAACCTGGCCCCTCAACCATCCTCACTGCCCCTCAAAGTAAATAACCGGAGTGTCCGCCACTGACCTGACAGAAAATTGCCTTATTGATCCTCTCAGTGATTTTCAAATGTGCCCTTTTCCACACAGGAGCCAGACTGGAGTTTTGTTAGAGGTACTGTAGGGGGTACTGTTCAGGGAAAAGCTCTTATAGGTGTGTGAGTGAGAGAGTGAGTGAGTTTATCTTGGAGCCTACAGGTTCAGTTGGAATTTAGAGATTAGATGGTCCAGCTGAGTCATTTTTTCCCCTGTCCGACTCCCCATGAAGCACATGGGAAATCACTTTTCACATATTCAGTTCCCACGAAAGAGAAAATGTGGAAAGAGCATGCATGGCTTACAGAGATGTGTTAAGGAAATACATTGCTCATGAAACACATACACGCGCACCAAAACAGACATGCCCCATCTTCCTGCTCCATTTTGTATACTTAGCTATAATTTACAGGAAACCCCTGAGGCGGGACTCAATCTGTGGGGCAAGGAAGAAGGAATCAAAGAGTTTCATTACTCCAATCTCACCCAAAAGGTATTGCCCAACACGCATACAGTAAGTCAAAAACGCTCGCACATAAACAGATCCATGCTTCTGCTAATTTGCTTCCTCTTGCAATGGTGTTCATCATTCTGTTCATGTTGTTTTTCTTCATATTCCAGCTGCATTAAGCCTCCTCTTTTAAAACTCTAAAATGTTTATGTGCATTTAAACAGCATGACATGCCTTAGATAACAACCCTGCATATTTAAGGATTTAGGTTATACAATTTCAGTAATTCAGTTTGATGTGAAACTGCAGTACATAGAAAAGAACATGTCTCCATATGAGCTAAAAAGGTTTATAGGACAGTTCATTTTGTAACCTGATGTTTTCACTAAATCAAGGCCAGATGTATCGTGAGGTTATCAGGCCACAAATGACCCCAGGGATTCACAAGACCTCCAACACTCTTCAAACACTTTGCAAACGGGGAACACGAGGCACATGGAGGCCAACGGGTTAAACCAAGTGAAAGCACACATATCCATCCACATTACTCATAAATCTCAACTCTTTTCTTTGTGTTGTCTAATGAAGTAAAGCAGCTCTTCCTGCAGGTCGGGGGTGGGCGATAAAGCGCTGAGAAGGCACTTTCTAGGAGCTACTCTCTTGGACCTTTGAAGTGCCAACAACAGGCTGAAGGAAATTTCTCTCCTTGATCCCTGCACTGTTCTTGTTTGTGTGTGGAAGAGTGTGGGCCGACCTCTGACCAAGATACAGCTGAATGTGCAAAGGATGTCAGCGAGAGACCAGACACACAGTAAACTGACACTGATAATGTTGATCTCTGCTTAGTCCACTTCCTGTTTCCTGGAAAACTGAACTATTCTTTCCAGCTGCTTAGCTAGTTTCGCTAGCAGGTTCTGTGCCCAGAGTAGTTTTTGGGTTGGTGTTATACTGGTTCAGTTCCGTCGTTTGTTGATCTGCTTTATGTAATGTAGGAATTTTTGCGCAGTAAAATATAATCTTAAACACCGCCTGCGTTGTCAGATTTCTAAAATATATAACAGCAGTTGAGTCGCTGGCAGCATCAGCTGATAGACGCTAAGCTACATGATAGGCTGGAATGAAAAACGAAGGCAGACTTTTTTTTCTATTGAATTTCTTATAGAGGTTTTTTTCTTTTTTTTTTTTTTTTTTTTAAAACACACCTATCGCAGACACGTCTAGCAATCGATATATAGTCGCCCAGTCCTAAAAACAACACTGGATGTTTGAGCATTTCCTTCATCTCAAGTTCAGATCAGAGTGAGATGAAAATTAAATCAAATGGAAAACCTGATAAACCTGAAAATCCTAGGAATTCCAGTGAATGTACAAGCATATTTTTTGTAATAAATACATTTGAAAGTAAGCCAAGTCTTACCTTTAGTTTTCATCCTTGATTAAGAGTAATAGCTTTTAATGTTTGACGGTATAATGGAATTTTCCATCATGTTTGTAAATGTTACTGTACATTGTGAATATTGCACTGAAGCCTGATTTGAAGAAAACCATGAGTTGAATTGAAATTGCAATATATGCCACAAAAATTGCAATTAGATCTTTTCCTAAACTTGTTCAGCTCTACTTGGCATAGGAGGTGCTGCTCATACATATAAGGAGTCTGCTGAAGTGGGCATCTGAGTAGGATGCCACTTTGGAGGTTTTCCCCACACAGGCTACTGGGAAGAGACCCCAGGGCAGAACCAGGACTCACTAAAGGGATTACTCGGCCCCTCTGGCCGCAAAATGTCACCTGAGAATGTCTACCCCCACCAAACAGAGGAGCTAGACAGAGTTTCTGGGGAGAGGGGGATGTGGGTCACCCTCCTAAGACCCTTCCTTGAATAAGTGGAGAAAAATGAGTGGATGGAGGGACTTCAGACACCATTTTCAGCAATGTGAAGTGCATTTGGTTAATTTTTTTTTTTTGTTTTTCAGAATTCTCTACTACCAATGGCTACACGTTAGAAGATTCAGAAATGTTGAATAGTGATTATACAACTAAGGTCAATTTGACATTACAATGTTTTCCTTGTCCAACCAAAAGCCTCAACTTCTGATCTTACTAAAAGCTTTTGAAAAGAGAAACAGAATTTTTGGACATACAGTAACAACATAAACAGTGAAATACTTTTGATGAAAACTTTTATCAGCTCTGCTTCTATAGGTATGTACAACTTAATTACATTAGTTACACCACAGTACAAAAATCTAAATTTGGACTTGTAAGTGCAAATCAGAGCTCATCTTCAGAACAATGCAGAGTGTGTCCCTCCAGCTGATCCATTGTAGCACCAACCTGGTTTGAGAGAAACAACAATCACTGTGGCTTATTATATAATTTACAGAGCCATCAAACGCCCATTGAAAATAACTTAATGAAATGAGATCTGAAATTTGAATCAGTGGGGTGTAAATTGGCTCTGGACACATTGGTAATTACCTGCATATTGTCAACAAGTCGGAGTAAACAAATATAAAACTGTTAGCCTTTGCATTGTTGAGTAGAGAAGTACTGAGAGATATACTGCACATTTACACGATGACACACAGGAGAAACAAGAGCATGAGCATGCGTCACAGAGGAAGGAAGGGTGTTAATGAACTGCATCAACCACAACAGTAAAGAGGAAGAGCTCATGCTGGATATCAGAGTGCTACAGTTTGCATACTAGAATAAAACATCTCAGCCACAAGAGAGAGACGCTCATACGAGAAGTGTTAGCAGTATTTATAAAGCACAACATTTATGCAAATGCATGTCAGAAGACTGCAGGCAGTCTGAGGTACATTAACATCCATGTACAAATGATAAGTGGGTGAACAACTGGCTGACTCAGCATCTATATTACAGAAGGGGAAAAGCAAGGGTACAACAGAGCAGAACTGCAAATGAGAACAATTAGAAAAACTGATAAGAACTTTCTGTCGTGATGACAGCTGATCCATCCTCCTCTCTTGGATCTCAAATTCAAGTCAGTCTGTTGTAGTCTTGCAGATGTCTCTGGCTCATTTTAAGATTTCCTAAGCCCACTATTTTCAGTTAAAAAATCTGATAAACCTAAACAACTATGCCTGCTTCCCCCCTCTCCAGCACGGTCCTGACCTTGACAGATAACCTGTAGTGATGCATTAGCCAAGTCTTCGGGAATGTGTCTGAATCTATATGCCACCCCTGAAGGATGCTGGAATGATGCATCAACACTTGACCTTTTCCCGTTCATTTTAATTACATGGCGAGGATGTCATGCAATGACCCGAGGTGACTGTAAAGGATACCCAGAGATACTGTGGCTTCAAATGTGCAGGGAAAAAAATTAAATCCAATTATTTTGATAAAAAAATAACGACTGCCTGTACACTTCACGCACAATTGTTGTGTGTGGGCTTTTGCTGGATTGGTTTCCATTCAGTGACGCTCCGTCTATATTTCACCATCCAAAGGTGTGGGAGTCAAAGTGCTTATTAATCAGCAGCAGCTTTCTGCATGTTGAAACAGGATGAGAGCTGGAGGTTATATTTATGAACCTGAAGCTGAGAATGTTACTGTAAGAGGACCCTGCTCGATGCTCTGCTGAACTGAGTGAAGAGATGAGATGTAAATGTTGCCAGGAGCAACAGGAACAAAGCAATGATGGTGGTGGCTTTCTTTCACTGCTTCTGATAATTATGTGCGTACAGTTGCACCAGCGATGTGCTCACTGATTTTATCACCTTCAATTTTTGATTTCCGTTTTATCCATTTTTCCCCAAATCTCCACATCATCACTCCCCTAACAAATTGCTGGGAAACTAAAATTGGTGCCATTAGATCATTCACGCTTACATGTGTCTGTTAGGGTTGGGCAGCTGCAATTGTAGAAGCTGGAGGCGAGACTGAAACAGACTCAAACCTGAATAGAAACATTTAAAGTCTTGACGAAATAAAAAAAACAAAGATCACTTTTCCAAAAATGAGGGGAGTAGTTTGACATACAAGGTGATTCTAAGCTGGAAGAAGTTGGCAGTGATGACTTCATGAATGTACATGAAGGCTTTCAGAAGGTCCCAGATGGATACTCGGGGTTGCACAGAGGCTGGGGGCCCCGAGCAACCTCGGTTTGGATTCAGTTTTGTCCTTGTTTAACTGCAGGAAATTTTTGCAATCCAGGATCTAAAATCTTTTCAGCAACCTATTAAAGCTTGTAGAAGGGCTGAGGTGTTAAGCTGGAGGGGAATGAATTTGGCAACCATCTGTGTAAAAGTTGAAGGAACTGTTTTTTTTTTTTTTTTTTTTTTCTGGGGGTTGTATTTTTGGTTTTTGTTGTTTTGTTTTTTCAAAAAGGACAAAGCCTAGAGGACGCAGCATTTATAATGAGAAGGGGACTGGATGACGGTCCTCCAGTAGAGGACAGTTATTCACAAAATTTCTGATGTTGCAATAAGCTTGCAAATTTAATTTCATTGCCACATTTTATTAAATTTTACTCTGTTACAGTAAACAATGACACCCACCGCTTAATAAAGCTGATCGCCAAAATGAAACACACACAAACAGAAACTGTTCAGAAAGTCTAAAAGGGGCTCCAAAAACTACTTTTAACTCATTGTTTTCACTTTCACAGCTAACTTGACGATTTACTGTCCAACAATCAGCAGTGGAGATAATACCTGCAGAACTTCTTAGTTTTTTGTTGTGACTTGCACAGCTGTTTCACAAGTGATTAGTTATTCTATTTTCCTTCTGCTCCTCAGCAGGAAGCGGTCCTGTAAACGTCAGTGTGTACATGCAGCTCACTCAGCTGGCAAGACTGCAAAGAAAACTGTGTTTACATCATGGATTTTCTCTCATTTTGAATTCATGGGTAAAAACAACAGCAGCATAACAGTGCAATGCATACTGCATCTGGATGATAGTTAATGTCTGTCAGCAGTGAAGAACTCCAGAGTTACAGAGGCATCTCCAGGCTGAGCACAGCTCCACAACACCGGAGATGCCGCCGGTACCACAGCTTCAGAACAGACACGGTTATCATCCAACTCCACTGAAGCTACCACCCAGACAGAAATTAATGGACATGCTTCTGGTTATGTGGTGAAGGAGATGCTGCCAAGTTCCCCGGAAGATCACTAATAAATCCCTGTAACTTGTTGGGCACTGAGCTCCATACGCTTGACTTGGTTTTTATTTGCAAGCATGATGGTCAATGAATTTCCAGAGAGCGAATATTGATTTACTTTGAAATTTATCATAACCCAACAAAAGCAACAAATAAGCCATTGACTTAAGATCTGTATTATCTGTCTGATTAGCCAAGGTTTACAGGAAACGGCATACCTGTTTATTCTCTATGCATCTTTTAGACAAGCAGGACCACCAAACTCCACCAAAATGGTCAGAATGAAATCATCTAAGTGAGTGACTAAATTCCTGCAAGCAATTAATTAACTAGTTTTGTGTAATTAGCTTCATTACACTCGTGCTTGCTGCAATGCGCTGCTGGGAAGCCAGTCTGACCCTTCACAGCAAGTTGCTGATCTGTCCTATGATTTACCCGCTGTGTTACATTATGCAATGACAGACACTGTATAATCACAGTTTACATCACTGTCATAAGTGGAAATTTAATCAGCATGGCCTCTTAACTGGTAATATTAACAGAACACCCTAACATGAGCACTGTTTGCCATTGCATGCATCTGTTTAACTGGGCACAGTGATGGCAGTATGCCAGGGAAAAAAATTCTTAGAAGGCAAACAGTATTTCCTACAGAACAGGATGGACTAAACAACAAGCGAGCAGATGAAAGAGAGGGAAAAACAGAATGGAAACGACATGAAGGCTGGAAGAGACAGATGGAGAGGGCAATGTGAAATTCATCTAAAATAGGGCTCAAGGAAAAATGCAATGAAATCTAAAAATGCTGGAGAAGGAAACTAAAGAAGAGCCTTACAACAGAAAGTCGAGACTCCCCTAAGTTCACACTTGCCATAAATTATTAATGCGAGCACTGAACAAATTAGTTCAGCACATAGGGAGGGGTAGATGAATCACCCTGTGTGTCCCCTTAGATATCCTCCAAAAATGGATTAATCCCAAGTGGCCAGAGGAGACATAGTGCGCAATGCATTAATTCTACATATCAGCGGTAGGTCATTCTTTTACACTCCAAACACTCGTCTCACAAACACTTGCCAAAGCTACATATACAGTATTTTGAGAGATGCAGTTAAATGAAGAGCACATTACCCAAAGACAGCAGAAAATATATTTGGATGGTGTTCACTATATTAAAGTTAAAAGGAGAACGAAGTGCCAACACAAAAACATTAAAGATACAAAACCAAAGCTTTGTTAGTTTTAAGCCGCATGTTGACCACAAGTATCCAATGCTTTTAGCTACAACAACTTCTCAGAAGGATTAGACAAATTAGTTCTATGAGGCAAAATAAACATTTCATTTATGAATTTGCATGTCTGTGTTTCTTCCGCCTGAGATGCAAATAGAGGAAATGAAGTGGCAAGACACACACCACCTAGATCCCTTGCTTCAGAGTCATTTCTGGCTGAAATTTCCTTCATATGAGCTGCACATGCATTCTAAAACGCATGTGCATGTTTTCCTCATGGGGGTCCTCCACGCTGGGAGCTTTGCTTTTTGGTCTGTGGAGTTGTTTCCATTGGGGAGCTCTCTCGGTTGGGGTGGCTTGGGGGTCCTGCCCTGCAATCGCATGGTTGTGGTGTGGGCCCCTGGCGGCCGGGACCTGGGGGGTCCCCCTGGTGGTGGCTTCGGAGACCATGGTGGCTCCCAGTGTGGACGGATCCCCAAGATATCATTTCCTCACAGCAGTGCCAAACCAGGTTATATATATTAAGTTATAACAAATACTGAGGGAGGGTGTATGCATGTGTGTGTGTGTGTGTGTGTGTGTGGGAGGTTGAGAACTGTGTAATTGTTAAAATAGTAGCAACTTCATGTGCAAGCACTAAGAATTTTTGATTCTTGCGATTGCTTTTTTCCACCACAACTACTTTTACATTTTTTTTCAGACCCAACAACTTTAAAGGTGTCATAACCTGCTGTTTTACATACACAATCCTTCTTAAATTATCTTCGAAATGAATTTTTTATTTTAGTTGGGTGGGACGAAAATTTAATGAGCTCATTTTAACCTCTTTTTATCCCCAAATATTGTTTGTCACGAGAATACGTACGAGAGTTAGACCTGTCTGTAAGCGCGTTCACAAGGCAAACGTCAAAGCCAAAACAAAGTTTTATCAGGACAGAGCAGGTGAAGGAAATGATGTCCCAACAGAGAAAAACGTGATAAAAACGTAACGGTATGGTTGATGGAGAGGATCCGCGGAGTAAAAGGGCTGGACTGATGAATATAAGGAGCGGACGTCTGACGTGAAGTTAACCAAACAGTGTTAGCTTTTGTAGCTACATTAGCAGCTTGTCTGTTCGTCAACCACCGTTTACTGGTCTCTGACACAAAAGATAATAAGTTACACAAGCAGCAACACTTACCGACTGCACATCCTCACTGATAAATATAATCCACTGCTCCCTGGTAGTGCTGTCCCTCCTGTTAAAGCACTGAAAACAGCTGAATTTCTGCCAAGGCAACTCAGCATGGCAATCTCCCCCCTCCTCCTCGTCGCCGGCGTCCTTTCTGACAAAGCTGGTCTACTCCGTGGCAGGTAATCAGCTGCCTTCAGGTGGTGCTAAAGACGCTAGCTTAGCAGTTTGCTCGCAGCCTCTCTAGTTCACGTCATAACAGCTGATCATAATGACTCCAAGGCAGGTAATCGGCTGCTTTTAGGTGGCGCTAAAGAGGCTAGCTTAGCAGCTAGCAGCCTCTCTAGTTCACGTCATTCGGAGAAAGAAATCCAAACCGCGTACTGTGGAGCTTGTGGCCGAATCTGGTGAGAAGAGCGGGCCCACACTCAAAGACGAAGTTACTTTCACTTTCCGGAGTTTCTGGCACATTATAACTGAGGTCCTGTTCCAATACACATGTTTTAATGTGAAAAAGTGGGATTTTTTTGGTGATGACTTCTTTAAGAAAAAAGCCACAAGCTACCACATTGTGTGTCACAGCCACACCATGAACTCACCCCCTCCTGGTAGTCAATTTTGTTTTCATAAAATGTTTATTCTAGTCAAAACCAGAGGATAAGCAGCAACCATTGTTTCACAGGTGCTGATGGGATATTGCTGCCACAGGGAAACAGCAAATGATACCAAACCTCTAAAGTGAAATCTAATCATGAACATGAATGCTGCTTTTTCTTACTGTGCAAACTCCACTATTGTCGGCCTGGTCTGCCTGTGGCAGCCTGTGTCCAACATTAGTCTTTTGTTCATTTCAGTTTGGGCTTTTCTGCTTTAGCTCTTTTAGTTCTGTTAGTATTGTGAGTTCACTGGTGTGTCAGCTTCCCCACTAAAACAAGTCAGTTCCAGCCAGCCGACAGAACCCTGCATGAGTGATAGCTGTGTTGCTGAGGGCAGCGTTGCAGATTCAAGCAGAGTAAAAATGCAAACAGCTGAACTTAAACCAACTGCAAGACAGTCGATTCTGCACAATGAAGAGCTCATATCATGGCATATAAATTCATAATCACTTAAGAATTTAACAATTAAAAGATCAATAGTTTTAATCTCACTTATCAGATATCTGATTCTTTGCACTGAGGCTAAAATGTTACAGCTGACATTTTCATACACACATTAATGAATTCATTTTTCTCCTTCATAAAAATTAGCTCCAGTCCAGTAACAATGAATAACTGACTAAAAGGGATCAAAAGAAGCTGTTCTAAGCTTAAGTTTGGGGGTTGTGTGTTTTTTTCAGTTGTGAAGTGATCTACAGATGACAACTATATACGTACTCCACTTCAAATCTAAAATAAACATAGCAGGGAGAATCTGTAACAGATGTGGAGTGATCCTGTCAGGTTTCATTCACTCTAGTCAGCATTTACTCACCTTTTGTAAAGATTCAGTGGGCCTCAAAGCTCCCAAGCAATCTGTGTTTAAAGCAAAACGCACATGCAAAGCCACAAGCACAAACATGCACACTCCAGTCCCCCACTGCTGATTCTGCTGGACTCGGCTCTTCAGCTAATGGTCACTGCAGAATTAATTGCAAACATCCATCTCATTTTACATGAAAGTACAACAGCAGTGGTGCCGTCAGCCTCCCACACTCACTTTGTGCTTTATGCCCCCTACAGATGGGTCTGTTTTTCATTTACCTTCACTAAATTTTTTCCATAAGCCTTTGTCCCCTTTCAAGAGTAAAACTGCCCATTTCTTTTCCAAAGGATAACTTACTGACAGATGCTTTGCATTTCAAATACAGACTGAATGCGCGGTGCTGACAACTGGTGCAATAACTTCCAGATCTAAAGAAAATGGACTGTAACATCTGTGACTCCTTAAAGGAAAACTGCAGCCATAAGCACCACCATCATCTACCAGTTAGACAACACTACACTTGCAAAAATTTGACAACTTGGGCTGTGAGAGAAAATGAGAAAAAAAAAGTATGAGACAATAGTGTGAATTCACAGGTACAGGACAAGAAAAAGTTATATAAGGATGCATCCTCCTATCACAATATCATCTCACACACAAATCAGTCATATAATCTGATCCATTTTTTTCATTTAGTACTTTTTTCAATAATTAAGGCAACTGTTTGATATAAAACGATACCAGTGACATATCAACACTGCTGAACCACTGTATGTTACATAAGTCTATTGATTCTTGAATTCTCATACCACATCGGTTGGCAGCTCAACTAGCTTCACTCGCAGAGTCCTCCACCATTCAGGCTGCAGGATGACTACAGTACAGTGCAGTAGAGACATTTCTGTAAAGTGAAGTTTATAATGGGAGTACTGTGGCTCCGAGGTCTTTAAAAGCTGGCAAAACCAGGAGTTCTCTGCAACTGAACAGATTAAGGGATTCCCTCCCCTCTTAGAGCTGGAGGACAAAGTTGACAGCTCGTTTTTTGAGGCTGATTATTTGGGTTGCTCCTAGAGTGGTTTACGTTGAGTCAGGGTAAAAACAGCAATAATATTTCCTTGTACTACTAGTAATGTTACAAAAAGTACTGCATTTGTAAGCAGATTCTACATACAGCATCTATTCTTGTTCATACTCTCCTGTAAGCACATAAATCCCAAATGTCCAAATATCTTCCTTCAAAACACTAAACCCATCACAGTAATGCTTCCCTACTTATAAACCACCGTAAAGAGAAGCATCTGCTTAAACTAGAAGTACGTAAATGTAGAAATGATGGCAGTGGTCAAACGCTTTCTTCTTGTACAACTTCAAAATTGATTTGTCACTGAAAAAAGAAAAAAAAAACTGATCATATATCTTAATCCAGTGTAGTCTGTAAATTCTACATGTTTAATCAACATTTTATCATTTAATAGAAAAAAATATTATATACTGTATTACACAACGGTGATCATACTAGTCAACAGCCCATACTACACACGCCTTTGACATGAAAACAAGGGTTTAGAGTAAGAGTATTATAACAGTGAGGAAACCATACAATAAGCTACAGTAAGAACAACAAATCACATATACAAGAAAAAAAAAAAAGATGCAACAAAAATACAAAAAAACAAACAATAGAAACAAAAAAAATATTGGGAATAAAGGGGCGATTGCAACCTATATTTTTTCAACCGGGTGTGTATGGCCAAGCAAAACTGTTTAATTTAAGAGCAGCTCCAGAGCATATGCACTAATGTATCACAATCAACATGGCACATGCAGCTCTCTGAGCAACTCGGTCTAGAGAGTCCCATAAACTCTCTGAATTGAATCAGTGTAGTTCAGTTCTGTTGACATTTTCTCAAATATCCCATTTCTCAAATATTCTCTCCAAGTTTGCGTCTGTGAATGACAGCCCAATGTTATTTTCCCAAACCGATTTATGGCATATTCAATTAGAATCTGACGCTTTAAGTATACTAGAGTAGGCAGCAGAGGCTTCGTGGCAAGTCCAAAGTTATCAGGACCAATTAAAGAAAGGTCCCACCAGGTGGAGCATTTCAGACCAAACCTATAGTCAGCAGATGTCTCAACTGTACTTCCAACACTGTTTCAGTGGTAGATCCTATTATTAACTGTCTCAAAGGATTTCCAAGTGTTGCCATGATATAAGTTCCTAAATATCTTAATCTCTTTTTAAAACCAGTAATACCAAAGAAAAGGTGATGTATCTATATGGAGTCTGGGATCCCACCAATGTCCAATTGAAAAATTCAAGCACAGATCAAATTTAAAAACATGTGCCATCTTCTTCCAGATTGAATATGGGATATAATGGGGTGTGACCGATTTTGTGAAGCTGCTGCAAACTTTAAAGTATGTTCTGGCACGGCACTGATGCAGATTCGTTTTGCACCCATCCAGATGTGTCTTGGACACAAGAGACCACACTTCTACCTACAAAAGAATTGAATATGCATCCACTATATTGTTTTAATTTCAAATAGAAGCTGCTCTAGCAAAACGTCAACTTCAATGACCTGGCTATCAGGAAACATTCTCATTAAAACCTACTGGGTTTAACTGCCTGGGTTTATTTTCCCATTTAGAGCCAATTTTGAAGACGTCAAACTGCAGTCAAACTGGTATGCACAATATTAACCAAACATATCTCAACTTCTGTATTAGGCCTATAACTACCAAATCTGCGTTGAGACCCTGGCACATATTCAATGTGAAGACAAACTGATTGGGAATGCAGTACTGTACTGTATGTATGCTGACTTCATTAGAAAGCTGAAGGCCAATTTATTTCATGCCCATCTAAAAAGGAATAAATGTTATTAAAACCTTGCAGCTCGAACACACTGCATTTTTTTCATAATTAAGATTCTATTTATCATATCTGCACTACATCACTGGAAATTAACACTTTGTCATTATCATGTGAACTGCCATCTACAATTTGCATACTGAATTGGAGCAAATTAGAAGTGACCTGATATCTTTCTCTGTTACCATAATTCTTCCCTTGCAGGTAGAAACCAGTTTTGCTGCAACATGAATGGTCATCTGTCTTTATTCAGGCCTCTGATGGACCGGTGACCGGCCCAAGGTCTGCCCTGCCTCATGTGTAGTGGCTTCTGGAAAGACTTTTACTCGATCAATTTATGGATGTCACAGTACAGCTTCTTTCCTGCTTAATAAGAGGGAGGCTGTGCAAAAAAAAAAAAAAAAAAAAAAAAAAAAAAAAGTACATTTGGTTTGTAACTTACTCTAAGGCCCGTTGGGGTCCTTTTGTGTGTAGCTTCTAACATGCACACAAATCAATGGGGGTGGGGGGTGGTGGGGGGGGGGGGGGGGGGGGGGCAAATGTAAACTAGACTGTTGGCTGAGGTAAATTAATCTATGTGAATCCGCCCTGAAGATATGGCTGCAGCAGCCACCTCCTGTCATGTCGACATTCTTCCAACCCTTTCTGCCAGAGTACAGTGCATCTCCACCCCACTGGGCTTATTGTTTCTACGTATGCTTGTCTCCTCTCACCAACAGAGAGATCACTACACAGAGAGGGTGCATCTCTGCCTGCAGCCCACACTGACAGAGGGATACTTATTACAGGTCTCCCATAAACATCCACCTTTCAATGTTTCAGTGTTTGTTGGACTCAGTCTTGCAGAGAGAAGGAAATGCCTGAAAATTAGAAATGATTTTTTTCTTTGTACATCTGTTGCATTCATCTATAAAATCACCCCAATCATTCAGTTTTTAGAAACCCTCTCCATATTCAACTCAGCTGGTAAAAGTTCCTGTATATTGTCCAATAACAAAATGCTACAGAGTTTTATTGTCATCCGGGAACGCCACAATCAGAGACTTCCTTGCTCACAATGGATGGGCTCAACTGACCGGCCACAAGCTCAATTACTTTTTGCTCTCTTTAGCCAATGAAATGCCAGCAGAGTTTGTTCAAACACATTTGTACTGAGCTTACCAATTTTAATCTGTTACACAATGCAGTTTGCAGAAGTCATTGCATTATTTTTCAACATCAATATTGCATTCTTATTTGTATTATATCAGCAGTGCATCAAAAAGTTTGCAAAATTCCTCATCTCTCTTCCCCACATGGCCTCAGCCCACACCGAAGCTATTCAACTCCTTCCATCTCCTTGTGATTGTTAATAAAGCTTGATAACTGTTTAGCACCCATAATGTCTCCATGGCTGCTTGAGACTTGAGGAAGATGGGTCAACCTCATGTTGTTGGCCACCCTACACAATCCCACTTTTTCCACTTCCGATACCAATACCACAGGTGAAGTATCACCCGATACCCCTACATTGTAAAACCTTCCTGGTTTTGTGTTTAAAAATGACTGTGTGGTTTCTCTTCTCAGATACCACTTCTTTACATTTTAGTTTCATACCTTTGAAATATCAGTACAGATTCAACATTAGCTGCAACAAACTCTGCTTTAATTGCTATTTTACTCAAACTGAAGGCAAAACTGAGCAGCACATTTGAGTTTTCCTTGGTCACGTCTATCATGGGTTTATCATTCACAGTTTCAAGTTCAGCCACAAGCTGTCACAGCCAGTTAACAGAAATAACACATCTGGGGTCCTCCAAAAACTGTCAGTAACAGACACTTCTGAAAATGGAGTTACACCCATTTCCTGTTACTGAAGCACTGAATCACCATCCGAGCTTCTCTGAATGAGATAATAAACTGGCAGAAAAATATCATATAAAAGAACTGACAGCCTCACAAATGGGTTTTGGTGAGAGAGAAGACAACAGATTTAATTATTAATCAAAGGGAAAAAAAACATTTGTGCTTAAGGCATTTATCATCTTATAGCACTTTTCAAAATAGTCTTTTAAAAGAAAAAGCTCTTTAATTACATCTGCTCTCCAAAAGATAACTCTCATTAAGATTACTAAAATACTACTTTGGCTATTTATTCTACGGCCACGTACACTTCTCATCCAACTAATGATCAGCGAAGTGGTTGTTTTCACACACAAACAGTCATTGGAGGACTATCGAGTCAGTTTCTTTGTTATTTTACAGCCTCTCTGCCGACTCATGGTTGAAAATTCCAATTATCTGGTGAGCCCATCATCCAACCTTGATGGAAACAAGAGAAATCTATATGGCTCCCTAATGAGCACTGAGTACCATTGCAGCCATTTGATTAGAGACTTAATTGCAATAATAATGAACAAATACACCCAGCTCAGGCTAAAATGGTCTTGTAAGCATTCAGCTAATTAATGGCAATTTGCTAGCTGATGCTGATGAAGGGGGAAAATCACTAGGGAGACACATTTTCCTTTTAACCCGCAGAAAAATAGACAGCACCGTGCTGACCATGGAAACAGTCTGATAAGCCACAGTTCCCACTCTAGTGGAAAAAGCAGATCCACGACAATGAAAGCTGCAACGTAAAAGTTGTCTTCCTGGGATCCGCCTGAATTGTAGGTCAAGCGCTTGACAGCATTGTCCAGCCATCTTGAAAGTAGGTTGAAATGTGTCACATAACAACAACAATGCAGACAGGCCAGTCTGTGACAATAGCAGCCAGACAGCTCACACTGGCACTGTGGAGATGCAGAGAGGGGATGGCTGGCAGGAAACGTGCCCGGGGCCGCACGCTGCCAAGAAGCAGGAAGAAAGAGAAAATCTAACAGACATCGCTTTCTGAAGCAAAACAAAAATAATCACAACTAAAACTGAACAAAAACACAAGCAGTGAGAGGATGAGGAAGTTGTACAGGGGCATGCCCAGTCCCCCCGGCCCACACTAATGTCTTTCCATTACCCTATGAACACAGCCACGCATGTTGTTTTTAACCAATTAGGCAAGCACAAAGGCAGGAGGCTGGAACTCAGCTAGGGGGCTCAGATCGTCTGCTGGTTACATCTAGGCCATTTGCCCCCTCTCCGCCTTCCTATTTGCTGAATCTGCCTGAGCAGTGGGGCCGAACAGAGAGAATGTGGGGGGTTGAAGTTGTGGGGGCAATTTCATTCAGCACCCCGCGAAGGATGTCAAGCAGAACGTGCAGACAAGACCATCCCTGAACCTTTTATCTTCTCAATTTTCTTCATCCGTAACAAGCAGACACACACTACACCAGCTGAAGTTGGGAAACTCTGGGAAGGCAACACTTGGGTAAGATGCCCCCTAAGTCCTTGTGTTCATAAAGTTCCTTCTCTTGCTCCATTTATTACAGAACTAATACTTTCCGCAAGAGCAATAAAAGAGCTCCTGCAAGTGATGACCGAGCCAGAGTCGAGACTGAGGAAAGTTATGTTAAAAGCAGCCTTTCCAGTAATCAAAGTCCAATGGAAGACATGATTAAGACACACACACAAAATGACCCCATTATGTCAGCTGTGCTGCAAACTCTAGTGTAGATAAATGGGCCTCCGTGGAACCTATTGCAACATCACAACAATAAAAGAGGCTGATGGTGTAAAAAAAGGATTTGAGTCAGGGTGATGAAATCTGAGAAGAGGAGAAAAGCACTTCTAAGAAATACAGCCAAGCGTTATGCCCTCTCAGAGAATTTTCAGCTCCTCAGTTTCAGCAGGGGGTCAAAATGTGACAAAATGCATTGCAGGACATCGGCCCCTGCTTTTACTGGCAACTTACAAAATACCCCCCGGTTACAGCAAACACAGGTAGAGGGACCTTGGACGGCAAGCAAACAGCCCAGTAAGGCCTGATTGAAAAACTTTGTAAATACAGAAGTGGGGGGAAAACAGAGGGGTTTTCAGAGAAAACCAGAGGAAAAACATCTGCACACTGTTGACTGTGTGATGTAATCAAAAAAAGAAAAAGCTCCAAGTTGTGTCACTGTAAAACTGCTGAGCGGCATTTTACTGCCAACACAAAAGCTCTCTTTGTGCCACCATCCTTATTAGGACACTGTACTACTGACATCCAGAATTCATGGATAATCTTAACCAAACACTTTCCATAACCAACTCGCTCCTAAAGTTAACCTTATTCAATCTCAACTTCTAGCCCATCTTACTTTAATACGAATAAAGTTTTTACCCTGAAGCGAGACCATTTTATGCTATAAAAGACAACAGACATGGCATATAAGGAGGGATGGGGGGGTACATGCACACACTCAAACACATGCTTGCACAAAGCAGTCCATGCACATTTAGTAACACTCTACGAAGTCTCGTATCAGTCCTGCAAAGGAAAAAACACCTTAGATACACACTCCTCTACTCCTCTTGAAAAGCATGTCTCAACAGAGACTTGCCCTAAAGGTATTGCCCCCACCATGAAGGGAATGCAAAAAGAAAAGTGCCATGAGTGCAAAAGGATGTTAGCTAACATCTCCCCCTCTTTTCTCACATCCTTCCTTTTCCTTTCTCCATTTCACCCGATCACTTACTTCCTGCACCAAGTGCCTGGAGGGGGGGGGGGGGGGGGGGGGGGGGGGAGACACTTGTTATTCTATAGCTTAATCAGTCTTCATCACCTACAGAAAATGAGCTTTTCTGCTGAGCTCTGATATTTTTTACCTGATGTTCCTTAACCTCACCATTATTCTACACAACATGCATTTCCTGCAAGCAGATGCTTTGACCTTGAAGATCAATTATCCAGAAGTTGAAGCCTTATTGTTCTGATCTGCCCCTAAATGAGTCAGTGGACGCAGGTGAAAATAAAATTAAATGAAATTTAAAAAACAAAAAAAAAAAAACACTTGATTAATCAGAGAGGGAAATTGCAATATTAATACAAGATGATGGTAATTTAAGAAATTACAGCAAGAAATAGCAATAAAGAAGTCAATAAATAAATGCACCACACCAGGATGTGATTGCTCAAGTGTTACAGCAGCAGCTAAATTACAGAATTACAGTAGCAAATACTTAAACCCAGGAGCATCTCAAGTTCCTTACCAGCAAAGGCAGCTTAGAAAAATACATTGTCAGACAAACATATAGAACCTGCATAAAACTCAAGAAGCAAACTTTCAAACTCTGCTAACAAACCCTTATCTGATAGTACTAGAGAGGCATGTGACACTTGAAGCATAACTGCCAGACCTGCAGTTGTGCAACATGACTATAACGGGGTTCTTGCAGGTTTCAGCAAGTTAAATATAAGACCTTGATGAAATAAATTTTAGACCCAACATGACGCATTGCCAGAAACAGGGATGTAATGATATGAAAATTTCATAATCACGATTGTGACCAAAATGATCACAGTTATTTTTATCGTGGTAATAAAGATATACCCCCCAGCATCTTTAAAACTATCCAAAATGGGTCTAAATGTCTACTTTGTCCTTTGGACAAAGTAGAGTTAGAGGTGAAGTTCCACAAAACGGACAAACCCGACATAAAACAAGAACAAAAATCAATATCAGGCCAATATCCATAATCTTTGGCCCAAAACACACAAGTATCGATATCGGCCATTGGCGATACTTGACCTGTGGTATCAGTATTGCACGTGTAAAAGTGGGATTGGGATAGCCCTAGTCTAGGATTTGCAGTTTAATCACCACGTACCAAACACTTGCAGCTATCTGAGCCACTTGGAGAGACGGACAGAATCAACTTCTGATTGCAGCGTTTTTATTCAGTGCAAACTATGTGGCCAACGCTTCTCGGGAATGAGTAAGTAAGAAATTAAAGATCTTGGATGAAAAGCTGGTTGTTAAGATTTTTTAAGGACTTAAATTTAAAGTTCAGAATTTTAGACATTTTACACCTTTGTAAGACCCTTCAAGAACCCTGTTATAAATAAAACTGCACAGGGTGCTTTAAAATAATAAGAAACTGACCAGTAAGCAACATTACATGGTAATTGGGGTCCATGCAACCAAAATTAGACATTTCATTCATCTTAAACAGCTTGAATTTGTTGCAAGTCAAACACTCAGGTGTTTTTCCCCTGGATATCTAAAAGGTTATCCAACACATCAGCCTTTTTAAACATGTAGTTCATAAATTGGTTGGCAGCCAAAAGGGGATGCTTTGCTGCTAATGGCAGGTATGTTAATATTGAAAAACCACTTAAAAAATGCATAAAAAAAAAAAAAAAATCATCCACAAGATGTCCCTTTAAAAAAAAATAAATAAAAAGATTCACAAAACCACAAAAATAAAATTTGCTCTGCAACAGGGGTTGGGGTCAAGAGCTCTTTTTCTACAGCTCTTGACACCAACCATCCTAAGTTTACTTCTTGGTTCTTCGTAGCTTCTCTGTATAACCCAAACCAACATCATTAGTCACAGCACTAGCTTACCATAGCAGCGCTCGGTCAAACCAACTGAAAATCTACAACATCTGTGTGAATAAAGAGCAAACACAGGTCATTAAATCCTTTCTGCTTGGCAGAGGAGGTCTGCATCCATGCCAAGCAGCACTGAGCAGTTGAAGATTTCCGCCTCTACTCCCACTGACTTGCACAATATATCAATACTCAGCCGGCGGGGCTGTTCACCTCCTCCCCCCAAACACACAAACGTACCAAAGACAACAATGGGTTTACATTCCGAACGCCAGCCGCTTACATTTGCTCAGCATCTGTAGAGGAAAGGAAAAGCGCAAATGTTCCAGCTCTGTGGGAACACCAAGGGTGTTTGAACCTTTTTCTGAGACTTTGCTCATCTTCCGTTTCTTTCTTCTCACTCAGCAGGAAGCCATTTTCCCAGTTCAGAATGAAGGTTGTTTGGCACACCTGATTCAGAGGAGAGGAAGCAGCAGGGGAATGAGGAGTGGAGGGAGGTCACAGCGCCTCGAGCCAGCCAGCAGGGGCCAGCTTAACAGCAGCGTTTTATTCAGACCATCACCAAGCTCTGCTGGCCTGGCCATTACTGCTGCAAGATTTCAGATCCAGCTACAACATCAACCATTTGAGGCGTGGTGCGCAGCGTATGGAGGTTAGAATAGTGTGTTAGGAGGAAAAGAAAACAGCATTTTGAAAAAGTAATAAAAATACTGAATATAAAATGTTGGTACAGTGTGACCATCTAGGTGATAAATACTTTATTTTTATTTTTTATTTTGTCCACATACCTCATCTCTGACCTCCTACTGTAAGTATAGCATCTATACAAGTCAGACAGGTATTCACATATAAAATTTTATCTCTGAAGATGCTCAAAGGTTTAAAATTGGGTCACCATTTAAAAGCTTAATTCGATTTTAAATCAGACGCAAATTATTTGGTCTTGTCTGAGTATTTGGTGAATTCTGTAAACAACAGAACTATCCTTGGAAAAAAAAAAAAAAAAAAAAAAAAAATCCCACAACTGTCCGTTCATCCGGAAATTAAAGTAACACTAAACTTTCTGACCTTAAAACTTTGCTTTTGAACCGTTATGATGGTATTCTGACATTTATTATTCCTGAAGTCGTCATTCTCCTGCAGCATCCTGAGGATGAAAATAAAATGCATTCACAACTGTATTTTCCCAAGTCCAAGAAGTCATTATTGAAAGTAGTGACAAAAAGAAGAGGGGGGAAAGTGACAGAGAAAGAAACAAGACAAGAGTCAACATTGGACTGACTAACTTGCTGGAGAGGTCAGAGAAGAGACAGGATGCACAACTGATGCCAACTTAGCTTTCATTAGAGTCTGGAAATCTGAAAAGTTCAGAAAATGGGGGTCTTAAACTAAACATAAAAAGCTGTACGTGGGAGACTAGACATAAAGGCATCAATTCATTCTTTCTATAAGTTGCGAATTACAAATTCCTGCCTTTCGGTGCGAATAGCAGGGGTTGGTCAGAGTTTTTACAGAACTGCAGCTCTCACAGAGGTCTAACTTTTTTGCCTCCTTTTTATGAATACATGATGTATTGACTACTGTCAGGATGGAAGGATCATTTCACCCAGTATACTAAAGTGTTTGAGCAGGATTATCAACTCTGGCTTTAACTTTACATCTGCCAGTGAGGTAACCCCTCATTGTTAAAGTTACTTCTTAAGACTGTACAGAAAACATGTAAATATAAAATAAAAGAAAAAGAAAAAACCTGTAAAAAAAATTAGGCTGTATGCAAACAAACACACTCACAAGCTTGTGCAGTTCATGCATACTATAAGCCAAATCATAACCTAACTTCAGTTCACACCTTGGCATTAACACTCATCAGTATCACTAAAATGATGTTCTGCCTCATTAGAACCAACCATCTGTCCTAAGAATTCACACATCTAAGTGACCACTGTTGTTAACCTAGACAGTGATAAAGATGGATGTAAAACAAAGCTGACCCAACACAACCAGCCTCTTTGTGTAAAACCTGATCAACAACCATAAACTCCACTTAATGATAATAGGTACCACAATGTGATTTAAACATTTCCGTTAGCTCAGGTCTATTAAGCCTTTGAACAAATCAACCTAAAATTAAAATCACTGATGGAAAGTTTTCTGGGAACTGATCGTCCACTCTGCACTCTAAGATAAGTGTTGTATAACAGACTTGGTAACAAATCCAGATAAAATATCAAAAAGACTAATAGCTAATTCTGCATTCAACTGACAGCATGGTTTCCATGGCAACATGACAGCCTACAGTTTTAACCGACTGCAAAGCTTCATGAGTTGCACAATGTTGGGCAACATCTCAGCAGTCTGAATATGAACATGTGTCATCAGCTGAGGATCTACATCACAACTCGTAAACAGTTCAAACTCCATGTTGGTCCAATGATTAAATAGATGATTTGAATCTAAAAATCAAAATGCCAACTCTTTTTTACAATCAAATGTTTATTCAAATAAATAAAGCCCTTTCAATTCACTGACAATGTCGGCCATCAACGTAGATTCAATACGACTGTCTTCTAAAGATTTAAAGGTAGGTTTCAGTCTGATTTTCCTATCAGGGATAGCATCACAAAAAGTACAAGAATGCAGCTTTCACAGACAATTTAATCCAAAACTCAAACACAAGCCGCTCCAAAAAAAGAGAAGTGACAACACTTCCAACTCATATTCCTACACTTTCAACCATGCAAGCGCATGCAGGCACGCTCACGCACAGAGAGGACAAAAGAGCCCTGAAGACATACTGCTTGACTGGACGAGGCTCTGCCACAAGAAACCGCAGTGGGTCTGTCCTCTCACTGCAGAGCTCAGCTGTCAGCTCCATCTCCTCCCTGTGTTACCTTCTCCCCTTTCAAATGCATCATACGTTTCAAGTACATTTCGATTTCCGCCAGCGAAAGCCCTGATTTGACTGCACCAGCATATCTCTGTTGAACATTCAGCGAACGAAGGAGGGAGCAAATCTTAGGCTTTACAGAGACGGTCCTTTAATGCACACTTCTCTTTTGATGTATGTGATGTTGTGGCGACCAGCAGAGGGATGAGATATGGAGGCTTCGGTCTGTGGATGAGGCTCAGCCCTCCAAGCTCCAGGGCTCCTATCATTCTCCAATGTCCTCTTTGCACTGCAGTTGTGGGTTTTTGTATGTGCACTTTTCTACATTTTGCATTTTACTTTAGTTCTAACTTAAAAAGACACAAGCATCATAATGTCCATGCCGAATACGCCCTCCCGTTTCTCTAGGCATGCATTTTTGTGATGCAATTCCTTCTCTCCAACTTCTTTAACCAGAGCCAATGGGGCAGCGGCACAGCCATGGAGGCGTCTGAGACACCAGTAACATCACAAAATTACAAATAGGAGGCTGGATGAAAGTTACTCCCATCTTTATCCTACTGAGGACTTTTGGAGGAGAATGACTTTAGTGGGGGGTCTCTGGAACAGCTTTACAGAACCCTGGCAACTTTGGTCGTGTTTGCTGGTATCCTGAGGACTGCCTTTTAACATTTGTGATGTGTGATCAGGCAGTCATTGTCCCTTGTTTCACCCAGTCTTGGCAGCTGATGCACACACAGAAGAAGAAGGTGGGGAGTCGGCTTTCTTGTTGTTGGCAGTTGAGAAAAACGATGCCCATTCACAGTTTGGGCAATGAGGCACTCTGTGGGCTGAACCAGACCCTTTTTGTTGGCTTTGTAAAGGGGGGTACCCTCTCTCTGCATTCCATCGCAGTGAAAAAACAGACTGCTTTTACAGAGCTGCTCTGGCTGTGGACAACAAAAGAGCTGGGACACTGGCAAGATTAAGCTCTGCATGATACAGTTTGAAGGTTTACAGAAATATACTGTACATCTAAAGTGCCGAAAGACAAACAAAATGTTGTGGTTTTATTGCTATGGTTACACTTCGGTTTTACATTGGTAAGCCTGGACAAAACATAGGTTCACAATGTGTCAGCCTGCGTTGGCAGCATGGCTGTGAGCATACAGGAAAACAGAAGCTGTCTACAGCTCTGCCAACAGGCTTCAGAGGGTGGACATTGTGGTGAAAAACAACAGGGAAAAAAAAATGGGATTATGCACACAAAGCATACCAAGTAAGCATGTCTGTGTGTGCTCTTCAACGATCTTTTGTCATCTCAACATGATTGATATTCTGCATCAATAATTAGATGAAGAGGGCATGGTGGAACATAACTTTTCCTCAGACAATAATGGCTGCGAATTTTTGCAGAGCTCAGCCGACACACACCGGGCAAACAAAGTCGCACTGACATTCATATGAAAGAGCATTAAATGGAGAAACTATGAGTCAGAGGAGCTCAGAGCACGAAGGCAAATAACCCTTCGTCCTCTGATGCCTCAGTCAGCATGTAGCCCATCACCTCTCGGAATGAGGCATGCGAGCAGTGTGAGAGAGATACACCAGGCTGGAAGTGGGGGTGACAACAGGATTTAGCAATGTCACATGCCAAGGCTGAAACCCATATCTACACCCTTGCCAATGACACGCATCATCAACCCACCCCCTCCACCTCTGCACCAGCCTGGCTTGCCTTTACTGGCTACAGATGTGTGATGCACAGACGCTCCCACTCCGTAGTCCTTATTGATGCCACGGGGCTCAACAATGGCTGGCATACAGCTCAAAGAGCTCCTGGCCAGAGAGTCGCACCAAACTGGGACATCATTTGCAGGCGATTGCGGATGCAACCAATTACAAAGAATAACAGAGCTGTACTTTGTACAGTTCTTTTTTTTTTTTTTATAAACACAAACTAAGAGGTGTTTTTTTTTCAGCCATTCCATAGTTGATTGAATATTAGAAACAGTAGATTCAGATCTGAAATACACAATCTTTAGCTTACATTAAGAGACATCTGACTGGAATTCATAAAGGGTAGGGGGCACATTTAGGAAACAAAATGATTAACCAAGTCTGTTTGACAGCAGCAATTCAAACAACTATCCCACTGCTTACATGAAGCAATCGATTACATTGTCAGACAGCAGCACTGGAAATATAAGTACACCTTTCAAATATGAATGTCTTTTATGTTAGAAGGAGACAGACTACCATTTATCTGCTGTTGGTTTGCAGAGCTTTGAAAGTATGCACAGGTGCCAATAAAAATACTGCAGAAATTAGACTTATTCATTCACATAACCACAGTAAAACTTGCCAGAGGTCGTTTCGTAGATTAGGCTATTTGTGACAGATAAGGCACGTTTTAAATATAGACTCTGATTTTACGGTTAAACTTAACATTTTTACAACCCAGTATACCAGCAGACTTTTGCTAAGCTCAAACCTAAACAGGTCAGGATCTGACTTCATGATCCCCCTCATGAGGGTCTCCTCCTCACCTCTTTGACTTTCTCCCGCCGCTCGTTGGTCCTGGGGTCCGCAGGCTTTCCGCTGTCTCTCCCCAGCGCAGGTTTCATCTGGCACCTTTGGAACTTCTTGAAACTGAAAGTATCCGAGCTGGCACCGTGGTCGGTGGAGGCTGCCTTCTCCGACGCGGACTCAGTTTTGGACCCGGGCAGAGTCAAGTCCTCCAGCGCCTTACCTCCGGCGAGCCGCTCTTCGGTCGCTTCATGAGACACGGAGGGTTTGCGGTTTAAGCTTTTGGGCTTGCTCCCCGTCTCTCCTTTGGCCGGGGTCATGCCCCGCTGCTGGTCCTGGTCCTTGGGTCTTTTCAAGTGCTCCCTGACATCGTTCTCTGACCCGGAGCCAACGGTGACCGGCTGGATCTCTGTCTTGGACAGAAAGATGCGTTTTAGCCGGACAGAGTCTGGCAAAAAGAAAAGGGCTCCAAAACATAGTGTTACCAAACCCGAAAGAAAAAGCAGAAAGACGAATTTCTGGGACAGGCGTAGACCCATGCCCGATGCCGAGACACCGGGCAACTTTCGGAAAACCATTTAAACTTTTCTTGAGATGCAGCTTTACAGTTGAGACAACTCGTGTTTTGACAGTCTCCACTCTACCGAGCAGTGTCTCTGCTACCTTGAGGTTTGTGTAAAACCAAATGTGCTGAACTCCAAACACACCCCCTGTGACTTTTACAGAGAAAAACACACGCAACCGCAACTATCTTTATCTCGCTATTGATTGGCTTTGCATAAGCGATGGTAAGGCCAGCCTGCATGTAAAATTTACAAAACAGTTTGCCAACTGCACTCTAGAGTTTCTCTCTCTCCAATTTTTAATCGCAATCACTGATAGACTACAGGGTTTGTGTTTAAACTGCAAATCACAGAACAGCACAGGGCTTCGGGTTGGTGGCACCAAGCCTCCTTTTTAAAAATGTAATTTGTAAAGTATCCACAAGAATCATGGATAAATTCACTTCTGCAAGCGATGATCAAATATTTTGCAGTCTGTAAGGCCCTTTAAACAAAGTTGTAGCTCAGTGCATTTTCCAGCCCGTGCAGATCGTCAATAACGCATTGCCCTACTGTGCAAAACCTCAAGCGAACAGCGGCGCATCTTTCCCTTGTCTCCGTTTAATCCGACCCAGGTTGCAGCATCACAAGCTCCTCAGATAGCGTTTTTTTTTTTAAAAAAAGGCTACAAGCTGTTTTCTATCCCGTACAGCTGGTGGAAGGAAACGCGTGTATATTCATGTCTCCGATCTGTCAACTGCGCTCCTCCGGCAGCCTCCGTTTCTCCCCCTTCTCCACCGCCGTCAACACGCCGGGCGAAACAAATCGCTGGCAAACGTGAAAGAAGGCGGGTTTTGTCCCATGCGAAGTTATCCTAAGCCCCGATCCAAATCCGTTGAAGAAACAAATCCACCATCCAGTCCGCCAATTTCCAACAAAAGCAGAGACACACACGCCGCCGCGTCGATGCTCCCCGGTACCCGCCGCCGTTCGCCTGCCGTGCCCCGCTCTCAGAGGTGCGCGCTGTCGTTGTGCCGTGGACGTCCGCCTGCGTAGAAAAGCGAGAGGAGAGGGCTGGAAATGTAACATATAGTGCAGGCAGGGTGAGGAAGAGGAATAGGAGCGAGAAGGAGGAGGAAGGGGGGGCACGAAATGGTCCACTGCTCCACAATCCAGTGGGTTGGTCTGATTTCTTGATGGATATTCACAGCGGCTTATCAAAAGCCGTTTGGTCTGGAAGAGAGAAGTCTGAATGGCTCTGAACGTCGGGATGCCATCGACACCTCCCGAGGAAAAAGAGCTTGATTAATCCTGGAGAAGCTGAGGAGGACAGATAGCTACATCTGCTGCAGATGTCTCAACAGTCAACGTAAAAATGCATAAAGCATATCATTACAGGAATAAACGAAGCTGAACAAATTAAGCTTATTTAGCTTATTTTAGACGCAACCCCATTTTAAATTAGTTTCTTAAAGCGTTCTAGAGGAAGTCACCATAAATTACATTTATCCTATAATTGTTTGTTTGGCTTATTTAGGGAAAAAACGGGAAAGTGTCGAGCCGACGCACCTGCTCTTGCGTTTGATGAAATTCTTGTTGAGTCACACGAGTGCCTCAAAAACACCCAGTCTGCCATGTAACACTGCACTTCCTCTGGTATAAAGAAATAACCCAATTAAAAAAAAAGCTTCTTTGTCTAATTGTAGCCTATATCAAAGAATAGTTAGGCCTAAATACCGTAAGTTTTAACTACCTGCCGGAAGTGACGCATTTTAGCGCGTTGCGTTGCAGGTGCAGGCCTTAATTAAGCCTGTTAATGTACACCCGGTGATACCATGTGTCGCCAATAATCAAAAAACTTTTATTCTAATAGTCATAGTTCATTTGTTCAAGGAAACTGATTCACTGATCTCAGTGAACACATTTCACTACCAGTTGAAAACATTTCTGGGCATATCTTCAAAACACCTGCAAGTGTTGTCAAAACATATTTTAGAGATGTCAGGGTTCAGTTTTGATTTGGCGCCCTTAGCCATGCGACAGTCATCTGAGCAAAAGTCTCCACTGTAAATATGATGAGTCATGGATGGCAGTCAGTGCTTGCTGCTTGTTAAAATAACTCATTGTGACCATGGATTGCTCTATTTTTGAACAACATACACTGTGTAGGCCACATGGTAAATGCCCATGCTTGTTTTGACAGATTTGGAATTTACTAGCTCAAAGTACATGTGCAAAAGCATAGTAGAATGATGATTTCCAGCTCAGCAAAGCAAAATAAGATCAATTTTCCAGCTTTTTTCTGGGCCTTTCAACCTTATTACACTGTCTTTATCTGCAGATGGAATTCGTTCAGCCATGGAGATGAATCTGAAATCATCTTGATGACTGAGCGGTTACTGAGCTTGCATGTCAAGCTCAGCAGCTTGCATGTCAACACCTCTATCAATAAAGCAGCATCAGCTGCTTGGGACTGTGGGCCCTCTATCATACAGATAAAAGACACTGCTGTTAGGACACCATGGGCCAGAGTTGCAGTCAAGCTGTAATGTTAAAATTCAAGATTAGATAAGCTCAAATTCCACACTTTCAGCCATGACATTGAATGGCTCTGAATGGCTCTCAATGCTTGGGATGCAGTGTGCACAATAAGTTGAGAAGCATGCGTTTACATCATATTTGCCGAGTGGGATAGAAGGTGAACTGTAAACACAGTGTTTTCTGGAGATTAAATAAGATAGATGGGGAGATAAACTGGCCATTAGTGAAGAGCCTGCACAGCACTATTCTAGTAATGCCTCTGAAAGCAGCATGCCTTCAGGGGCATTAAAGCTTGAAATGTTTTCAATAATTGGAAATCAATTCAAAACCCATCTCCCAGCCCTATTACCCACCCAGAGACCACCAGGTGGGTGTCTGCTCTCCTGAAAATAACTGTATTTAATGTACACTGGTATTGTCTGTGTTGTGGGATGAACACCCGATGAACTTGAAGCTTATGTTTCCACTTTGCAGATCTCTGTTGGTGCAATCATTCTTCTAAGTTCATTTGAATTTTCATCTTATTTCATTGCATTTCCACTGTTAAATCAACGTTCACTGCAATACTGATGGAGTCAGAGTGCCAAGCTGTCTTTAGTTTAGAGAACAGAGACAGAAAAGGAGCCAGAGCTGTTGAATTAGGCTTTTAAGTTTTGAATCCTTTGAGAGTAAGTACATCTGTGAAGCATTTAGAAGGCGTCATCAGTGACAAAAAGACATTTTCTTGACAGAAGCTTGTCTTTTTCCTTTTATGTAGTCAGGACTTTGTGTTGGTTCAGTCTGTGCATTGCAAGGCTTTAGTCTTAGACATTTTAACATTGGCTGCACTGCAATATGCACCACACAGCTGACCCTTTTTTTTTTATGTCTATAGCCTACATGATCATGCTGCAACAAATTATTAAGGTAAGATGTTTCAATATAAGGACACATATTAGGACATTATAATCAGATGTGTTTGTAATATCATGACCACCAGTTATTAAAAAAAAACACCACCCAGAGCTTCTTATTATATAAAATACTTTATAAAATTAAAACAATGTAAGCCAAAAAAATAAAATAAGCATGAACAGTTATAGACTGAAAGGCTACCTGAATGCCTTTTAATGTGGCCACTGAAACAACAAGGAAACATCTCAGGTACATTTTTATCAAACAGATAATTAGTATTTTATTCTAATCCAAACAAAAGGAAATACCAATAGCTGCCTTTGTAAAACAAAAAAAAAAACAACAACTTAACAGACACATCAAGTCTATGTTTCTCAAAAGGCCAAGTTATACATGAGTCCACTCATTGAACTTGCGTTAAGCTCCACCGGCCGGTGACAGCCTAGTTTATCACCAGGATAGATGGCTGAGGTGATACAGTGTCACTGCTACCAACAGGCAAGGGTGAGACCAAAGCACAGGGATTTTTTCCCCACCCAAAATAAATAAATGTCTCTGACAAAGGCCATTTCTTGTATACCTCACATTTACTCTCCCCTTGGAAAATCACTGGGATGGTGTTTTTGCCTCTACTGAAATGTCATTTGCAGTGACTGTGGACTAATGTAGCACTGGCTCCATTCACAAACACAGAGCATCGTTCTTTACTCTACATTCTTGTACGCCAGTCTTTCATGTACAAACATAATTTGGACTGTTAGCATAGTGAGGGAACTCTGCCGCTGCATGTGAGAATGTTTGCATCCCTCAGCTGGGCTCTGTTATCAGAGTGAGCCATAGTTCGTCAGTTGGGAGGCATTCTCACAAACAAAATGCATTTGGGAGCCCAGGCAATCATTTTGTACTCTCTTTGGTATGTGCTGTGAGAGTGTGTTTTGTAATGAAAGTGGGCCTTGCTTATTTACAAGCTCTGACAATTAAAATTTGTGCAGCTATCACATAATGGCCACAAAGTTTCTGTAAATGTTTGCAGGCCATGACTGAAACAGCTGACTGTGTTTAAAACATTTTCTGCAGAGGGTCATGGGCCGTAATATGTCCTGCGAGCCGTAGCCATTTTTGCGCTTGCATTCAAAAAATTCAATTCTGTTCCAACCTGCTCTGATGTTTTATTCATCAAACAAGATGCCAATGAAAAAGTCCATCTCTGTTTTCTGTTCATTCTAATACATCAGACAACAGGCAGAGATGTATCGGCCTGTGCCAATGTGTCCGGCTTGATAATGTCACAGAGTCTGCCATGCGTTTCTTTAAGCACTCTTGGGAAGTATTTCCTGATGTTGGAATGTGTGGCCTGGCAGGATTCTTGATGTAAAGCCATGACCATCAATGAAAAATGCTCAATTTTACGGATGGGGGGAGGGGTGGACCCTAGTGCTTGATGTTCGATATTTACAAGGCCTGACAAAGCATACTTCTGGGTGAGCAGACATGATGTAACTGGCAACTTTGCGCAAAAGGCTTCAGAAAGTTTGTTTATTCAAAACAATTCATCAAGTTACTTTTTTTTCTTTTTGATGCATGTATATAACCATATAAGCAAACTAAGTGTACATGGATATATACTGTATACAGTTTGGTTGCATCTCTCCTCCAACACACCTGAATCAAATGAATGGCTCGTTAACAGGCCTCTGTAGAGCTGAATGACATGTGCATGAGGAAATTAGCTGATGGATTCAGGTATGTTGGAGAGGTGGGTTCTAAAAATTGCAAGATAGTACAGTAGCTCTCGAAGACCAGACTTGGGCACCCCTGGTATACAGTATATGTGTGGGTGCATACCAACATGTGTGTAATTTAATGCAATAGGTGGAGAAATAATCTCATTCTGTAAAATAGAATTTTTAAAAAATGCATCCATCAAGACAAGTGTAATTTGACAAAATAAATTATATAAAAAGGAAATTTCATTGAGTCATTTCCTGCAGATAAAGTTTTTTTTTTTTAAGTTCAAGTAAAAAGACTCATAAGACAAACACAATTTGATACAGTATGTGCTGATACCTTGAAATCATTTATATCAGGGGTGTCAAAGTTTGGTCCTCGAGAGCTACTATCCTGCCATTTCTAGAGCACACTCTCTCCCACACATCTGAATCACTAGCTAATTTTCTCATGCTCATGTCATTCAGCTCTGCAAGGGGCCTGATAACAAGCCCTTTGTATTTGATTCAGGTGTGTTGGAGAAGGGACTCAACCAAAATGTGCAGGATAGGAGCTCTCCAGGACCAGACTTGGGCACCCCTGTTTTATATGAACAGGGTTTGATGTGGTAGCATGCTGAAAGGGATTTACTTTCACGTGCCAGATGGAAAATCTGAATTTGCAAAGTAGCAAAAACATGCTTTTGAAAAGAAACATAATATATTTATGAAGTGTAACATAAAGGGCACCTCTAATGAAAGCAGCAGGACAAAAAGTCATTAATAATAAAAATTAAAACCAGAGGTGTCAAAAGTAAAAGTAAAGGTGGGTATTGAGTAGAAATCCTGCCATGTTTTTGGATCTGCCAGTACATTTAGAACAGGTGTTTCCACTAACGAGCTCATCTACCTGCAGTGGAGCTAATTAAACCCAGCTGGTCAATAATTGGTTGGCAAAACTGCTTGACAGGATTTCTACTTTCTACTTCTAGTCTATATTTGACACCTCTGCCTAAAGCAAAATTTACTTTCCAGTGTGGCAAACGCTGCCACACTGCAATTCTGTTGAGAAGAAGTGGGCCTCAACTCTCATGTTTCATCCCTCCCCCAACAGAAATGAAACACGGCTCAGATCGGCCATCAGTGCAAATTGCCGGTCATCAGTACAACAATAAGCTCTGCTTTATTGCCTCGCTGCAGTTATATTTGTCTGTTCCTTTTATAGACAAAACAAACACCAAACCGCTGCACGCACGCAGACCTGCAGTGACCCTTCTCTACCAGATTCATAATCAAAACACTTCTTGTTGTGCAACCAAACATTTTCAAAGCACAGCTGCCGACGCTGAAAATCAGAATGTTCACTTGTGAGGAACGTCAGTGCGGTTTTTCAGAGTTTTTATGGCCTAAACACAACAATTAGCCATACAGTAGATGAGGTATATGGGCCATGTAAATGAGAGGGAAGGCAATAGCAAACACACCATTAAGCTGATGGCATGAGGCCACAGAAAGCCAGAACCCCTCCCACACACTGATTAAACATGCCAGAATGCTTTCAGAGTACAAATCGTTTCTACCGTGAAATTACAAAGAGGTATAAGCTTGGTCTTTGAAAGCAGCGCTTGTGGGCAGTTTGGTACTTGCATGGTTGCTCAGTGCCACCTGCTGGTATATTTTTAGGTTTCAAGCAGAACGATTAAATGTGATTGGCTAAATCAGAAGTTTTAATTGCACAAATTTGGGTTGAATTGAAATTGACCTCTTAGACAAAAACCACATGATTACAAACACAGCGCTTTTTCATCAGATAAATCTGAAGTTGGGAAATGACAACAAAACTCTTAAGTTCCTCAGATTAATGAGAGGTGACTGTGGTTCAGACTACCCCGATACTCAAAACAAACAGTTTAATTATATGCAAACGGCAGCCAATCTGAACATTAAAGAGCAATCAGGAGAAAATAAACAGAAGAGACCTCATGCAAACAGGACTAATTTAACCATCTTTGTGATGATGAAAACCCATTTCACAGATGAATTAGAGACAGTGATTTAACCTAAAAAAAACAAACAAACAAACAAAAAAACAGAAATAAATTTGGACTCAGACCAGTCCATTTGAAGAACTACTGAACAGCAATGCAAGGGCTGTTGATTATCTGCTTTTTTTTTTTAGGGGGTGGGGACGGTTGCTACTGAAAGTCTGTATTTAATCTTCATAATGAAATACCTGTGAAGTAAGAGAACATACTTTTTGTCACTTGTGGCAAATTTTGCTAAGGTCTGATTTGATCTTAAACTGGGTGGGAAAAGTGAGAACACTGAATCACTCTGGTTTTGAATAGTGGTCAGTTTGCACTGTAAACAGCCTGATAGTTGAATATAAACAACGTCCAGAATGAGGGAGGTTAAAGCATCATTAATGATGCATTTATTTAGCAGAGCTGTTGTTTTATATTATATCTAATTTAATCATGGAGTGGCTGTGGCTTCAAATAAAGACAACAGCCCATAGATTTAGGAGTGCTGGGGTGAGATACTGAACCTAACATTGACTCGATGTGCCATGCAGCAAGATACAGATGCCGGAGGTATAATTTGAGCAACTGATGGCCTTGAATGAAAACAGAATAAGTTAAGACCAAGGGGCAAACTCCAATGGAGAAGAGTGAGGCCACTTCCGGGTTACCCAAATATTGTAGTTCTTTCAATTCACAGCAGAAATAAACATGTTTACAGCCTGGTTAAAAAAACAAACAAACATTTTAGGTTTAATAGTAGATGTAATTTGACCTTAAAATTACACATAATTAGGGGCATGTCCTTTTGATTGACAGGCGGCAGATAGGGGGCAGACCGGGGGCCAGTTTTAGCCGCGGAGGCTAATAGTTAGCTCCCAGGAAGGCCTAGCAGAGATGCACAACAGCCGTTTTTCGCTGGTTCGCAGCAAGTCTGAGCGTGACGTACCTTTAAACCTATCTTCCTATCTTCATTCGTTCCCCGCGGCTTGGAGCGGCTTTGTCTTTGCCCATTTCAGTATTTTCAGGGAGTGACGACCCACCCGACATGCCAAGGTGGCGACGGTGGGAAATGTCCAACTGGCTTCACTTTCAGCTCTTCAGACGTAATCGGATATTACGTCCATTTTTTTAGTCTTTGGTTAGGATAGATAGATAGACCTTTATTGTCCCCTGGGGGGAATTGTTTTTCACATGCAATGTCAGGACATAAATACAACACTATGAACAAAGACACACACATGACGACACATTGCAAACGGGGGGATTATATAAGACAGAATAAGACTTTTTCTTTAAAAGAATGAACAATTCTTTTATTAATCAATCTTGAAGCAAATGAAAATAATATAGGCTACATGCCATTATACTATACGTGACATTCTGTTAGATAAGCAAGGTCACAGTTCAGGTCATATACTTGATCAGATGAGGAAGAAAAAAGTTTGGATAGAGGACTGTAGGATTGAGGCTGGTTCCATTCAGTGCGCATTTTCTAATTTAATTCAATTCATGGCCTTTGATTGCATTAATTACGTCAATATGACCGTCTGGAAAACAAATATTGCCCACCGCTGATCAATCGAAGAAGCATCTTCTACTGCTTAGGGAGCTAATAGGTCAACAAAAGTAGAAAAGAATAATGTAAAAGCAATCCATTTATCACACAGACTTTGTTTTTTAGTGTCTAGCTTTGCTATGCACAGCAGCTCCTTGAAGCAGCGGTTCTCAGCCTCAACAGTGGGGTTGTAAGTTCAGTTGGATGAGATAATAATAAAAAAAGAAAAAATATAACACTGTCATCCCCTCCCTTTTTCCGTAGTTATATTTTTCATCATTTTTTTTTTTCTTCTCCCCCCTCATCTACATAAATAATTTTTTAATTGTTGTGGCTGCAAAACCTTGAAACAGCTAGTTGTCCTTCCACAACATAACCATTCATAATCAGAGCTGGAACTGAAATGCATACATAAAAAATGATAGCAAAGTACTTAAAAGGCACTCCTTTGATGCATAAAGTTTGGTTAATGTTCTGTAACTCTTTTGCAAGATAGCTCTCCAAACGCCAGTTGCCCAACTCATATCAGCACTGAGGTAACTGGTTTATGACAGCACAAGCATTGTTTGTCTAGAATTTACACTCTGTCCTAATGTTTACTTACTGCTAATTCCTCTGGATGGGTATCAGCTAAATGCCTACTAATTATAAATACAACAGTGGTCTTTCAGTTGACAATGAATCCTGTAATTTGAGACCCAGATTACATTCCTCAGATGTTAAATGAACTTGGCCACCCAGCAGCTTTGCTGGAAAATGATAGAATGCAATAAATCCCAGTCACTCAAATGAGTGGATAAACAGAGCATATCCATTCCAAAACTATTCCACAGAAAAAAAAAGAGTTTGTTAGCCAAAAGTGTTCATTATATGGAGCCCACAGGGTCATTGTTGTTTTGCATTTAACTGGTGCAGAAGCAGAATAAATATCATTCAGAGTGGCAACACTTTTCTCCCTGGATATTTTTCAGTCTCTCTTGTACAGACAAGCTCAGCAGTGAAATTACATTTTAACAAGAAAGTTCACTCTGAGTTTGTTCCTCAACAAAGCAGTCAGGCAGTTAGTGATACATGACCACTCAGATCTATAATTTCAAAGATTTTGTCCTTGGATTAATTTATTTTAGTTTATTCGACTTTGCATTTCTTTATCACAATATTCTAATAGGAAATAGTGATTTTTGTACTACAATATGGCTAAGATTACACTTGCAGACCGTGATTTGCATTTGAAGTCTTAAAGGAATGGGTAGCGGTGGGTGGGTAGCATCCATAATTTACTCGAAACAACATAATTTAGTATAGCCTCAACAGTAATACATCTAGCTGCTGCAAAGTGCACCCCTGCAAGTTCACAACACTATGGAAGCTGTGACAAGCGTATGCAAGTGTATGCAAGCGCAAAAGAAGAAGTTCGCTGTTTACATTGTGCTAAGAGCGAATGAGCTGCAGACAAACCAGGACAATCATAAGAGGGGTTGGCTATTGATTTAAAAGAAAGAAAAAAAAAAGAGAACGTGCGATCTTGTCTGCCGCAGCTTCTGGAGTGTTGTGAACTTGCAGGGGCACACTTTGTGGCACCTAGATGTTCTACTGTTTAGGTTATAAAATTATACTAAATTATGTGGTTTCCGGTAAATTATGGATGCTCTCCACTCAGGACACTTGGATTACATTGGACAGGCAGTATGGAGGAATATTGCCAAGTTTTGGTGGACTTTTATGGACCTTTTTGGTTCACTTGCCAGTAAACTCCATTATATGAAAGCTGGGGGAAAGCAAAAACCTGTCTGATCTCCGGCTGCATTTGAGATATTAAAAAAGTGCTCCAGAGTCTTGCTCAGCATGAGAGTGAATAGAAAATGAATGCACATCATTCTGTGTGTGTACTATTCCTCTAAAAATAATAGTAAGATAATAAATCTTGCAGATTTAGAAAAGTAACTTGGTTCCACTTTGGTCTGCCACATTACACATTTACAAAATTAACTTACAGCAGCTTTTACAGATGATACATAAATCAACTTATGAATAACTAAAATCCTGCGTCAAAGTGGCTGTAGCACTGCGATCTAAGATATCAACAACTTTGAACTGTCATGACTGTGGTAAATGACAAGGTTAATATCCTTTTCATTCATACAGCTCATTAAAATACACATAGAAGAAGACTATACACATGTACAAAATGCTGAAGTGGTTACCTGTAGTGCAGTCATCACTGTACCCGTGGACACAGAATCCACGTACAGATGAAAACTCATTATGTCTGGAAGACTTTTGGCCACAGACGGCCACCATCCATTTCACTGTGCTTGGCATTTGAAGTAATTTCTATGCCCATCTTTACCACTAGATGGCAGCAATTCTTACACGCTGTACCTTTAAAGTCAGGATGAGATGGAGAGAGGAAGAGAATGAATAACTTTATACGCACAGTGATAGAAATTTACCCTGGAAGCTCGAATGATGTACTGATGTCAGATTTTCAGATAAAAGGAAAATAATGAAATGCAGCAGATGAGTGTCTGAGTTGCTGTTGACACCAGACACCCAATTATTTGCTGTCAATCACAACTTTGGTAGCACTATTCCTGCTAAATATGTTTAACCTAGCACAACATGAAGAGTCAAAATACACACTTCATCTAAATGAGAACTTTTTACATAGCATCAATTCTCTGAAACTTTCTAGAAGACCCCAACTGCTGAAGGCAAAAAATGCTCTTTGTTACTGTATCTGTTAGTGTCTAAAACTTGAGGCAGCCCCCCCCTTTATTCACTTTCATGCAAACTTAAATCTTAAATAACGACATGTGGAAGCAAACGTGGTATAAAGTCAAACTTTAATGTATATTTCTGAACATACGTCATTGCAATGGAATGCAGAAAGCTGAAGATTACTCAACAAGAAAGTGCGGACTTTACGTTATTCAGATTCTGATTTGTACATCACATAATAAATTTCTTATACATTTGTTTTGTCTTCGTATATACAGGATATTCCCATTTGTGTGAACATTAAATGAAAAGGAAAATACATCACTGAACATTTTAAATTTGCAGACTGTAAATAATGAATTGCTTGACACACACTCAAACAACCCGTGAAGTTTAAGGAAACAAAATGGGTAAAAGGAAGGTATAATCCACTTTGTCATAAAGTCGCAGCATAACATTCGTGAGATCTAAACTCCCAGCTTTGTATTAAACCCATCTCTGTAATAAGGTCCATCATAAAGCACGTTCCTTTTCCCCATAATGTGTCACCTGATGAACAAAGTGTACACTAAGTTTAAAGCATTTTATTGCTCTCTCTTAACATTGTTTTGAGATAAAGGTACAGCTTAATTAAAGTGCTCGGTGTTGGTAACACAGTGGCGTGCAATGGGGAGCTGGATCGGGCAAATTGGAGCGAGTCGAGGTAAACTAAGGAGAAAAAGCCGCCATACAGTGGAGGAATGACACTGCAAGGCCTGTTATGTTGATGACATGGAAGTGTGTGTCTCTCTGTGAGCACTGCGTGTTATAACTGATTGTGTTACGTAATAATCTGCAGTGTGGCTGTCAAATAGAAAATTATTATGGAGCCAGTGTTACGGCATGTTTTAGCCCATGTGGGTGAGGTAACCAAATGAATGCTCATGGATCATCAAGAAGCTTTTTTTTTCTCGGTTATCCTGGTTCTTTCTTTGTTTTGCTAGAAACTGCTATCATTAACTGGATGAAGTCACCACAGTGAACTTTGTAGCTCTGATCACTGGGTATGAACATGATGCTTAAAATATTAACAGATGATAGTTGACATTAGTAAATTCAGCTTATTTCCAAAGAATCAAGGACTGACACCAGTTACACAATGAAGATTTTGCTCACAGAGTGACTCTCTGCACACTTCCAGATACATGACCATTCAAGCAAAGACCTCTGATATACTGTGAAAAAAAAAAAGCTAGGATATTCGACAATGACTTGAACATGTAAAAAAAAGAAGGCTGGTGAATGCAGGTGAGGCCACAGTGTTGGTGTTATCTTACAGCGAAGATGACAACCATTTAAAACAATTTCAGCAGAAAACATTCACTTTGTTTCTACTGATATAAAGCACTCTGATGAAGGGGGGAAAAAAAGATGATTTAAAGGGTTTTGTTTGATTTGAAGCAAATCAAAGACAAAACTGATGCATACATAGCAAATGAATTTACATATGAATACAATAAAAAAGGTTCTTCTATAGGCTGTATGGCTTCAGGTAGGTTTTCTGCACCAAACATTACTCTCCAAGGAGTGTGACAATGTTTGCCCCAAAAATGCATTTGGTACGAAAAACAAATAAAAATATGAAAATAGTGTTTATTTGATCTTATAGAAACTAAAAGTCTTTGGAATAATGTTAAGTAAAAAGGAACATGTCATCTCTTGGAAAGATCTTTAAAATATAAAACATATATATATTTTTAAATTCCCTTCATTTGATCCCAATCCCAAAACAATCATGTAGTTTGGACATTCCCAGGCAGATAATCAACTTTTCTTTAACAGTTACACACTCATAAGCAGGCATAGTTCAAGGAATGCATTGCTTCCTGCAACACTCCTAAACAACACTCATCAGACTCATTGACAATCTGAAAAGACAACAAAGAATGAGTCCCAGCAGCACAGTTTCTTCTTCCCCATTTTAGACTCAGAAATTCAATGTTGCTTTTTAGTTTTCATTTAATGGAACTTCAAGATGTGGAGAAAATTCCCCGAGATATTTGGCTTTTTAAATTTTCTACAACTCTTTTGACTTTGAGCTATCCTAAATGACTTCACCAGTATGCCTCTCCTGTTTGATAATCTGCACTATACGCTGCTTTTGAAAAAGTAAATGATTTTTCTCAGATGTTTAATCATCATACTCAACTGTATCTCCCATCCCAGAAATTGAAGAGCAGGTATGTTGTCATGGCATGGCAAAAAAAAAAGAGAGAAAAAGAAAGAAGAACCAAATCCTCCAGACATGCTCAAGCACTCTCAGTTCCCACTGTTTTACATATTTACATTAGTTCATGTGTGAACAAAACAAAATGCCCTGTAGCCCTTTCTATAAAAAACACAGCAAACCATTCACAGATACTTAAGAGGATTGACAATAAGTCTGTTGGGTGTCTCTGCTCTTTACCCTCAACTGTAATGTGAGCTTTCTGCAAGAAAGAGGAGCAGGAAAAATTCAGCCGTGACTAACACCCAGAAAACAGGAACAATGACTCACCTGAGCCACTTCAGTCAGAGTGGGTTACAAAGCTGAAGTTCGCTCTCCACAGTGAGGTCTTTGAGTGAAGTAAAATAATACTTCTGGGTGTGAAATCCAATTTCAAAATTCATTTAAACTGTGGCACAAGGTGTTCTGTGATAGAAGTTCGTGTGGAACCTTCTTTCATCAATATGTTCAATTAAATATAAATCATGACATTAATATATTCCAATTTACTGAGATGTGGTGTAAAATAAGACTTTACACAGACTATCACATGCCGTACAAGTATATATATTGCAGGACTGTTATGGATAGTAAATTTCAGCTGATGTTGACGTACTGCACATATACAGAATTACAGCTAATGTTGATATTTTTTCTCATAAACTTTATGCCACTTTTACAGCATTCACGTAAAAACCTTTTTTTTTTTTTTAAAGAAATTAATTTTCAGGAGTTTCCTGTTTTTATTAGTTTTAAACAAAAACTGCCTATAGCAGATATCACATGTGCAAAAACGAAGACAAGAAGACATCATTTAAAGTCCACTAAAACAAAGTGGAAATATGGCTATGATTTGTCAACAATTTCTTAATGAACAAAAATTAAAAAAAGAAGTATTTTTTAAGTCTTGCTAAAATCTGAATAACCTCATGTTAATTGTTTTGAATGACTCTTTCTTAATGCCCGTGACTGATTTCAGTTTTGGCTTTAGCAATGGTTTGTGTGATTACAGATAAATAGACTTTTAAAGGGCATTCATAAATAGAGGATAATACAGATTTTACACATCTGTACTGCATAGAATAATATTTTTTGCCATGACATGCTGCCTACTGTCCTAGATTCTGAAGAGGGTTAGGAGGCATGAAAACATTCCTGTAAAAGCTAAAGACACATTTTAAAAATAAGATGGGAGAAAGTGAGCATTGATCGTGACAACTCCACCCCTGTATCAGTTTTAAAGGGCGCTCCAAATTGAGGTAAAACCTCTTCAAAGAAAAGTAATGAGGAAGAATGTATGATGGCAAACCAAAACGTTTTTCAATTTGACTTGTTTACAGTTCAACTCCCTCAATGAACTGAGTGCTAGGAGGGATTTCTGAAGTTCATTTATCTCCTCCACACATCCACACAACAAGGTCAGGCGGTCTGTTGTCCAACACAACCGTGGTTCTTCTACACAGTTGTTTGCTCATTGTCTAAAGACTTCCAACAAATACTGGAGCAAAGTGATTAAAATGTGTTGATTTAAAAAAGACAGAGAAAAATGCACCAAGTGACATTAAATAAGGCCAAAAACTTCTAACAGCTACATTTATACATTTACTGTAAATGTTTGTGTATCCAGCAACGTCAAGTGACAGAACAGCAGTAAGAAAGTTCTATGACAAAGGGAAAATTTGTTTTGGAGATAACATTTAGGACTAGCGTTTCCAAAAGAAAAGCAGTGAAACCATGCTCAAATTTAAACTGTGCAATCATTAAGAAAAAAACTAAAATAACAACAAACAAATTGAAAATAACATTGTGTGACACTAAAACAGTCCAAACCTTTGGTAATGCATAGTTCTTTTTTGAATGTCTCCACCATTTCTCAGATAGCAGCCCCAGCAGCTGCTGTTCCACTCCTGTAAAAAGAAATAAGGAACAAACTACCGACTAAATAATGGCTCTTCCGTCTCAGGCTGTTCCTTCAAGCGTTTCCTCCCCGGTTCTTACAGCAGTAGCAGTTTTGGCTTGTTTGATTTTCTGAACCAAAGAGATCATTTAACCAGTGAAGCCGAGGCATGCAGCCAGACCTCTTTGTCTGTGGTTTGCACCTCAGGGCAGGAACGGTTCGTCCTCATCCTCGTCTGCACTGGGACCGGGGTCACTCAGACACCTCATCAGCTTCTGCTGATCTTTCGCTCCGTTATCTTCCCCGTGCATGTTTGATCCACTTGACCCAGGAGGAGGCTTCATCCTCAGACCTCGGTCCCCGTCCTTTGGTGCCTGTGGATCAGCCTGTCTGAACTCATCCAAGAGGTTGACGGAGTCCGGAGACTGTGGAGATGCAAGGTCCACCTGGATGGTCGGCAAACCATCTGACATCGGCGCCATGTTGTAAGCCTGCGGATCTACAGGCAGAATGAAGGTACAAATATCAAGAAAACTCACTTTAAGTTTAAAAAGGACTCTGTCAATCATTCCATCAGTGTGCAGGAACATACAAATGTTGAGAGTTCATCATTTTGATAAAACAACAAAAACAGAGCAAAGTAAGACACGATGACTTATGGTGCATTACATGCTGGAATGACTCCACTGAGTGAGATATAACAACCAAAGGAAAACCGTACTCAAGCTCCCCACAGGTAACATGCTCATCAGAATGAACCTCACCAGTTTTAGCAGGAAAATCCCCATATTAGTGCCAAAAAATGAAGTTTACAAGCATGCATGTTAGTGCTGCTGTTGGGTTATCACGACTGAAAACGAGTCCCGTCTACACTCACTACATACCTGAACAGTTTTTTGTTTCCTTTCTGCTGCTGATCAGGTTTGAAATCAGTATCTCTGCCTAAAATGAAACCACACACTGGTTTACATGTTGGCTGGCACATGCAAACATATTTCCATCGGGGAGGAAATATCTACTGCTGAAGGAGTGAAAAGAAGCAGTGCATCTTGGGTTTCTGTTGGTTTGTAAATGTCACCTTGTGAGTCAAACAAAATACACCGTTTGATCCTACTGGGTCTCCCTTTGTGAAAAGGTTGAACTACAGTATCTTGTGTTAGAGTGCTACATGGCAGTAACGTTTGGCGGCTGAGATGGATGTGTTTACCTGAGGCCAGTCTGGCTCTACGCATGGTGGGGGAGTCCGAGGGAGCAGCAGGCAAGGTCAGGTAGTTATTCATATCTTTTATCTTAAAAAAAACACAAAGATATTTTTTGTTTCGTAGGTTTAAAAGACAAAAACCAAAAAAACACAACAATGTTCAAAGCTTAAATAACGAAAAGCCTCATTAAACTGATGAGGAAATCCAATCAAACAGTCGTTAAAAAGCTTCATTACATTGACGTGCTGCTTTGCTGGGGCAGGTAGAAATCCCCTTGAGTCTACAGTGGCTTCTAGCATATTCAATTTACCATGAACAAAAGTAAATTTCATTTTGCAATTACAGGCTGATGAAATGGAAGGCAGTGGTAGGACTGTTCAACTGTGGGATTAAATCAGCTCCTATTTGTGTGGAGAAATTCGATTAGGGAGACTGAACGTGGACTTTAATTACAACACAAATGATAGTTTTGGTTCAATCCTTGGCCCGGCAGGAGCTGGTGCAACCGTCAAGCTGCGTTTTTCATGATTTACCGCAGGCCGCCGGCTGAATCGCAGCTGTTGCATCATCCAGAAAGACTGATAGTATTAGTGTATCCTGATATTTTGAAATAGTGTAAAACTTCTTTTATGCTGACTGACAAGACATGCTTTGTTCAATCCTGCTGGGATCAATATTCCAGGCAGTCTTCCTGAAGGCCATTAGTCTTGATTATAGAAGGGTTACTCACCTTTTTCTCCATCTCAATCATCCTTTGCCTCTTCAGAATTAAATCTTTATATCCATCTTCAAAAGGATCGGCTACCAGGGTGTGTCTGTTGTAGGAGCGAAGCTAGGAAATAAAGATATACAGTATAAAACTTAACTTAAAGAGGAAAACATTGCCAGCATACTCAGTACAAAATCATCATGGCAACAAAAGGCTTTCCGTGCCCTTAAATGTATTAATGTGAAATTCAATCTGGAGACACTGATTTAATTAATTCACATTTGTTTTATTTGATCTATTTTTGATCTGATTCAAAAATAATCAATACAAACAAATGTAGACGAGGTAATGTCAGTGCAGATTAATGTTAATGATACAGGGCAGCCTAATACCCATTTTAAGAAACAAACAAACAAAAATTTTGTGACTATCAGCAGTGTTACCCTCTGTCGTGTCCTCTGAAGATTGGTCCTAAGGATTTTCCTGATCTCCTCCTCTCGGCTCTTGCTCAGCTGTGGAAGAGCTCTCTCTGTAGGTTTGGGAGCAGGAGGCTTCTTGGGCTGAATGTTCCTGAAAAAATAAGCAGGAAAAAAAAGCTTTTAGAAAAATCCACAGCTGTTTAAAATGAATGCTGAACTGATGTTGGTCTTTCAAGGATAGCAGTAAGTCAACAAGTTAACTTTTCAATTTAAGACACATTTCGCATAAATTGGATATATCTGAGGATGTGAAGTTGATTAAAATTTGGATCACTGTGTTTGTGTATGTCATATTTTAAGGATCTTGTACCTAGGACATCTTTCCCCTGCAGGAACCCATCAAACCAACCAGGATCAGGTTGTTCTCTACATATTGTAAAACTGGTCTCAAAAACCATTTTAAAAATCAATTTTGATCAACATAACTAAATAATAAACATCTTTACCTACTAATAGAAAAAAAAAAAAGATTAGTATTTTTGACATCATTACTTCTAAAATTAAAGGTTACAATAATATCAACAAAAAAAAATATTTGTTAGTGATATTGCTTTTATTCTGTTTACTATAGAAGAAAAGTGGTTGGGAGATGGGTCATTAGCTGGGGATCAAGTTTCAGTACACCACTGGCTTGTTAATTTGGAGATCTCACACAGTCAGTTTTCCACACAAGATGGCACTCCTGTGTCACCATGAAACTGTGTGATGCACGCCATCAACATTTTGTGAGGTGAAGTGCTAGTATTCCTGTTCTTACTGTATTCAGTTGGATCACATTGACTGAAACTATACATCTTAGATTTAGCAGAAAAAGATGGAAAAACAAACACTTTTTACAAATGAGCTTTCTTATCCTCAACATAAAGGATTTCCCCTGATGAACAGTAGTAATCAGTGACTGATAGTGAAGAAAACATGCATTCATACGAAATAATGAGGCTACTTCTCACAGCAGATGAGAAACTTGTAATTCTAGTTACAGTACATGAAGTCTTTTTTTAATGGCTAAACTACCTGAGTATACTTTGCCACACTTACAACAGATTCCTTATTATTTTCAGGATGAAAAGTGTCAAAGAAAGAGAGAAAGAAAGAGGGAGAGGTGTAAATGGCATCTTGCTCCATTTACTCCATCACAAAAACTAGTTTTACAGTATGTCTTATTGTCGAGGTTTAATATGACCTCAACATGTAAAATCTGTGACTGATGTGGAATTTAACAGCTCCATCAAATATACATCAAATAATCGTTAACAGCACGAGACTAGTTCAGAACTTACTGCATGGAAACGGTGGAAGGCATAGCAGAAGGCAGCTTGACTCCCCCTCCGCTCTCCACCAGCTCAATGGCCTGTTTCATCTCCATCTTATGGTAGAAAGCGATGAGCTGTGGCTCCTTGGAGCGTTCGCCTGCAATCAGGCACTTCTTCACATACTTCTTGTTAAAGCGGTTCAGTCTGAGAGGAGGGGTGGAAGATAAATGAGAACAGCAACAAGGGGAAAAACAGACATGAAGGGGAGTCTTCACATTACAAAGAAAAAGACAGCTTGAATTAATGGAATTAGTCGCTGCTAGGAGTGATTAAACATTAAAGCCTCACTTGTGTATTTTGTCTCTGAGGCTACGTATGACAGAGCATGAACAATTTCATATTCAGTTCCTCGAAGTGAAACATTTGCTTGTTTTTCTCAGTTGAACATGATTAAAAACATCATCATCCTCAAGACATTTGGATGTGCAGACCATGTTCTCTCATGGCAACATGTTTTAATGTGAACTCTGTGAGATCCATACTTGTCTTTCCAGTGGTGATGACCGTAATGTCCACAGATATCTTCAATTCCAGTCAGTAGGTGATCAAGGAACTGCAGATTAAAAACAGACAGTTTAATACATATAAAAATGCAATCTGCAAAGTGAATTAGAATGAGCATGGTACAAAGAAGTTAAAGCCTCTGGTAATCCCAGAGCAAATGTTGCATGTGTGGGACTGCAATTAGCAGCTCAAAAAGAACGACTAAGTCTTGTTTTCCCTCACTTGTATAGAAGTACACACTTCAAGTAAAAATGTGCAATAATTCTTTGGTGTATGAATCATAATTTCTGATTATTAACATTCGTTACAGACTCTCCAGTAAAGCACATGCAACACGGCTTCATCCTGTCCTTTCTTCTTCCTCACTGTTGCCATGCCTAACAGTGAAAACACCCGCTTGGCTTAGACTGCCAACATCATTATCAAAAACAGCAGGTGACAAACTTTAAAATGGAATCCATGAGAGAAAATGAACAGCAGCAGGAGCAACGGCGACAGCCGACTGATTGATTGGACAGCGTTTATTAGCAGCAGTGGCATGGCTGCTCAGAGGACCGGAGAAATGTACCGATGCATTTGTTTTTCAGACCGCTGCTGCCCTGCAGATCGCCCTGGTGCTCTGACTAAGCCAGCAGATGACAGTCTGACAGGCAGTGTTGCTATAGTAACAAGTCATTAAGCAGAACTACACAATCACTTCTGCTTTGTCAGAGGTAAATGATTTCTATAAACACAGCACCTGCCATGAAGCCATGAAAGCATAACACCTTTAAAAGTGCCGCTACTGTGGAAAGTTTCTGCAGAGTCAATGCCAGCAAAAGACAAATAAGCTAAATAATCAATGCTCCAATATTCTATTCTAATAATGCATGAACCTTTTTTTCATTACAAAAATCTTGATTGTGAAGCTTCTAATTTAACCGATTATGTCAGCCATGACACTTTAAACACAGTGCAGGTGGTCACGCAGTCACACTGCTACAGAAGCACAGACTAAATTCACTGATGTTTTTATGCAAAACAATCATCATTGGCTGAATGTGCTCTGAAAATGGAGCATGTTTTTCGACTCAGCTGCACAAATATAAACATTAAATATATTCAAATGATACAAGCAATGCATAATCCAGGTTATATTATGATGTCATTGCGATTGCTATATTTTAGAGGGGCTGTGTTGTGAGTTATATAATTTTCACCTTCATAACAAAACAGCAAGCAAAATAACCATTATATGATTGACATAGCATATAGTGGCTGGTTGAACAGGTACCTCAACTCACTCCTTGTAAAAAATAAAGAAGTAAACAAAGCGACATGCCAGAAGCCTGGGTGACACCCTGTCTGGAGTTTTCTGCCACACTGTAGACCAGTACAGTTCTCTCCTTGCTTGAATCTCTGGTGTTTTACACTGAAGGAGCCATTTGAACAGCGTGCTCCTCTTGCCTCAAGCACTGGTGACTCATCACTAAGCCCCAGAGGGAGATGAGTGTATACTGTGTGTGCATGCACGCGCTTCTACTTTAATTATTATAGCTGCTGTAAAACTCTTAGGCACTGTAGTGTGCACGACTGTGGATGGTTATAACTTTTTGGCTTTTATGTAAAAAAAAACCTTTACTGTAGAGAAAACAAAATGTTTGTTACTTAACCAGATAGTAAAAAGCTGCTGCAAAAGGATAACCCAACAAAAGAAGTTTAAGAACAAAATTCTTTAGATTTATATTTGCTTTGCTGGACCATCAGTTTTATGTTGAGTATGGATGTACTGTGCTGCTGTATGGCCACTAGGTGGAGACAAAGATTAGCATTATTGTAAGTTGAGTAAAGAAGGTTGTTCCACAGCTGTAAGTGTACACCACCAACCAGTAATTAATCATTCATTTTGTTAATTTGTCATTTCTCCAATTCCTGCAAATGATCTCATCCAGTTACTTATTTAATAGGAATATAACAGCGAATATATTTGTTTGTGACTAAAACAAACAGGGAGGTGAGTTAGAATACACCGTGATGACTTGAAGGTTGGCTGAAGTTAGAGCTGTCAAATTTATTTTCCGTGCATACCAAATGAATAAATGCAAAAGTTCTGTGGTTAAAAACATATCAAACGTAAGGAGCCGTGGCATTTGTGTGTGCAAACACGTGCAAATACTGGCTTGTGACGGCTTGTACCTGCGTGTGGATCTCCTCATTAATCGAGCGCTTGGCTTCTTGCTTCTTCTTCACAGCCAGAAGCTCCACTAAGGGTTTGATGGTCATGCCCTTCAAGGAGAAGAAGAACAAAGCATTAATCCCTGCAAATACCGCTCGACCTTGGCTCAGGACAGGAACAGGTTCTTATCACTGGTTCATGTAGGTGCTTTGAAACGCTTATCTGCAAGATTTTTATGATTGATGCATGTGTGTCAGAGGAATGTACAACAATAAAGATGCTTTTTCCAAACACTTGTCTGGGCACACCAGTCCTCATTCCTGTAATCAACCTAATTTGATCATCAAATGTGCTTTATAAATTTTTTACACATTAAAGACACACAACCTAACTTTTAGACCTTAAAAATAAGCGTTTCTGACTCGTTTTGATGGCACACCAACATTCATTGTGTGCATTTTTGAGCCGTCACTGCCCAGAGGCGTCCCGGGGCTCAGAAACTGCAGTATGTAAGGTTTGTATCCGGGACACGGCTGTGACATTGCAGCCGACTATTTGTCGCGCACCGCGTCTCTTACTAGCAAACGGATATGAACCAGATATGAACATAGCGGGTGTTTTGAACGCGCATTATGTCAGATTAGGCAAAGAAACACAAGGAAACATTACTGGAGGAAGAGAGGAAAAGAAAGAGAGGAAGGGACAGAACAAGAGTCAAGATAAGACTGTCTTTTACTGGCTGGAGTGAGCTCACAGTACAGGTACGATGCAAGATGGATGCTAGTTTAGCCGTCGATAGGGGGCGCGTCACTGAGAAAACTGCTAAAAGTTCTGTTGTGGGCCTTAAACAGGTTTATTTTTACATAAAGATAGAGGTTTCTGTAAACCTCTTCCTGCATTAGAGGAATAAAAGCTGTAAAAGTGACTGCTTTAAACTTAAAAATCAGAGTAATGACCCTGCAAATCCATATTTTAGTCAAGCATACACATTGAAGGCTTCCTGGTATGAAACCACATTATTCTGTGATAGCTACTGCGTCATAGTTTGGGGTAAGTGAGGCAACAGCTTGATTCTTTTAAGATCAAATTCAGCATAGGAGGCATGGAGAACTGTGTTTTTAAATAGGTTGGCGTCAACAAAAAGAGGTGCGATGCACATGCACACATAAAAGTTGACATAGGGAGACAAATGCACACTCCTCTGCAACCTCTCACACTCACAGATAAGCCAAGTATATCAGCGACATGTTACTGTGAGGATTTTACAATTAAGCTCAGGAATATGATCATAAACACGATTGCAAACACTAACCATTCTAAAAAGAATCATGTAATCAGATACAGTATGGTTTATATTGTGTGATTGGTATTAAGTAAGTCAGATGTCACATTCAGATCATAACCATCTGCTTTAGAAAAAGCTGCATTACACTCAGCATGTTTACATGACACTTGAAAACAATAAATTTGTGTTATCATGTCAGATGAAAAGTCAAACTTTTAAAATGCATGTGAACATGTTCGTGTGACTGAGATCAGATGAAATTGAAGCTCTCACAGCTGGTTTTCATCCACACTCAGATACAGGAATGCAACTGGGTTGAATAACTGCTACATGTATTTACTCGAAAAGACTCAAGAGGACCTACAGTAGGTGCTCTAAAGTTGAACTGTAATAGTTTATATTAAGTTTATATTAATATTTTCAAATTTCCAATAAGAGTTGCCGTCATTCACCTATTTTTCTGTATCTTTTGTAAGATGGCTAAAGATGTCTTTAGACATGTTTAGCCATCATGAAAGAGAAGATTCCAAATTGATTCATGGCCACTTAAAGTTTTTCCAGACTGTCCTGCTACACCATTTAAAAATATTAATTCTTCAAGTAATTAAGACATCTGTGCAGTGAATACAACTACACATGCATGATTATCTCCCACTGAGAAATTTAGGAACAAGAGCCAGTTGTGAACATTTTTTCAAAGAGTCCACAGGGTCAGATATGCTTCAGTAAAATACTCAACTCCCCGTCTATGCAGGTACGCTTGGACAAGGACTGTAGTCTCATTTCAAGGCCAGGTCAAATAACTGTTGCTCAACTCCACTGTTCCTTAAGTGTGGTGTGGGGAAGTGTGTGTGTGTGTGTTTGTGTATGCTTGTTCTTTTCTGCACCTAAAAGCCTGGGTGGATCATTCTCTCTTTAAGAGATTAGGACGAGATGGCTGTCATGAACTGGATGATTTCTCCTTCTAAAGTAAAAATCTTGTCTACATATGAGAGACCTATGCAAAGTAATTTAACAGTCTCATGGTTTTTACACATATGACATTATACATGTAGAAAAATCATACAAAAATATATAAAGACACGGGTGTAGTTAAAAATTAAACTTCCTACATTACGCTGATTAGTGCAATAGAAAAAAAACAAAACAAAACTAACCTTTGCGCTGATATTGTTATTTTTAAACTTCTGATAAAAGTCAGTCAGCTGCTTTAAGGGGAAAATCTTTCAAGTAGCCATTAATTTAATTGTGGCGGGAAGAAATAAGACCCTCCCACTCGGCGAGTAGTTGCGTGATAGGCTCCAGCCTCACTCACAGGCCAGCATTGGAATAAATAAGTGTAGCCAATGAATGGATGGATGGAGAAGAAATAAATAATTGCCATCCTAACTTCAGTAATACGACAATGTCCAACACAGTCTTAACAGTCTGATTTTCTTACAATCAAAAACTAATAATGGCTACCAGAGAAGTCTATAACTAAGTACACAAATTCAGCGTTAAATTGAAGCCTAACACACAACATAATAAAACTACTGACCTGATCACAGCTACATAAATGAATGTTTATACTTGATCAAACAACACATCCTAAAGCCTCTACCCTCCACCGCTTGGTCCGTTTGAAAAACAGCTGAGTCAAGCACAAACAGAATATATTTATAATTAGAACTGGGAATGGGAAACATTGCTATAAGGTTTTATTTCAGTTGCTGCCATTTTGGGTCCAGGTAGCCACTAAAACTCACATTACACTTTCACCTAGAGACCAATCATCTGGTGAGGTGGTTGTCAAAACCTACCACAAACTGTACATATATTCATACTTATTAATGTTTCTTGCTTGTTATCTAAAATTAAATAGGAATATGCAGGATACACATGTGTAACTACACAAACTGGTATATCATGATGTTTTCATTTGAAGCATGGTATTATCTCAACTGTGTCTGTGTATGTATGACATTATTTACATAAACCAGCAGGAACTGAGAAAAGAGCAAATCTGACTGTTAAATTTTGAGCCGCTGATCTCAGTAAGAAACCTTCTTTCTCCACAACAGGCAGTAAACTGACTCTCCCTTAGAATCAGGATTTCTACACACTTTTGTTTCCAAGTTCCACTTTCTTCAGACCTTAACTTTTTCAGTTTAATATCTATAGGCCATCTTTTACATCAGAGTATAAAATCTAGATGCTCATTACTGTTTTTAACTTATAACAGTGCACAAAATTATCCTTGGTTAATTTTCTGCTTTATAGTAGCTTTTATATTTAACTATTTTACAGTGTGTTTCTCATCCACACAGCTGCCACCATTTGGAACAACTAATAGCTCAGCGACTAATGTGAATTGCCAACATTTGCAGATAAAATAAAAGATATGCCAGGTGAGTCCATATATAATGAAAATGTGCAGTCAGAAGCCAATAAGGTGATAGGAAAAATACTAAACCTGAAGCTCCAAGAGGCCACATCCATGCTTCATATTTAATCTATGTGAAAACACAATCTGGAAATACAAGCAGTTTTCTCTACTCTTTCAATACTTATTCAGAGTTGGAAAATACTGAAAATAATTTCCATACTTTCTACACTATTCAAGAAGGGATAGAAAGCCTGAACAATGTTCAGTATCCAGGGTGTTGGTTGCAGATAAAAGCTTGACTGAGCTATGGCGCCCAGCTGGAATTCATGGAAAAATTCAAACTAGATTCATTAGATGCAAATTTGCTCCACCAAAAGGTCCTTTGCAAACCCAACATCTTTACACATGATAAATGCAAGTGGGTGACTGGGCAAGATGCACGGGGAATAAAAGTCAAACCGCAAACTACAGAATGGAAACAACCTCTGTGCAGAGTTGAATTAAGCCTCAAGAAAAATGTTGTACCATTCATCAATTTTTCTTTTTTTTTTACAGAATTTTTCTCATTAAATTAATTTGAATCATAAAAAGCTTATTGCATTCTGTTTCTGTACCTGAACAAAGACAGTGAAGAAGATAACGGTGATTATGGCAGTGAGAAACGTGTTTCTCATGGCAAAGTGGTTCTCGTCTAACAGGAAACCAAGGGAGAAGGCAATGGCTCCCCGAAGTCCCCCGTAGGCCACAATGAACTGATCCTTGGTGGTCAGCTTGACTATGCGGAACTTGTTGATAATAAAGGTCAGACCAATCACGCCTGGGAAAAAAAGGAAACAATAAGTTAGCTTGTATGTTTGATCATTTATAAGTTTTCATATCATATACAGTATTGGTCAAATAGCATCCTTTCTTGATTCTTTAATTGAAGGTACAACAAGAATAGTGTGTGTTGTTCCACCTGTCATATAAAGTACCATCTTCAAGGACAAACTTTTTAAAAAACACTAACTAACCCTAACTGCAAAAAAAAAAAAAAAAAAATAAGACCATTACGTAAATAAAAAAGATAAAAAAATAAGAAGATATGCAACAGTTTGCAAATCTCACTAACACTTTTATTCCGAACAAAACATAAGCAACATGTAAGATGTTGAAACTGAGACATTTTACTGTTTAATGAAAATATTTGATCATTTTGAATTTGATTGCAGTAACACATTTCAAAAAAGTTAAAAAGGAACAATAAAAAGCTGGAGAAGTAACTGGCAAAAAATAAAAAATAATAATAATAATTAAAAAAAAACAGCTAGAAGAGAATTAGAAAAGTAATTAGGTAAACGGTCAATGGGTCAGTAACATGACAGGGTATGAATGACAGTTGAAAACTACTGTACATTTCCATCATATAAGCAGAAGAGGCTAGGGGCTGAACTGGCCTGTCTACAGTCCAGACCAGATTAACAGAAAAAATTTCAGGGACAAAGACTGTTGAGCAGAAAATCCTGTATCAGACCAGAATAGGACAACATTCCTGTATGAAAACTCCAGAAACTGGCCTCCTCACTTCCCAGATGTTTACACACAGCTGTTAAAAGAAGAGGGGATGCTACACAAAAGTAAACATCACCATGGAGCCACTTTTTTACAGATGTATTGCTGCCATCAAACTCAAAATTATACAGCGAAAATGTCTCTCTTTTAATATCTGACTTGCTGTTTAGGCTCTGCTGGGAATTACATAGGGGTTTATGAGATCTACAAATCATCGTATTCTGCTTTTATCTATATTTTACACAGTGCCCCACATTTTTGCAAACTAGGGTTATATATAAACAGAGTATTTGACCTGTTTTCCATCACAAGTCCTTGTGTTATCAGGAAATGTAGACAGCATTAAAGAGCACTCCTCATGATTCTTTCATTTTTAAACTTCCTAAAGTACAACACTAGTCCAGTAGTGACAAATCGCCCACAGAGACTTGTGACATCCTGCAGTCAACAAGGAAACTCTCAGCGGGGCTTTTCTTTTACACAGAGACGGTGGTTTGATGCAACACGATGAAACATTTACTCCAGTAAGTGATCCCAGTTCCCTTATTGAGAAGGCCTTTTTGTGCTTGAAAAAAGTCACTTCTAAGTGTGTGATGATACATCTATATTCTGTAAATCTGTAAATAAGGAAACCAGAGAAAAGACTAAGTACAAACAAAAATCTTATTCAGTTTTGTTTCAAATTTCAAAACTACCCACAGACGTAAAATGAACCTCCATGAATTGTTGCATTTACTTGAGGAAGTTGTGTGAAACAGTTTTGCAGAGCTGACCTATGACCCGTGCAATCAGACACAGGATGACGGTGCATGTGACAAAGGTCCAGTTCCAGACGTGGGTTCCTTCCACCGTGGCTACACCAAGAAAGATGAAGATTAACGTCTCACTCACGCTGCTCCACATTTTCAGGAAGTACTTTATGGTGGTGTGGGACTTGTGGGAAATATTAGCCTCCACATAGGGTCGCATCACCGCTCCGCATGCTATTAACCTAAAAGGAGAAAAGGTAAATGTTAGCTCAGTTCTAAGATGCTAAAATGAATAACTGTAATTCAGGAATTTATTCTAATAATTTCAACCATTCCATTTTCCCTCTATTGTTGGACACTTGATTAAAATGAAGCTAAGCTGAGTTTTAATGAAAGGAACCAACTTCAGGAGAGTGACAGTGAAAACGCTAACAAGGATGTTTAGTGACGGTTTTGTAACCACTTAACTGTTTCAGACGACACTGATGCAATGTCCAAAACACAGAAGCAAAACCAACTGTTGTACAACTCACAAACTGCAGCATCTGCTCAACATTTACTGTCACTCCTGCTTCAAATCAACGTTGGTTTAGCTTTAACAGACATGGGAGAAATAATAAAAGAAATTTCCGCTATTGAGCCGTTTGATTCCTCCTTCATAGTGAATGAGATAAAAAAAAAAAAAAAAAACAATTTTATGTGAAGTGAAATAAGGCAGGCACCAAAATTTATTGTCCTTGTGGCTACGTTGGCCCTGACACAGGGTAGAGACCTGATATATCAGCAACTACTGTCAGCATCATCAACAATCTTAAACCAGAAAAAAGTGATTGCTTTGCACTGGAGGAGCTGATGAAATGCTCCCTCAGAAAATGTTGAGGTGCCAATAAATTCAGGCTTGTTATTGATGGTATTAGACCAGACTGTTCATTGTACCACTGGGTTTACAGTTTGCTATTTGCCATGATGCACAACTGAAATAGAGTTTTGCTGGAGCTGCAAGGTTGTTTATAGACCAAGTCGACTAATCGCTGTGGAAAAATCCATATGTTAAAAGATGTGATTTACAAGGGAATCACTTGGACCATTTCAGTTGCCATAGAACAGACATAAAAGTCATTTTACAGAGTAAACAAAGGACAGTTAGGGATTATTTGAGCGAGGAAGCGATGGTGGAACTGGAGTTTGATACTTGAAGCCTAACTCGACAAAAAAATAGATCTTTGAAACCTTCTATGTATTTAATTAGACCACCAACATCACTGATGGGACAGTGAATCTAGCATCAATTTCGTGAGGGGATGGTTTGTTTTGATATTTCATTGAGAGTTTAGTATGTCAAAGATCTTTTGGGGCCGGTGCCCATTAAAATTCAAGGGGAAAAAAGGTCAGTTTTCAGTTTTTCATACAAGTACATAGACATCTCAAAACTGTTCCAATAATTTCAGAATGATTATTTCTTTTTAAAAGAAATAGATAAATTGCATCATGTATCTATTAGATCTATTAATAAGATATTTTTTTAGATTTACATTGGTTGTTTTAACAAGCATTTCAGTAAAATGTTCTTTTATTTAGCTGGAAATCCGTTGCTTGGGATGAAGTGACCCGTAGCAACATAAATTACATTTTGAAAACTGCTGATTACCCTCCAAACCTTGGAAAACATGTAAGAAAATCTAGAATAGCCCTGAAATATAAAAAGGCTTGCTCTGCAGTGGGTGTTTGGTCTGTCAGAAACATACTGATTCTTATTTCCAGTTTGTTGTTTTTACTATCAGTAAACATTTTCATGACCATTAAATTAAATTTGAGCCAACTTTATCTTTAACGTTGCACACTGGGATGTTAAATGTTGCTATTTAAAGCTCATACATTTATCTGTGGGACAAAAATGCAGTTCCCACAGATGCATGTCTATATAATATAGTGTTTTGCTGCCACTTGGTTGCATTGGTGCTTTAGTTTTACTCTGCTGCAAAAAATTTATTTAAAAATTTAAAAAAATTTCTTGTATTTATAATTTTTGATGTATCAACCACTTTTTGAAACTGTTTCTTCCCAGCTCCAGCTTAAGCCAATCTTAAATCAATTAGCATATTAATATCTTCTATGGGGCTTCTTGGGGTTCTTAGGTTTTTGGGGTACTGCATCTCTTCCTAAGTAGGAAAAAAATGCTGAGAGCTGATCCGTGCAGATGAATACCTCTGTCAAACCATAAAAAAACCCTAAACTGTAAGTATTCAAGATTAATTTTGTGGTTGATGTTTCTATTGAAAATGTTACATAACCAATCTACAGCAATATTAATGTTTCTTAAGCTGCATTTAAGCAGAGTGGTTTATAAAGATAAGTCCCTACACAGCATGTTAGCGTGCTCACAGGGACTGTCAACATCATAACAACAGTATCTAATCATTTCTAAGTTAGGTCAGTCCCTTTTCTGTATTCTTTTAAGACTCTCTCTGCATGTATTTGCATAACCAGCTCAAACTTACGCCATGATGCCAGATAGGTGGAAAATCTCTGCTGACAAGTAGGCCATGTAGCTGTACACAAAGACAAAAAGTGGCTCGATGACACGGGTGTGGGAGGTGAAGCGTGAGGTGAAGGCAGCTAAGATCCCATAGATGGCTCCCACTAGAATGCCGCCCAATGCAACAACAAAGAAGGAGATGACTCCAAGGAAGCAGTCCAACACCGTGACTGAGTCAAAGCCAGCAAACTCCTCAAAAAGGTGGTACAGGACCTATAAGAAAGAGGCATAACAGAAGAATAGCAGGGATGAGAAGAAAAAACTGTTTAAAAAGGAGGAAAGAAATTATTGAAAATGAAAGGATGGCCTTAAAAAAAACAGAGTTCTTCAACAACACACACACAAAAAAAGGAGGCCATAAAACATGTCAGATCATTGAGATTTATGAACCGTGACAAACGTGCAGCTAAACATGGCTTGGAGACAACATTGATTGAGCTTACAGAAAAGAATAATATTTAGAGCCAAGTGTTGTGCTGGTCAATGTAGGGAATGCAAGTCATTTAACTTCGTACTTTTTATAGTTTTCACATGTAACTTCAGACTGTGGAGATCCTAGATTGGACAAGGGAAGCTAACAGAAGGTATGCAGCTATCTGAATGAATGAACAGTGACAGACCAAAGAGATGACAGCAACTATTAAGTTCAGTTTTACAAACTCTGCAGGCGAAGTTAAAACTGTATGAAGCATTAATGTTTTCATTTGTGAAAATGTAAAAGGTAATTGTCACCTTTATTTATGCCATTCACATTGATATATTGCCAAAGACTTGAAGAGAACTTTTCACAAAGGTCTGCTCTGTGTCTACAAAAGCACTTTCTTGTGACATTATGGTATTTTGAGAGCCCATTTAGTGTTGGGCAATAGCATATTCTCAATATTAGATAGCCATTTAAATTTATGTTGATCTCAGACGTACAGTTAGTATGATACATTTTTGGTCGATACACCGACAGACCCTGCTGTGTATCCCACAGCAAACTCCAGTCCACTAGTTGGCAATAATGCAACTTTAAGCAGATTGTTAACAGCCAAGAAAATGAACTAGAAAAAAAAAAGAAAATGCAAAGACCTGCCTGCTGACTGAGGAAGGAAACTGAGCAGAACTGTGAGACAGAATCAATTAAACCAAATACAACAATGAAAGCAGGGGTAAGACATGATGCCCCTTGTGCTCATCACTATATACTTCTGAAACCAACCACATTAACAAACCGCTGTGATCAAAATCAAGATTGACTGAAATAGAAAATTAAATTGTGATGATAATTTCTTCCATATTCAGCCCTGATTTCCATCTACCACAGTTTTGGCTACTTACCACAGTTACAGCATCATTGAGTAGTGATTCACCAAACACCAGGATGTGCAGCAGCTCATTGATGTGAATCTCCTCAAACACAGCGAGCACAGCCACAGGATCCACAGCTGAGATGATGGAGCCAAACAGCAGGCAAGGCAGAAGTTCAATGTGCTGGAGGTTAGCTGCCTTGATCTGACACACGGCGAAAAGCAAGCCGCCAATAAAGAAGGCATTCCACAAAGTTCCCACGACAGCGAACATCAGGATTGTACCAAGATTCTCCATGAAGGGACGGATGGGCAGGAAGTATCCAGCATCCAGGATAATGGGGGGGAGCAGGTAGAGGAAGAACAAGTTAGAGTTCAGCACAGGTGGAACCTCCTCTCCAGCTAGTTCGATGAGCCCTCCAACCAGTAGGCCAAGCACTATCAACAGGCAGCTCTCTGGCACAATACTGGACAGACGAGGAACCAGATGGAACCCTGGGAAAATACAGAAATATCCAAAACAAATGAATTATTTTGGTGCGTGTCAATTATGTTTGTCAAAGCAAAGTAAGATGTGGGTTCTGACACACACTGAAAGACAAATACAAAACCAAAGTTAAAAATCTCCTTACAAAGGAGATGGATAAAGGATAATAAAGCCAGCAGCCTGGTGAAGCATTGCAGGAGTTAACTTAGAATAAGCTTGAAAATCTTTTTGAGTAGACAGACCCATTGCACCTTGAAGTGTTCTTATTGGATTTCACACATCGTGAAGGTCAACATTACCAAAGATAACTCAAAAGTGCAAACACAACATTACAAGGACAATCAATTGTAACATATTACATCTTGGTGATATGTCATCACCATGAGAACACACTCTGACTTATGATTTAGATTTAGTGGCCACTGAAGATGATTAGCTCCCAGGTTTACAACAAACAAAACAACTGCAAATCAATTCTACTTTTAAGCGCAAACATAAGCATTCAGCACTGATAATGTTCCAGAAACATGCAAAAGAAAACACTTCTGTTTCTTCTGCAGGCTGTGCAGGCGTGTTAGATCTTGTCTGTCATTTCTTTTTATACCTTGACAGCAAACCCTCTCTGGTCTTGAAGCTGTAAGCTGGCAACTGTGGGCTCTGTATTCTCAGACACTTCTTTAAGGAAATAAAGTAAGAATCATATTATTTACTTTAGACAAATCAGCAATTTAATGCATCAGTTACAACAAATTGCCATGAACTTACATTAACAGGAAATAGAAAAAAAATCTGATCAAGGATACCAATGAATTTTGAAATAACAGGGGAACTTTTGTTATTTTGAAGTACAAGTTAATCCAGTTTTGTAGTTCCACATAATTGAAATCCTTTTTTGCAATCAGCCATTGTTGCTTGAGGCAGTGTGGCACACATCACTGCACAGGGAGGCCGCTAATGCCTTCAAAAGCAGTTGGACCTCACAAATAAACAAACAATCTCTTTAACTGTTACAGACTTCAAAATGCTGCTGTTAGTTACAAGGCACTAAATGGTTCAGGGTAGTGATGGGAAGTTCAGCTCTTTTCAGAGAGCCAGCTCATTTGGCTCCGCTCCCAAAGAAGCTCTTTTACTCCCTAATGGTTCCTAATTCAAGATCTTTTTAAGACCCATATTTTACCCGAACTTCACAAAAGATGAATGGGTTGCATTTAAATAATTTTGCATTCTCTGTTTTTATCTCTTATCTTACATAATTTTGTGCATTTACTGTATCTTCATAATGCAGCCAGATGCTGATTTACTTTCAGGTGTCACAGTACACAACGTGATGCACTCAGACTCTCCTCACCACTATCTGCTGTCTTTATTTGCAGTGGAACTTCTGTCTTCCTCTCTGTTTTCACATACTGGTACAAGCCTTGAAGGTAACGTGACTTGCCGTATGTCCTCCATACTGGTCAATCAAAACAAAGTTCTGTAATCACCTAATAAACTGGGAGCCAGCTCTGCTGATACATTACGAAGCATCGGCTTTTCTGAGCATGACATATCACTAGTTCAGGGCCAAAATACATCCAGGGTCTTCTGCATTGTAATGAACCAACCAGATCCTTCAGGTCAACAGGGTCAAGTTTATTTTAAAATTTTTCTATTTTTACTGCATTTCTTATATTTCTTTTTAAATTTTGTTTTCATCTGCATCACACTGTAATGCTTTTTGTTTTTATGTAAAGCACTTTGAATTGTTTTGTACATGAAATATGTTATAATAAGCTTGCCTTGCTTTTACAAAATAAAAAAAAAATCCATCTTTGGCCCCAAACAGAATAAGTTCCCCAGAAAACCCAAAAGCACAGTCAAGAATAAAATTACTAATATGAGGGCAGAACAAGCAGCCTTTACAAAAATAACAAACAAATGGGGAAGAAGACTTCAAAGGGACAGCAATGTGCCGTCCATCCCCAGCTATATTTACTGTACACAACTGCAGTACGGGGACGTGTCAAGTTCTAGGTCGCGTTGTAACAAATATCCCCACGGAGCACTGACAGTAAAACAGAAAACAAACACAGAAGTTTAAACTAGCTGAGGGAAGAAGCGAATAGGGGTAGATGATGTAACACTGCTTATCATTGAATAAGATGTTCCCTACTTGTAACAGAAAAATCTTATATACACTTTAACAGTCTGGATTTGACACATTTAGCATTTTTTGTAGAACTCTGCAGAGAAAAGTCCCTGATCCGGCTGCACAGGTTTTTGTTTTAGCATCGATGTGCTGCAGTTTTTTTTTCTTCTTTATAAAAAAGGAAAGCACTGACATTATTACTTATACAGAATAAATATAAAGGGCTCTTCAATGCATTTTCTTTTTGATTTTTGTACCGACCAGAGTTTGATAGTATTTTGTTTGCTTTACATGCCCACAGCAAAAGAAGCAAATAATAGAACATATTGTCAGCCAATTGTATGGGTTGTAGCAGAAAGAATAATCTTACTTACACATGAACTGCTCACACATGACGCAACATGCCAAATATTTTCTTTGTGAGTCAACTGCATCACAAAGCTGTTTAGCTGGATTTGAATGCCAATGAATGCAAATAAAAACAAAAAAAATAAAGAACATAACATGTAATAATATCATTGACTTTGTTCTGAGCTGATAAAAGATTATTTATGTGTCACGATGAGTTACCTTACAGATAATACAAACTAGTCCAGAAATGCATTCTTTATTCTCACCTTACAGTGTGTGGTGCACTTAAACAATTGCATGGCTAAAAATGAATACCCATCATTGCCTGATGATAATTTCTTTAAAAAAAAAAAAAAGACAGCAAAAAACAACATAAAACATGAGGCAAACTGTTCCATGTCAATTTTTCAGACACCCCCAACTAACTCAAAGAACACATTCACCCGGTAAATTTTAACCTGTGGTCCTATACGAACGTTATAACATCCATAGCAGCACATGTCCAGCTATCAGGAAGGACCACAGCTAAAGTTCAAGCCATTTGAAACAAGATGGATGGATGATGAAATTACAGCAGCACCATTCTGGACTATAGCCAACGGGGGTGTGCCGACTTCTGTGAATAAGGATATGAAGGGTAGGCAGGTGAACAACTCATGCCAGCTTTAATTAATCTTCACTCATTAGTACAACATAGTTCTTTATGAACTTGCCTTGTCTTGCAGACATTCTGCCAACATGCAGTTTGCAGCAGCCACTAAACAGATAATTTAGTTAGATTTGTATTTCATGTCATTGTTTTAATTTGACCATGTCTTTTTTTAAGTTCAGCATCAGAAACTTTTCTCAGGCGGACAGGACATCTTTGGTGATGGTGTTTAATGCATGGGCAGCTTGAAGACAACACTGTTAGTGTTTCACAACTCGAGCTCAACAAGTGGATGTCTGTGGGGGTTACACAGCTGCATGCAGCTGCAGGATTTTGGGTCCAGCGGAAAGATAATGAAGGAGGCTTTATCTTACACAAAGATTCAAAAGGGATGTCTAGGCCTGAGTGCTTTCCTTTAAAGGTGCCATGACATCAAATTTCACTTTTCTGGGGTTTTGGGTGTATAATATGATCTGCTGTGCACTGATGAGGCCATGTGAATGTCCAGAGTGAGAATCAAAGTTCCTGTTTATGGTCTGTCAGCTTTGTTTCTCTGCTCAGAAACGGTTGAATCAGACAGCAGCTTATCATTCTACGTAGTTCTATCATTCTACGTAATTTAATTGCTCCAATAAGAGCACACTATCAAGTAAACAGCACCCCCCCCCCTCTCTCTCCTAACGGTTTATGCACCGTCCGCTCCCCCCTCCCCTCCCTGTCTGATTCAGCTTCATGTATGGAGCTAGTAGTAACTTCTGTGCAGTCAGGTCTGGATTTTCAAACAAGTGGATTTAAAAGAAAACTTCTGCAGCAACACTGAGGGAGGGGGCCACAACCTTGTCATTACCTGTAAGTTTATTTATTTTCTAAATGCTGTCTTGTCTGATAAACGTAGCTCACACTGTCTGAATTGTTGCTAGCAGTTAGCCTTTAGCAAACTCCGATCGCAGCTTGACCTAGATTCTCCAAATAAGGTCATAGCGAAATAAGGTGTAGCCAATCAGAATGAAGTCAACGTGGTCTCCGGGTAAAGCTCCATATCATCACCGGACCCAACTGTATTACTGAGGAAGTGAGGTCTGGCGTTTCAAAACAATACTCTGCTGTAAAAAATGCCGTTTTTTTCTTTGGAGTATTTACATATGCAGTAATGCCAACAACATAAACTAGTTTTTAACTGCTATGTCATCACTCCTTTAAAAGAACTCTACAAAAAGCAGGAACCTCCTGAAACTCCCCCAGAGTGTGAGAGGCCAGGTGCTCCAACAAAGCTGCTTGACCCAATAACTGGAAATCTGGTGCGACTGTGTGGTGAGCAGGATGTCAAATTCCACATCTTGTTCTGAGATGCATAACATTTCTGCAGAGGCGAGTACCAGTCTGTTCTGCAGGCTTCAAAATGAAAGAGAAATTAGCACCTTACTATTCACAGCATCTCAGCTTCCAAAGACTGTTACACAATTACAAAGTCATGTCTAAATGTGTTAGAGACCGCTCCGTCAGTGTGGGGACATCAGGTTACACAAGTGGGCCTGCACGATTCCAGAAAAGCCCATTGGTTCTCAGGTTAACAGAATCAATGATAGTCACAGGCCTCCCTTGGGCATGATACTGTACTTCTTGTCCTGTACTGTTATTAAAAAAAAAAAAAAAGAAAGAAAGAAAAATCTGAGTCCACATCAGTTTATTGTGCTTCTGCAGTCTCCTGTTAAAGAAGACAGGATCTATACGGAAAGTTAATAATGCAATGCTCTTTATTAAAATAAAAAACTTGACTAAAACTAATAGTACACTTACTATCAGTATCAGGTATTTCAGAAATTCACTTTTACACACTCAGAAACCGACTGAGCAGCTTACTTCACCTTTCCACAGAGCACTTTGACTACAGAGAAACATGGCTACTTCAAATCTCGACCACGAAGAAAAAACTTTGGCTGAATCCAGAGGGTGGCATGGGAAAGGAAGCGGTGGTATTATTAGAATACCAGCAGTCTCATGATCTCTTGTGTAAAGCATTCTTGCGAGCGATGGTAAATAAGAACTCGAGCATGGGTACTTACAGCTTTCACTTCCTGAATCATAATCCAGAAATAGTGCTGATATTTATTCATTCAAATGTTTAAAGATTGACAGGCATATGACAATTAAGATAATCTTTTTCATATCTGAATTTTCAACTTATCAGCTAGGAATGCAAAACTGGCTCCAGAGCTTACTCGCTCCTCATATCATATTATCTTCATTAAGTATCATTCAAACTCTGATTTCCATTTAAATTGAAGAAAACTGAGATTAATATCAGATGCAGAATGGCACTGTAGACTGGAGCAGATAAAACGAACATGAACGTGTCTGTGCAGAGGATAGAAAAACGGTCAGTGATGCGCAGGAATGTTAATTCCCACAGACAGCTATAAACAACAGCAGGACATTTCTAAAATTATTTAATAACCAGGCCCTGTGAAGAAAGGCGTGTACACAAAACCTCTGATTGTGCTGGATAATGTAGCAGAAAAGGCAAACATCAGGGCTACGTGGTATAAATGAAAAACAGCTTCTGGCTCAAGTTGACAAAAACTCAATAAAGGGTCTAAGCAGTGAACCCCAAATTACCCAATATCATTCATGGATGACTAAAAGGGACAAGTGAAGGCTGCGGATGCACAGACACAAAAAGTAATTTTAGCACCAATAACACTGATCCTTTCCAGTGTGAAGACTCTCACACATCTTGAACCCAGGACAAAGGGTTCAATAGAAGAAGCCTGAAGCGTCCAACCAGGGATAAATGACGGCATTTAGTACATTCTTAAAACTCAGCTGCAGTTATGGCTTCTGTCCAGTTTACTGCAGTCATAGCCCTCAGCCATCATTAAGTGAAGCGCCATATCACAGAAGATTAGATAGCGGAAAGGAGGGAAATGAACTTCAAAGAGTAACTCCCTGTGAACAACTGCAGAGTAATCAAGACATACATGGTAAATGATAAACATAATAGCAACATACAAGTGTCTTTTTATGCCTCATTCTTTAAGAAAAGCTCAGTCAGGTCATCATGGTAACTCAACAACAGTAGCTGCTGTGTCGGAGCCATATTCCCTCCTGAGAGCATTTATACAGCAGTGTTATTGAAAAGCAGCAAAGGATAACAGCTCCCAATTCTGCAAGAGCGCCCTGTGTCGACACAGCCGGCACTTGCCACACATTATAATTTCCAAAGCCAGAAATGATGTCCTGTTGCCAGGTGACTAATTGTACACCGTTCAACCGTATCAGCTGGACTGAACAAGCATGAAAGACAGAAACCACTTAAAAAAACTCTTTGTTTAAAAGGTGATGTTGTGAATGATGACGCACAGGAAGGTTATGAGGTACATTAAATTTAGAGTGATTTGGGTCATGTTCATTACCACAGTGCTGTGAGTCATCATTTGATTGTTGGATGAAAACTATTGTGCAGCTCCAGTTGTGCAAGACCGGCAAATTATGTGGCTTAAATTATTCATTATGGCCTGGTGCTGGTGTGTTTCAGGACGGTCCCTTGGGTTGTATGTGTTATATGGCAACAGTTGTGACATTAACAAACGAGAAACTGTGTTAATCCTTCCAATAATTCAAAACAGTATCTACTATTATAAGTGCTGACTTGTTAACATCATAGTGAGAGTATCAAATATCTGTGTCAAGCATTTCAGTTTATTGGCCTTGGAGTGATGTTTTACACTAAGTGAGAGGCCTGAAGTCAACTTTAGAAGGAATTCCAAGTACATGTTGACAACTACAGTATAAGAATAGGGTGGATCCATCTTCAAGGTTGTCTTGTAACAGATACAAGCTGTTTTTCTTCTAAAGAGCACATCAATATCTAGAATAAGACAACTATTATTTCTGGAGAATTAGCACAGCAATTATTCTCCTATAAAACATTCTGTAAAAGAAAAAAAAAAACATCACAGGTGCAACAGCTCCAAGACCAAGACTTGATTCAGGATGCAAAGCATCACAGTCTTGTGTTGGAGCTTTTTTTTCTCTGTTGCAATAACCCTCACTCTTTTTGCAGCAACCTTTTGCTTCCAGGGTTGGGGGTCAGAGGCTCTAACAGGGCCACAGAAGGACAGGACAGGATGGACCATGAACAAACAAAGTTTAGCTGTGAAGGTAAACCATAGACTTTACATTCACTCTGATACATACACAAACAGGAAGATAATATGACAGCTTTGGCAAGAACAGAGATTACCACATTACTGTAACAGCCTGCAGGGACACTAATGTTATGTAATCTGAGCTTTGTGGTGAAATGCAAAGTTTATCTGAGCAATTTTTTGCAAAACCCCCACTTTTTAACTGCTGTAAGCTGCAAGAGTAACTGTCTGAGAAACAGCTGGTGAGAAAAAGCCACAGTAAATATGGAAATATGAATAATGATATATTTAACCTGCAGCCACTATTGCTTATGCTAATTAGCTATGTATAGCCAGAAGCACACACATTTGGCAAGCACACCAATGTGTGGTACTTCGTTGAAGAGAAAACAATAATCAGAGAAGACTTCTTCGATTTTATATCAAGTAATTGTAAATATTTGGAAATAATTGGAAATATCGAAAAACCATCCTCAGTTTCATCTAAATGCTTTACAGTACACACTCTTGAGGCAGTTTTTGTCTGTTTAAAATAAACTGTGGAGAAGCTGGAATGGTTTTGTTAGGGCCTTCTTCCCTGAGCTGCTAATTTTGATGACTTGCTTAGCCTGATGTCCCATCTGCTGATGACTGACAGCAAGCAGTCAGGTTTATTTACTCCAAAAATTGTAATGGAGTCATCTTTCCAAGTCAACATTAAATTATTGTTTAAAATAACTTTTAATACAGACTGGAAGAGTATTATTCAGTGAGCTACTAACTAAGTAGCCTCTTACTATGACCTGAGAGGAGCTGGAGTAGGACAATTCAATTCAAAGTCATCCATCATGGAGTTTAGAAACTATCCCCACAAACCCTGACTCTTAACCCCTAACCCTACCTCTCCAACTGAATTTGAGCTGAAGTGGATGAGAGAGATCTGGATGACCCAATGGCAAGTTGTACTGATAACTTCCTCCTATACCTCCCCAAAATGGCAGAAGATTTTCTGTGAAAGCTTCTGCTGTAAAAAGGCCCACAACCAAGCCACTGTTTGGTTTGTCCCCTCTGTGCTACTGCAGCAACACTATGAGGTAATATGGCGGAGTGGATAGCAGGTGATCAATGCACAACAACTCTTATTTTGACACGATTCTACTGTAATAACACAGTTATGACTATCATCATGCATTCTTGCATACAGGTCTCTCGAAATCTTGCTCATAGGAACTTTCAATGTGCTCTTATTTGAAGATTGCAGCATGTCAGCATTTCTCTTTGTTAAGGAATCTGGAAATCTTCAGGGCTAAGTCTTCCACTAAATAACAATAAAGATAAGCAGAGTATCATTTGCAACAATGACTCAAGATTTGCTAAGGGCCTGGTTTCTAAAGCTCTGCCTTTCCCCATGTTGCAGGCATTATAGATCAGAAACTCATATTTAGCTCCTTAGAGTAAAATGCAATAATAAATAAAATCAATGTGTGAAATGTGCTTGTCAGGGGCTATATGTCTTGTAAGAGTGGCGAGACGCGCTGAAATTAATTCATTACAATGAATTCCTTGTTCGATTCTGGGAGACTGCTCTGCTTCACTGTCAGCATCACTAACTGTTATCTCAATTGTTTACTGTAGATAATGTTATCTTTTCAGGTATGGGCAGGTCTCTTAGGGAGAGACCTACTCTGCAAACACACGATCACTGAACATTCCTGAAACAGTATTGATCAGGACATAAATCTTGAAAAGCTCAACCTTTGAAAGAACAAAAACAAAACCCAGACTTATAATTCAAAACTCAACTGGTCTCCCATTAAAAATAATACGGTAATAACAAAAAGCAATGATAAAATCCATCATGCCACAGAAGCCAGCCTAACTTGAACTGATCAGAAAACCATCTCTGGTTATTCCAATGCATGAAAACAAATGATAAAACATCCACTTCCCTCAGTTTTTGCATTGCCCACCAAGATAAAACATGCCAGGTTTGTGGATAATAGCACTTTGTCAATCATCTTATTGGTGCAAAAATATTCAATGCCCATCAAACTGTATTTTTTTACATTTCTTATAAATGTGACTAAAAAGAAATAAGATCTAATGACGTCTTGTTGGCGGCAACACAGAGTGCCTGAAACTTCTATTTAAAATAGGCTCTTTAGTAAGTTGTGTATGATTTGTAGACACCACTGTTTCATGCCTTGAGTTTTTTTTTTTTAGCTTAAATTAGTCAAAGGTCAGTATTTAGTGGCTGAACAAACAAACAAAAAGAAAGAAAGAATAAAAAGGAGTGAAAAAAATGGTGGTTCTCTAAGGAAGACTTTGAAAGACCTTCAGAAAGACTTGCTCAAATGAAAGATCACAAGTCTGGCTCTTATTCTAACACTGATCAACACATAAAGAAATGAGCGACGGGACTGTTGCACTACTGTAAAAAGAAGCCCACAATGACTACGTTTACATGGACAAATAATGCATCTATCCGACTGAAATCTTTCTGATCAGAGTTTCCAGCTGATGTGTTTACATGATGCATTTTTATTCTGATGGGCGTTTGATCGGATCAGAATTGTGCAATGTCATTGATGTTTACTCCCTTTCTTTTTCTCCTCTAAGTGGGTGGTAGTTCAACTCTACACTCGGATGTCAGCTACTGCATGTCACTGTGCGTGGGTGTCGTTTGAGTGTCACATTGAAGCATCAGACAGCTCTTCAAACTGTTTGGTCAGCTGTCAATTAAAGGGAAGTGAGACTAACTGGATTAGCCAGATGTGTTAGAAGAACCTCTGCTGGGGGAGGGGGAGGGCCGGACACAAACAGGTATCAAGGTAATAATCACAAGGTGTGTCTACTCGTGTATCCCTTGTTAATGTTATCAGAATGAACTACAAAAGGTCACTAGGACGGTCTGTACCTGGTGCGCCTTTCATGAGGCTCTGACCCACTATAGTAGTTCATATCCAGTGCATGTATATTGCTTTAATATGTGATATATTACAGGCAACATGATTCTGGAGGAAGGTTAAATTTCCAAACACGCCTTTCATTTTTAGGAATTAGTACAATTCCACAGCCAGTTAATTTTTGAGTCACAGACTGAAAAGAACATTTGATCAATTTGTTGCTATAATTGTCTATAACCCAATTATAATAACCCAAATAGAGGACGTCTCATACACAGAAATTTAAACATATAAATATAAGCATCGCAAGACTTTGCTCCTTCAAGGCAGATAATCAGTTTAACTACATCTTATTTTGATTTATATGAGTACCCTCAGCCTTAATCAATTCAGGAAAACTACTTGAGTGAAAAATGAGAGAAAGGCACGGTGCACAGGCCAGGCTGTTTAAGAGATAAATGAACTATGGATTTGCTTTTACACCAGTAGATCAAAAGTCTGTGATCATGAATCAGTAAAATAACCAAGACTGAGCGGTGTAGCAGTCACATCATATTACCTAGAGCCTATTTTCAGCCGCCCTGGGATAATCGGAGGCTTAAAATCCACATTGTGCACTGCTGTCAGCCAATTCCTTTCCTGCCTTCCTTCTAGTTCCTTTACCTTTTGAACTCTGTCAACTCTCCTTTCCCTATACTTTCGTTTTCACTAAATGTCCTTGAGATGGATCGTGCAAGTGAACCACCTGAGCCAGGTGGCCCCTCACTGCCTGTCCTTTCCCCTGAGACACTGGGCTTTTTGCCCAGACAGTGAGGCAGTACCCTCCCTGGCTACAGGCTGCTGCTCAGTCAGGCCTCTGATGTCACAGGCAAATGACAGAGTGCTGGCTCTCAGAGAAAAAACAGAAAAGCTGAGGACAATGCAGTGTTCTGCTGAAAGCACAGCACGAGGAACTGATGACTGAGGAGAAAGACAGGAATCAGAAGACACAAACAAAAAGCAAAACAGGCATGCTGACAAGAACAGTCATCTGGATTATCTCAGAAGAGCTTGTTGCTTTTTAAACATTCCTCATGTACTGTAAATGTCAGAAGGCTTTTCCTCATAAGATAATGCAAGGAGATCCCTCATGTCTTGAAAATTTGCCATATCGAGTAGTTGTACTCTCCCACTTCCAGACTGCAGCATCAAGCTGCTTAGTCATTAGTCTGACAGGAAGCACAACTATAAAAGATCCTGACCACATACCCTGGACACATCTGATGAGCAATCTTCCTGACCAGTGCTGCAGGTTTGACCTCTCACTGACTGAACTGAGCTTTTCAAGTCAAACTTGTTCCCTAAGAATTATCTGTGGCACCTTATGCAGAGTAAGCAGATAGGCTTCATCGCTTCTTTTTGAGCCGATAACAGCTGAGCTACTGCCTTGTTTTCTTAATCAACTTCTTAGCTTCTGACATTTTATGTCTTAGGCTTCGAGGAAAGTATTTATCAGACAGAAAAAATACCAATCTGATCAACTAGCCTCTTCGGGTATCTTTCTAATTCTTCTTTTTTTTTTTTTTTAACACTGAGGAACCAATTCTGCGTCTAAATAAGTTGGCTGAAACTGGGCTGGCAGCTTACCTGCCTGCAACTGAGGAGGGGAAAAAGGATCACCTTTAGGCATTGCCACATAACAGACATAATGTACTTCCTGAAAGGGCTGGCCTGAAGTCTGCCGAGCTTCAGGCAGCTTTTAAAACAAGCGTCATCCACTGTATACTACTCACCTAATTTCATTAAAGACGCAAGAAGCACCCATAGTGAGATTTCAAAGGGGTCTTTGATGTGTGCGTACTCGAGGCTGAGTACAGGAAAAGGTTTCTTCCTCTGAGTGGTATTATGGTTTTGTCCCGCATGTGTGTTGTCCAGTTTTTCTTGATGGCTGGTATCCGGAGAGCTGGCAGCTCCGAGAGAGAGCACGGAGCCCTCCAGTAGCACAAACACCGTCAGCAGGAGTAGTCCCAGCTCCGGTAAACTCCTACCGAAGCCAGCCGGGCAGTGCGAGCCTCTCCTCAGGGGCATTGTTGAAACAAACGGTGCAACAGGAAAAACTATTGGTTTGGAATAAGTCCGCTTCCAACGTGAAGCAAGTTTAGGGAAGTCGATTTGGTTGCAACTTTGTAATGTTATGACAGTTCACCAACAACTCAGCCGCTGAACACCCAACTTCAACGGTCCGTTCGGCTACTTAAACCGAACCAACGGCCCATTCTGTACCGTCTGCTAGCTTGACTTCGACGTAGTTCATAGTCAGGTAAATCGACACAGGCCGTTTGTAACAGAAAGCAAGGAGCGCCAAGATGCGGTTGAGGGTTTATTTCTTGAAGGGCTCATACAGCAATAACCGACAGCTTGGTTGTTTCTTACAGCGGTGTTTCACAAGTTTTCCGACTCCTGTGCTCAGCGACTATCAACGTCCTTAGTCGGTGCAAGATGTCACTGTTGATGCTGAAGACAGACACAGCAGCATCCCCTCCTCGTTACTTCTTCCTTCCCAACGGCCCAAGAAACTCTTCAGAGAGACGGAGGATCTCAGACGCTGACCTTGAAGAGACCCCGCTCAGCAGCCACATCGCATTTTGCCATACGTATTTCAACTTTTTAATGTTAATTTCCCAGTATGCGGCATCTCCGGGGTGCGCTCGAGGTGGGAAGGACCTTGATCGCGGGGCGTTTGAGCAGAGAGGGAAAGACTCGGGATGCGCTGCGCTCCGCTCCGGCTTCTTCAGACACTTGTCTTGGATTATCAAGCCAAGTGGCGACTAGTCTGATCTGCAGGGATGTTATAGCTTCATGCAACCTTCAAAATGCACACCCTTTCGCGGAGGTTCACTGATGGGAGGAGGAGGAGGAGTGGAGTAGAAGGGGAGGGGGATGTTCGACTATAGTGACACCTATAGGAATGGAGGTTTAATATTTATACGTTTATACCTATATATATATATACCTATACACACTCACGTATGTCTGTTTTAAGGTAGCCTACCTTCTGGGTGAAAAATAAAGGGCTCACGCTCAACTGAGCTCTATTCAGGGATGGATCTATATTTATTTGTGAGGGGGGCTAGTGCAGAGGCAGGAGCTGCTAAACATGCTGGAATATTTCAATAATCTTTAAATCGTGATTTTAAGAGATATCAAAAGCAAAGGGGCGTAAGAATGTAAAGTGTAATGCCCTGTTCCATCCAGGGATAGAAATAAAATCTTGGGGCGGTGATTGGCTCAGTAGGTTGAGCAGCCAGCCACCCCTTGAACAGAGGCACAGTTCGATTCCCGGTCCAGATCCCTTTGCTGCATGTCTCTCCCCATGCTCTCTGCCCCCTTCCTATCGTACTGTCATATAAAGGCTACTAGAGCCCAAAAAATCCTTTAAAAAAAAGAAATGAAATCTTGTATGAACCCCCATAATCTCTTTTTACAACCATTATTGTTTTTTTTAAAAAAAATCCTATCCAACCATTATTTATTACCACAGAAATGTGAAAAGAGACAGATATGAAGATAAACGCAAGAAAAAACCATTGCAAAGAATTTTATTTTGTTTATTTGCAGTTGGGTCTATTTCAGACCGGTTGTTGGCTTCATGGTGAAGAGTTTGGACTTTTTATCACCCTGTGAGCAAAAGCCACTTTTCTTAAGTTGTCCATATGTGGGATCTGTTTTAAATTATACTAATTTCACACCTTTATGGTGTTAATGTGTAGTGTGACCAGAAGTCTAAATGAACCCCATAAATGGTAGTATTTCTGATAAAGGTTACCCTTTGTATATTCAGATTTGATCTGACCCTTTGATCCCACTGAAATAACTCCAGTATGCTTAATCCAGAGTATGCCTGAAGATATAATCTCATTATACACTGAAAAACTGCTTAAGCATGATGTGACCTAAAGTGATGAACAATGACATTCCCAGTGGGTGATTTAAGGCTGCATACAAAATACTGACTTATAGCCATTACATTTTTTGAGAGGTCAGTGTTCAGTTTCAGTTTCACACCACAGCCCCCAGATCAGGTTGTTCAAGTCTCTGAAGCAGATTCACGGAAGCTCTAAAACAGTCTGGTGTCTGTGGGAGTGGCCTGTAAAACTTCTTACAACACAAGTTTATAATTATGAGTCAGTGCCGTATTTCCAAGCACACCTTCTACATTTGTAACTTCTACTGTAATTCCCCCAATTGCAAAAGTAATCAACAGAGCCAGCCCATTTGTTTTACAAGAGTTGTTTGTGTTTATGTGACATATTAATCAAACTAGTTGTATTTCTCAACATGTAAGGTTGATCCAGAGGCAGCACATGGGCAACTGAGTGTGTACAAGCAAAGCTGCATTTATAAACTGAGAAAATCTGAGATGAATGGGCTATATGCACGATTCTACTGAACTTCAGACAGCAAATTTGCTTCCTGTCTTTCATTGCTGGACAAACTGATTAATCTAGGTGTGCCTGACCTCAGTAACTGGCCAGAAACACCTGGATTAATCAGTTTGTCCAGTAATGAAAGACAGAAAGCAAAGGTGCTGTCCGAAGTTCAGGAAGTAGTGGAGTCGTGCATATAGCCCATTTATCATGAAAAAAGTGAACACAGAATACATTTGAAAATGCTAAGACGTATACTTGTGTAATTTTCAGTGAAGCAAGAAAAGAAACAAGATATAGGTTGGTTTTTATGGATATAGGCTCACATCACTACTCTCTGAACTTTTAGACCATAAACTGGCCAGTGAAAATCACATGTTGTGCTTCTTTGGAGGCAAACCTTCCAAACAAAATGGATGAGATAATGTCTAGTCGGTCAGAATCACATGGGGTGTATCATTAATAAGGTCTGGTCAAAGTTGATAACAGTGTGCTGTATATAACTCATCTACAAAAACTCACTTTAAGCCAGAACTGAGGCGGCAAAGAGTCTGTGGTATCTATGTATGTCTCATTATCTTTATCACTCTTTATGGCTGTAGGCGTTTTATGTTTTACAGCCATCTACTATTATCGTGATTGGAATCGGCCTTGTGACAAACCTCAGTTAGAGGCGGTTTTGGCCACAAATAATTTTGTATCCCACCTTAGATTCACTTTTAGGACTTTTTCCACAGGTGATTCTATTAAAATTTTGTAGTAGTCGGGGAAGCACAATAATTATTGATATATAATTATTAAAGAGTAAATAAGTTTCAGGCTCAGTCTCAGTTGTAATAATGCATGTATTAATTCATTTGCAAATGGAAATGTTTGACAAGTGCATCCATTTACTTTGTGAATTTTGGAAAGTTGTTTACATCAACAGAGACTCAATTAAAAGCTTTTTGTGTTTACAGTGACTGCTTTGAGTTCGTAAGCTTTGTCTTAATGTGAACGGATTGGGAAATCTTACGATTTCTAAATTCTACTTTTAAATTGAGGTGATTCAGTTCAAACCTCGAGTCTTATCTGTTGCTAGGTAAATATTCCTGTATTTTGTAGAATGATGAGTTGCTTTCTTTATGGCAGCACTATGGCCTCACAGCGAGAAGCTTCCTTATTCAAACTTAAGCCGTGTCCCTCTTTTCACATGTTTTGTTGTCTGGGTTTTCCGTGGGTGCTATAATTTTCTGGTACAGTCCAAAAAAACATGTTTATCTAAATTGAGCATAACTGTGGGGGTGTATGGTTAGTTGAATTTTTTGTTGTTGTTGGCCCATTATAGTTTCAATAGATTCCTACTCCCCTGCAATTCAAGGCAGGGAAAATGCACATATATCTATATCTGTATGTATAATATTATCTACATTAGTTGAGCGGTATGGGTTTTACAGTTCATGAGCCAGTAACTAATACAGCTGAGGCCTATGGCCCAAAAACCTGGGAAACATCCAGAAATGTTTGTGTTGGATAAAAGAAATATTTGAAAAGAAGCCAGGGAAGAGACGTTCAGAAGGATTACCATCTTTTGTAAAAAAAAAAAAAAAAAAAAGAGTAAACAATGTTGTGGATTAACATAAATTCTCTCTGTAATTACTTCCACTGCCATGAGGGAAATAAAAAAAAAAAAAAAAAAAATCCAAACTGCAGGTTTAAATACAACTTGTGGATGCCTTCCCAGTTAACTTTTCTGTTTTGTGTTTATTTTGTCCTGTTTTCATTCATTTTATTTCCTTTGTTTCTTAAAATACGTGTGTTGAAATTGTGTTGCTACAACAGCAGAAAAAGATTTCAGACTTGACTCTTTCATTTAATTCAATCTTTAATTTCAGTAGTTGCATTTGATATCACATTTACTGTAGCAAAATAACTTGTTGTTCTAACTCTATCTTGGAACATATGAATCTTTCATGCGTGTATACCCGCTTCAGCTCAGTTGTGGTAAAGCTGTGTTGCCAAGAGCTTTGTTGCCTAAACCCCAAATTATTTTAAACAGCATCAAATTCCTGGAGCAAATGATAGGAGACTCTGTGCTGTGGGCAGCGGATATGAGGCAAATTACTCAGGATGTTAGAACTAAACACATCAGCCAATCAAATTCATGCTGAAACTACTTATAAGAAATAGATTACGTGCCTCAAGGCCACATGAACTTAAAGCCCTCTGGGTTTAGCCAAGTAAGGGCCACTGAGGTCAATAATCTAGATTTGATCAAAGATGATTTCTATTCTTAAAAAAAGGGAAAAAAACAAAGCAATAAAACCATAGCCTAGAGCAGAAGGAGCTGCATTTAGAAAGCTTTGTTCAGCCAACTTCAAGCAACATTTTTACTGAACTTTGGTGACCAAACCAGATGTCCAAACTTCCTTGCTTTGTCTTTGGAAGCTTTTCTTTCATATTCTTGAAGCTAAAGAAAGTACAGTACCCATCACAGAAGTCCCATTTTCTTCTACGAACTGTGCAATTACACAGTTGTAGGTCATAAAACCATACAGCTCATTCTGGTCCAAAACTGGTTTATATGTGTGCTTTGAAGTTTCAGTTTTCTCCATGTTTCTGAACTTTGTCTCTGTCCTCTCCCACAAGCCACTCAATGTGGAGCAAACAATCCAACAAAAGGTTGGCTGCAACTTTTACTATTTCCACTGGAATTCAAAACAAATTAATTAGAAGCTTTCTTTCATTCTTTCCCTCTTTGTTTCTTTCCATGTTTGTTCTACTTGAGAAAAAAAAAGACTCTTCTCAAAACCTTGTAGCTTGAACAGATAAAGGTATTGACATGCATGAAGCACAAGCAAGTAAAATCAGGCCAAACGGAGGCTTTACAGCTTTTTTTTAATACATCGCCTGTTCACTGGATGTCACATAAAATTAATATGTCTCCTACCCAATTTATAAAACAGTTTATTAGCCTACAGTTTTCCTCAGTCTGCTGCTGAGAGACTGTCAGCGTCACTTACTGAGTCCTAGCTCACCACTAAATGGCTTTTCATTAGAGGATAGCTTCAGGATCCAGTGCTGTCACCTTTTGGATTTGTGACGGGAAGCCAGTGGGGATCTGTTGTGAGACCTGGGAAAACAAATGGTGACATGTTGCCACCTGGGATAATCTCTGCAAATGATGACAGCTCTGACAGCATGTCTGTCAGCAGGGACTGAGGCAAAATATTGTGACAACTTTAATTGTGCATTCTGGTCAGAGGTGGTTATTTGAGGATTCTCCGGGCTAACAGTCACCTCTGACGTTGAGCTGAAGCATCTGGATAATGTCCAGCTCTCCCTCTGTTTGCCTCTTCTCTCTCCAACACTGTCCAGCACATTTCCTCATAGCATTTGCAAATACCACCGCTCAAACCTTTGCCAGATCACATTATGCTTAGTAAGTATAATGTAGCTTTTGCAGAACACTGGCTCCCGTAGGGGGTTATTTCAATCATATTACATTAAAACAAAGACATATTGGCGTAATTATGGCCATGTGGTCATGACATTGCTGGTCAGACAGTGGTCCACACATTGCAATGTCTGCAACATAATTTGGTGGCTGTTCAGAATCCACATGACCAGGGCAGCCTAAATGATTTCAGCAGCTTACTGCAGCTAACATACATGGTTAAAACCAATCATTTTGTTAAATGACCAAGAATTATTATATAACATAGTACTTAGAGAAATGTCACACATGCAATGAGACGTTTTCCTTGTATTTAGCACTGTGCATAAGTCTTGAACTACCCATCATTTCTTTATATTTAGCTTCCAAAGAGCCAGACTTTGGCAATTTTCTAAGGTGTTCTTGAGCAATAGTTCTCCAGGATTTTTGAAAGTCTTTGAAAGTTTTTCTTTGGTCATTGACTGTATTTTTCCCATTTTAATGTTTAGTGTAATTGTAGTCGTCGTATTTGACCCTTCACGGAGGAATGTGTTGTTTTTTGTTTGTCTATTTGTTAAGCTGGCCCTGCAATGGACTGGTGACCTTTCCAGGGTGTGCCCTGCCTCTTACGTAGTAGCAGCTGGGATAGGCTCCAGTTTGTTAAGCCACCTAACACTGACCTATGAATCATTTAAGCCTTGTTGTAGCTACAGACAACTTAGAAAATAACTAAATTCAGTAAGGTGATTTCTGAAGGGCAATTATTTGAAAACTTGGCATATCTTGCGTGATGTACAGTGTTCTTCAGAAAACTGGACACACACACACAAAAAAAAACCTGGCCGAACTTGGGAAAATATATATATATATGTATGTCACAGGGTGAACTAATAGGTGCTGTTAGAAACTGGACTTCTGCCCTCTAGCTTAGTTTTAGCGTGATATTTATGCCCTCTTATAGTTTTTGTGTGGTTTTTAACATGTTTTCATCTCCAAGCTTGTCGGAGCTTTTCGTGAACTGATTGGCAGCACCTTTAGAGAAGGACTCCTCCCCTGGCTTATTTGGCAACAGAAGGATAAAAGCCGGTGTGTAAACAATAGGAGCGAGACCTGAGAGACAGAGACCAGACGACAGCACAGAGAGAGGACTGGCCGCCGAGAGGAACGGCTGCCCTGGCCAAGACAGTGGCTATGACGGGAGCCTATGACCCGAAGGAGTGCGGCTGCCGGGAGGAGCGGCCACCATGGAGGGGATGGAGCCAACAAAGTCGAAGAGAGAGCCACCAGAGATGTCAGCCACCGCAAGTGTTTTCAGCCCCTTTTAGTCCTTTTATTTCATTGTTTTTATTTGGACATTTTCAGGTTATCTTACCACTTTTATTCATTTAGACTTTTTATTGCTTTAGTATTTTTTAATTGTTTTACTTCTTTAATAAAGCTTTCATTGTTTTACGTACTATATACTGGTGATGGCCTCTCTTTCTTTCCCCTCCTCGAGCAGTCACCGGTATCTCAAAGAACCACCCGTGACATAAGGAGAAATGGCACTGCGCTTGAGCCCAAAAACACCATAGCAACAGTGAAGTTTGGAGTTGGGAACATCATGGTGGGGGCTGTTTTTCAGCATACTGACAGACTTCATATCATTGAAGGAAGGATGAATGGAGAAAAGTAGAGGGACATTCTTGACCAGAATGTGCTGCCATCTGCCAGGCTGCAGAAGCTGAAAAGAGGCTGAATCTTTCAGCATGACAATCATCCAAAGCACACAGCCAAGGAAATACTCAACTGGTTTAAAGGAGTGCAGCGCAAGTTCCATCTTTTTTCAAGAAATATGCCCCTTCTGGCAACAAGTGGAAGTGACGCTAATGTCGTGCACACACATGAGCTGCTTCGACTGTGTTGGTCTTTAATTTAACCCACATTACACTCAGTCTGAGCCCAGAGTTAGAGTCCCGTTGTATACTGAGGTAATAGAGTTATAAATCTGCAAGTTGTTTAGGGTCTAATCGCTAAGTAAACTGACGAACCGTATGCTAATGGTAACAACAGGCTAACTAACATGCGTGGACCTGCAGTGGCGGAATACACAACACAGTCACACAAATCAGAACACGCAGCTCGTCTCCCCCACAAGTGCCCCCTTGAGGCTTCGTACCCGAAGCTCTCACATTGAGCATGCAGAAACAGTATTACAGACAATCGCAGTGAAGAAAGATCTAAGCATTCTACACATCAGGCAGTTGTAAGAGTATGTGGAGGAAAGAAAGGGATAGTACTGTATCTAACATTTAAACTTGCACAATGCACCCACAAGAAAAAAGAAAATAAAGCTGCTAGGATGGCCTGGTCAATCACCCCGATTGAATCCAATTGAAAATCTCTGGAAAGAACCACAGACCATTAATAGAGTTGGAGGTAGTATCTGGTTACATCTGAATAGAGTAAAATGAAGCCAGTTGGGTGTGTCCCACCACTGCCATCTTGCCGTGTCACGTGTGTCATCACTCCCAGAAAATACTAAAATGGGCACAGCACGGTCACTGGGCAAATGACTGACAGTCAACGTACTGTGGGCTAAATGCAAGCTAACTCGAAACTAACAGGAGCTAACGAAGATTGGCCTCCCAAGTGGCGGAATAAAGGTAAGGCATGTTTGGACTTGCTGTTAGCGGACTAAAAACCACCATTTTGCTACTTTGCTGCAGACTGAGACCTTACCGAGAGCAAACACGGAGGCAACTGATAGCCACCGGAAGGCAGGCCGGCTTCCGGTCTGCCGCGTGTCAATCAAAAGGACACGCCCCTAATTATGTGTAATTACAATATTAAATAATATCTAAATGGATGAGTTATTAACCCCCCCCCCCCCCTTCAGTTGCCATGAAGGTGAACTTGACCTATTAAACCTAAGATTATTTTTTGAACCAGGCTGTAAACATGTTTATTTCTACTGTAAAGTTGGCCTTTTTAACTTGGGAGTCTATGGGCATTTGTTGTTTTGGAGCCAGCCCCTAGTGGATGAAGAAGGAATTACAATTAAAAACTCCATTTCCTGGTTTTACACTTATTCAGCGGAGTTTGCCCCTTGGAAAGAACGGATGATCTGAGTTCACAGAAGAGACCCCCAGAACCTTGAAGATTTGAAGGCAGTTTGTGTGAAAGAATGGGCCAAAATCACACCTGAGCAATGTATTCCACTGGTTTCTCCATACAGGAGGCTTCTTGACGCAGTAATCACCAGCTAAAGTTTAAATTAAATAAATTCCACTAAGCGTATTCAATACCTCTTCCCCATGTCATTTTATTATATTACACATAACTCAATTTAGGGACATGAATGTTAGGATGTCTTTGTATGTGTGCGTTACTTGGGTTGTTGCTGACATCTGCTGACAATAGCTCTACTAGAAATATATATTTTCTTACAAAAATGTTGACGTGTTCAACACTTTTTTCCCCCCCTTGTATATCCCATGAACAGTATCTGAAAGTGATCAAAAATACACCAGTTCTGTTTTGTATACTGTATTTACATTTTAGTTTGCACCTGTTTCCTGCCCCTATCTTTGTTTTCCCTGGTGGTATCTAGAAAACTGAGGGCAACTTCAGAGCCTCAGTTCATCAGACAGTACTGTATTTGCATTGATACACTTTCTGTCTTCCATTCTTTCTTGTCTTTCTTCAGTGCTGCTCTCAGTTCTTGGCACAAACTGCAAGAGTTACTTTAAGGAAATTCATAACGAAATGACTAGATTAGAATCAGGAAACTGAGCCAACAAACAATGATGTTACATAAATGACCGAATGAATGAGGTTCATGTGCTCTGATGGTGTTTTGGTTTATTTTTGTTCTGGGTTAACACCCATTGCCTTTCCGTTGCATTATGCAAATCTCTAATTAGCCTTTAGAGAGTGTGTGGAGAGAGTTCCCACATTTAAATCCTGGGGACTCTGATGATCTTTCCTGAACAGCACACACAAACTTAGTGATGAAGAAGGCCCAGCAACAAATATACACTATTTAAGATTCCTCAGAAGGAATAGACTGTCTGGTGACGTTGTACCACTCCACCACAGTAAGCGTGTGGGTGTGAGGTATCACTGTGGTACGCTGGCTGCATTGAGACTAAGAGGAAGAAGCTTGGGGGGGAAGGGGGGTGATAAAGACATCTGGGGAGATAATTGGCAGCCCTTTTCCCTCCCTGTATGACACTGGCACCACCAGATGTGTGCCCAGAGCGAAAATGATTGCCGAAGTCCCATTCTGGCTACCACCTGTCCAGTCTGCTGCTATCAGGAAGAAAAGAGAGCATCAGAAGTCACAATAACAGATTAAAGACATTAGAGAAAAGTTTTTTGTAAGAAGTACAATGACAATAAAGTCTTTTGATTCTGATTCTGAAGACGTAATAACGACATATCTTGACAGTTTCCTTGAGAAGGTGAGAGTTTGTGCAGAATTTGGTTTCAGTGCAAATTTAGTATTTGATGTATAGGTTTTATTATTCATTCTCTATTTATTAAAGTGCACTACATTTTTATTCATTTCAACTCTTTTTATTTGTCAAATTGTGACACTTCTTTACACCTTTTATCATGCATGTTTATCTTTTTTTAATTCACCTTCAGTTGTGGCATTTCAATTTCATGGTACAGTTGCCTGTACAGCGATAATAAAGCCTCATCTTGTCAGTCTTATTTATCTTATCTCTTTACTCTTGCCCTTTCTACTGACTCTTCTCTTTTTCTCTTTGTGTTTTTTCAGTAATTTCCTTTAATCCAACACTTTTAGCTAAAACGATTCTGAAAAATCTTCATATGATGCGACACCTCCTCCCAGTGTCAGGATTTGTTAGATCCTGTGAAATGTGTGCATACAAGCTTCTGCCTGACGGTGGCGCCATTTTTACATGCATGCTGAAAAACAAAGCAGGTCAAACTCTGTTCATGTGTCTAAGGAGACATGACAGAGAGCCTGAAATAGAAATAGCACTTGTGATTTTTCAATAATTCCACTTGCATTGAGCAAGTGTTTAATGTGCTGCTGCTGGTTTCAACTAGAAAATAAGTCAGCAAACACAGTGCACTTCTCTCTGGAACCAGAATGAGTGCAGAATTCATTGCCAGCAAGCCATGACAGGCTGAAGTCTTTAAGCAAAGATATGTTTAGTTCATATACAGTGCAAATCAGTTGCAGGTGGGAAGAATGTGACTTTATTCCAAATGATTTTTCCCCCCAAAGCACACTGTTTCAATAAAAGGGATTTTTAGGACATCAAAGTTTGGACTGCTGTCAAGTCAAGATTTCCAAGGTGTTCCTTCTCTGTGTGTTCCGAGCAGACCTTTTGGCTTCAGGGCGAACCATAACTCGTACCTCATTACCATGAAAGGTGTGCTCGCTAACGGTTCTGCTCAGGTCACATCTGGCACCTCCCAGAATAGACGAGGGAGAAAAAGCACCACTTTGAACTTCAAAGCAGTCGGTGGAACTTGCTTTGAGGTGAATATTCACATGACAATACACCCAGATATGTTGCCAACATTATTAATAATTAAGCTTCCTATAAAATGTGAAGAATACACTCTATCTTGTGGCTGTATTTATCTGAGGGACATTTTTGTTTTTGCTCCAAGAGAAAAATTGGTTGTTTCACTCCACCTGTAGATGGCCCCACTAATTCCACTGTGATGCTAAACATCTGCTAGACTTATGGCTTCATTTTAAAAGCCAAGGATGAGAGAGACACTATAAATGGCTCACATCAGCCAGCTCCAAGGCCAGCTGTGATGTGAGCTGTCTTGCAACGCCTTTAAGAGAAACTCTAAACACGGTGTCAGACAAAAATTACACCATCAGTTTGCTGTCTAATCAAACTACATATAGAGTGCTGTCAGCTGCTCTCTTGAGAAATCTCCACGCCACTCAGAAAACATGATATCACTCACACAATCACGTTTAACAATGTCCTGACTCAACCCCTGTTTGCTTGGCCGATGAGCGTGAACACAAATCTTCCTCTTGGCGAGGTGCAGTCAGCCAGAAGGAGTTGTTTCAGCGTGTACCTCAACACGGTGGCTCTGTATTTTACCACTGCAGTTTTCATGTATAATTTACCACTTGAAGGAATTCTGCTTTCATGTATTATTAAATAGAATAAGTTCTCATTTGGACCTGGTCATATTTTTGCTGTAATTATGTCCACATAGCGCAGACTGTTCTGAGACTTTAAGACTGAATTAAGACATTAACTAGAAAAGCACTGAGAGTGCAGACCTCCGCCAAGCAGCTCGACTCCCTTATTTTTGTGTGTTCTGGATCATAGAATCTGGAATTTTCTCTGGATCCGGATCAACTTTTGAAATATTATAGAAGTCATTAAGATCCTTCCTTGTAATTGTTTTTTTTAACCAAACACTTGGGCCATTTGTATGGAGTTATATGGAAAAATTCCAAAATTTGGCCTATTAGGGTGATGTTCAAGGAAGACTGTTTAGGCGTTAGTAAGGAGGTTTGATGTGATCGACACCCCATGGTGAACAACACACAGGACTCGTTTGTTTAGTTGACTGTCTTTACTGGTCACTCTTAATCACAACAGCACAGTAATGCAACAAACGACAGGCTTACAGGTGAGGAATTCCAGGGCTAGTTAAGGTGAATGCCTGGAAACTTTCCAGTGTGGTCTATTGTTAAGTCCCAGCTCTGCTAGGGGCTGGGGACGCAAACAAAAGACTGGTTTCAGGTGGAGTAAAGATGTTTTATTATTGTTCAGGAGGTGATTAAGGCATAAAAAAACCTGGAAAGACTAAACTGAAAAGGAGATGGGGTTAGAGATGCTGCTCAAAGGTACAACTAAAAAGACAGACAAAGCCTAACACTGAAAGGGAAAACCAAATGGGGAAAATCAACAATAACCTAGTTTATGAACCAAAAAGGGAACGAGCAGCACCATAAGCTAAAATCTGTAACCAAAACTTAACTACAACAAAACAAGGCCTAGCTATCCCAACTCCAAACTACCAGTGCAAAGAAAAGGGAATCCAACAACTAAACCATCAACCAAACTAAAACACCTGGAAAGCAAAAACTAAAGAAATGTTACCCAAACTAAAGTCATCAAAAAACGCAAATGAAACAAACTAAGGGCTAACTGTTGCCAGACCAAACAGTTACCCAGAACTGATGCTTTGTGGGCCCTTTTATAGCTGCCTGTTACCACTCGAGGTGTGGCCAATGAGTTGTTAGTGGTGGAGGGAGTGCAGAGATGATGGTAGTGTGGTGCCAGGCCAATCAGGATGTGTTGAAGCAGGATGTTTTGCATGAAAATGAAAGACTGAAGGGGTTAATATATAACTAACCGTAACATCTATAAACACAGAAATACAAAGCCATGAGGAACATTTGTTCGGCAAATAAACACATTCAACGCATTAATTATTACTAATAAATCCCATACAGTTAGGACTTAACATGCATATGTGTTCAAGGCTAACAGTTACAGTAACTGGCATGTAGCAGGTCAGCTAGCTTAATAGCATAAAAAGGCACATGGTGAATGGAAGAACACATCTGAATAAGCAAATCAGCTAATAACATTAAAGGCCAAATGAACATTCTGTCCAGACAGAAATACAACTAGTTACACAATTCACCATATTTAACTGGCTAGAAATCTTTCCAACGGTCATCTCTCCTTGTGCTCACTGCTGCTCAGAAGTTTCATTTTTACATCCTGACATCGTGTGTGCAGATGCACACTTCTGCCACAAGGGGGAACTCACGCCTCATCATCTGCCTTTCCAATATGGCCGATCTCACAATGATAAAGAATCCTTCAAAACGTTCCTGGATTCAGGAGGTGATCCGGATCACCACCAAAATTTAATGGGTTCTTCCTTGGGCTGAGGCACACAGCTGGTGAAAATTTCAGCTCAATCCGTCCAATATTTTTTCCGTGAAGTTGCTGACAGATGGACGGACGGACAAACCAACGCTACTGAAAACATTACCTCCTTGGCAGAGGTAATTATCAGATGTCAAAATCTTGGACGACACCTTCTAGAAACTTTTTTAATGTCATATTTGATTGTTAGTAATATGGCAGTTTGAACTCTAAAGGAAGATAGGGGATCCTCGAAAAACGGTTTGAGCAAGCTACATTTTGAGATACAGCCCCACGCCTCCAGAGCGCAGGAGTGTGTGCGCGGATGGTTTACATGCGAAGATAACAGATAACAGCCGTGTGGAAAGCTCGTTAGCCTGCAAGTCAACAGAGGAACCACGTTGTGTGTTAAGTGTTAATTTGCTCACCTCCAACTCCTTCTGAGGTCTAAAACAATCACACTGTAAACGTCAATACCTCCATGACTTGATCCACATCCGTTTTTTTCTTTTCGGTGCATTTTAAGAGCAAACAGCTACACAGATAGCCTAACGGCAGCGATCATTCACAGCGAGTTGCGAGTGAGTGAGCACGCATGCGGGGGAGGGGGTGGTGGTGTGACAAACGGCCTTTGAGTTTGATAGACATATCATCATTCAATCAATAAGCATGGGCCGTTCAAAACAATTGGATCAGGTTTTTTTTCAGTCCTGTTCGTTCCACAGATGAATTTTTAAATTTTTGTGTCAGAGCATTTAATTAATTGTCTGCAGCTGCGGTGTGAAGGAGATTTTAAGCAATATAGTAAAAAATGCTCCTGGTAAACATCATCCACCCAGCCTTTAATGAGTGTCTATTTCTACTGCTGCTAGTGATGCCTTGAATGTTTGATGCTCTATTTAACATTTTTATTAGACTATTTTAAACTAACCGTAAAATCTATATGCAGCTCACAGTGACACCATTTATGAGCGACATAACAATGAATATATTCATGCATTTAGAGTGTAACAATCAGAAGTTGGCTAAATAGGGAAACATTTCATGTTTTACACTGTTTGCATCAGGCAATGAACATGGGACTACTCAAAATATGTTGTTCTTTGAAACACCTTTATTCTTTTTTATCCCTAACCTTAAACATTTTCCCCTCTAATTAACCCTAACCCAACCATGACTGCAAAGTTGGAAAGTCAGTCTGTGTTTAACTGGGTCATTGCCAGTCAGTGATGAGATGGGTGCCAACATTTTACATAAAGCAACATTTGAATTCATTCTGAGATGCATTATAAAATATGAATTTTTCATGACCAACCTTTTTGGACTGGAGGTGTATCCCGAGTCCCCTCGAACAAAAATTTGAATGCAGCCAATCGAATAAATGTCTCTGTGAGATTTTTGCTTCCAGTAATGACTGCAGTGACTAATCCTGAATATAAGGGAAGAACCTGCATGTTTACGGGTGAAGCCACAACACAAGTTTTCAGGATAGTATGACTGTCAAACTTTATAGTCAAAATAACTTTTTCAATATAAGGGAAAGTCACTATTTTACCTTGAGCAATAATTTCTAATAATAAAGTTAAGGCAGGAAAATAACTCATGCTAGTAGGATGTTCTTCCTTTGGATCCTTTTTAGTTGCTGACTAACTAACAGCAGAGAGCCTTAAAGCCTTGGTGTTAATCTGGTGTTGGCTGATCACAAACTTATCCTGAAGCTACCTAACTTTTCACTTGTGACCACATCACACCTAAAGTTACTGAGTGTTAAGCCTGCTCATGTCAACAGCGCCTTAAATGTCAAACATATCCTTTTATTTAGCAATAACATATGCTCTTTACTATGAAGTGTCTTTTAATGAAGTGCATTTTGACAGATAATCGTTTGCTTTCTAGTAAGAAAAAAAGTATCCAGAAGACCACTTGAGTAGCTTTATTTTTTGATAATTGTAATTTCACCTGGGAGCAACAAATTAAACTACGTAGGCTATTGTAGAAAAAGGACTATTAGTCTGACAAATTCAAGCAAAAAACATTAAAAGAAGGAATTCAAATACAAATCTTAGGGCATGCTGAAATCTGAAATCATCCTCTTAATAATCCTAAACATCTGCAGATGAAAAACGGTGACAGTATTTGACAGAGGAGGCTTTAAAATTGCATCATTTGTGAAAAACTGCTGTTATAGCCCAGAGAGGCATGATCGAGAGCAAGTAGAGAAAAATGTGTCATTTCAGAACACATCGTGTTCTTTCTCCATCAACAGCCCGACAGTCACACAGTAGCCACTCGTGTGACCTTTTAACCTTCATTAACCATCTCATTGCCTGAGTTCATCCAGTGTAGGACTTCTAACTGTTCCTCAATAAAAACTTGCAACCAAAGGCGATTACAATTTTGTTTTATGAGGCTCCTGGCTTTGAAACACTATGACAAATAATTTCAGAAATGGAAACTCAGTTTTACGCTTCCTGAACTTACTGTAATGTCATTAACTGATTTATTTCAGTCTGTTCCTGGTTTTATTGCCTATTAACACTTAGTAAAGGGTGCTCTATAGATTAAAATATCTATCATTAAAAGCCAAAGAGTAGGCCCTACTCGGCATCAGAGCCAATTTATTGCTAAGTTTTTGTCATGCACTAATATGAAATTTGCTCCTCACTTTACATGACAAGTTCTCATCATCACTAAAAACATGACTGACTGAGAAGATGTTATGTTGACAAAAGCTGTGTAAACAGTCATATTCATACTTTACAACACTAAAATGGAATAATCTGGACTGAGTGCAACTGTTATCACTGCAGAGGTCAAATTAGCAGTTGTATACTGTACATGCATGTTGATAACTTTCTGCATTATTGCTTGTGTATTGTATAAGATATTGTCATATACTTAGATTCCGAACAGACCTTTTGTAAATCAGTCTTGTTTCTTTTAAATAAAAAGAGGAAACAAGGTAATGAATACTGATTTATCTTTTTTCAAACGATTTGCCCGTTATTGTCTCTTCAGCTGTGAGATGTGATGGGAGCATGTTCCCTTTTCCTCTGAAAAATTTGTTATTTTTGACTTAAGCCTCAATTTTGTGACTGATCAACCTGTCCACTGTTGGTTCAGGTCTGTTTACTTTTCTGCTCAAGCCCAGAGCAATTCCGGTCCTTGAGAGCCACATACTTGCAAGTTTGAGATGTTTCCCTGTTTTAACAGACCTGATTCAAATAAATGAGTCAGAGAAGAACTTGATAAGCTAAAGCCTGCAGCACTGTGGCTCAGAACTGGAGTTTCCTACCCCTGGCTTAGACCGTACTCCAACATTGTAGGACACAGGGATGCCCGCACGGTGATTCAAAAGGCTGTAACTCATACAACAAAATCTCGTTCAATTTGAACACATAAAAACACATTCAAGCTAAATATCTGTCCAAGAGGGAAACAATACAAGGGTTCTGACTCCAGTGACCTCAGCTGGCCCTGAAGTAGTGTTCATTTATACACTTTCCCTCTGAACAGCAGTGTAATGCCTAGGCTTCCCTCCCTCCCTCTTTTCCCAGAAGCATTTGGGTTTTTTTTTTCCTGCTCAACCTGAGATGCATTCAGAGTGGGAAGACAGGCTGTAATTTCCATGGTGATGAGAATTTTTCTGACTGAAATTTGGGATCTTTGGCCATTGCACCATGTTTTTTAAACACTATTACTCTAAAGTAAACTGTAATTTACCCTTGATTGGCTAAATATGTCAGACCAACACTCTCTTTAATCAGACTAACAGCTCTCAGTTTCAGCCACATATCAACTTTCTCCGTGCCATCTCTGGGTGACGAGGCAGGTCTAGAGTTCACTGCCACTGTGACTCGAAGTTAAACCGCATGAGAAGAGCACAGTGATTGTTGAGTCTATAAAAGGAGCCAAGAAAGAGCCACAACTCTATCTTCACTCCATTTTCAGTGTGCGGATGACAAAAATATAGTTCCTCTTAATTATGGAGGGAATTATTTCGAGAAGAATTTCTTCTAAAGGGAGCTATGGGACCTACTGGAGCATGTTTAAACTGGTTTATAGACTCAGTTCTACAACGTAATGCCTTGTTTTATGAGGGAGGGAGTAATAGTGAAACCCTGCCTGTGACATATATAGAAAACGGACAGAGGCAGGAAGAGTGAGCCAGCGCAGCACAGGACCAGCCACATCCTTCCTGGCTCTCTATATCTCTGTCCAACATACTCTACATCTGAATTATGCTTCCTGAGTAGCAGCACAACATTAATGCTTATTGTTCCCTCATTTTAACTGAGGACTTTGCAAGGTGGAGAGCTGTAAATATCCTGGAACAGGGGTATAATGAGCAGGATTATCAAGTAAATGCAGTGGAGAAGATTTGATTGTTCAGACAAACCATTTCACACAGATCTGTTTAAACATTCATAATTACATCCTTGGCACCAAATTAATTATTTGTTTTGTTAATGGAATAAAAAGGAGGGGGAGACATGCCATGCAGTCACTTTCATTCAGTTTTAATCCAGTACAAATGAGATTCAAGAGCAAGCTAAAGCTAGTAATAAATAAAATACAGTATGATATTTTCATGGTGGAAAACTAGAGAAATACAACATTATATAAAGAATAATGCTGTAGAAAAAAACACAAAACAAAACACAAACATTAAGAAGTTAAGAAGTACACAAGAGTCAAAAGTGAAAGTGCATGTTGTTCCGATGCATATTTATAGGAAGAATATGTAGCTTCTTTTTTTTTTTTTTACTTGTCCTGTCCAGCATCGAAGCAAGCAGAATGATAATCTGGCTGCTTTGTTGTGTTGAGCAGACTTTCCCTGAGCTTTTTGCTGTCTCAACTCTTTCAGTTATGACACATGGGCCGTTTCTCAATTCCTAGTTTGTGTACTACATACTCGTGTACTTGTGAGTACAGACTTGTGGGTACGTACTGGAAGTCTGCACTTGTGGAGTTCACAAGCACAGACTCCGCCTACTTGACAGATTGAGACAACGCAAACTTGTGACATCACCACCACCAAAGGTTTGCAGCAGTGAGCAGGGCTGTAAACATGAAAATAATATTGTATTATTCTACAGTTTATTTATTGTTGTGAAGATGTACTGAAACAAATAAAAACATTTAAAATAACTGCTCCAAAACATTTATACTACAATTAAAACAATTATAGTGGATGTCTCTCCCCCCCAACATGTAAATTATATTTATTCCATACATAAGCACATTAATGCAAACAGACAATCAGGTCATAATTATATTATCAAAAACAGCTGTGAGAGACAAGCGGGAGGAAGAGCTGCAGATAAAATGCCAAGAACAGTAAAGAATAGGAATGATCGCTCAGGTGTGGCTGTTGGAGGCGGGGGAGGGAGGAGGAGGTTGCCATGCGCTGCGTGTGTGCAGGTGCATGCTGGGATTTTATATCTGGCCAGTACGCACGAGCCTCCTCTGATGCATGCTCGGTAAAATAGGCGGAGAAAGTTTTCATCCGGCGATCTTTTTAATGGAACATGACTTGGACCGCGGATGATGACGTTTCACGAGTCCACGAGCCCGCAAGTACGCAGATTGAGAAACGGCCATGTTCAGGACTTCTGATGACTTGGGATTGTTCGCAGACAGGAGATTATAAACTTCATGACCAGTGATGCCAGTAATTAATTACTTGGCAATCTGATTACAGTAATTAGAATACTTTTTCAATTAAAAAGGAATCTAACTAATTGCTATGTTTTTTCAAGTAATCAGATTACAGTTACTTTTAAATTAACCTAAGCTACTTTCAAGGGTTCCTACCAGTGTGGTAGGGTGATGCTTTCCACCAAAGTAAGAGTGAAGTTAAGGCCTTATTGTACTCCATGTGTTCCTGCAGGATCTGGTATTATTAGACTGATCACACCTTCTCACTCACGGTGCTGAAGAGACTTTCTAGAATCAGAAGCATGCAGCAAATTCATCCACCAAAACTGGACTGCTGAATAAAAGTTTATACAAACATGAATCATTCACTGCACATTACTTTAGAAAAAAACGTACTGAAAATAAAACCTCATTCAGATTGAAGATTTGCCCCCGTGGCTGTGTTGCTATTTCATTATTTTCTTATATGTAGACATAATGTAGTATTTGGTCATTTTTGGTCATTTTTGATAGTAAAATACATTTATTTAACTAATCTGGCCTCTAGGACTGACATGGATGTCACAGTCACCTTTACCTGCCTGTCTCCCTGTTTCCCTCTGAACATAAACACTGTTTTATGTTTTGTAAAACCAACTGCTGATTTAATGCTGAGACAAAAGAACAATTGTCATTTTTGTCATTTTTATTTAACTAATAAAGTAACTTGTAATCTAACCAAGCTTTTTTGAAACTTAAAGGTACCGTATGTAAAAAAAAAAAAAATCAAAGATCAGTGGCAGAAAAATGTAATGTGTAATTCAAAACTGTGTTTTTATTGACGTGTAATAGCTGTACTACAATAGCTGTTATATGTTTATTTTCTTAGAATGAGTCATTTATATCTAGTTGCTGGGCGGTGCACATACATGGAGGCTGCCATATTTGTGCCGCCATTTTTACTACAGTGTCCCTGAATGGACAAAAGAATGCGTGTGAAGTAAGAACCCACTGAACTTTAAAACTGCTGTACCAGCTTCGTTTAATGGGGGTTAAAGCATTGTTTTGGATAAGTAATGCCTTAAAAGACATAAAAGTAGTTACTCATAGTCCAGTCACACCTGAGACCACTGGATCCACTCACAGATGAAAACATCTTTATGTCTGGGAGAATTTTGGCCACTAACAGCGACTATACATTCACAACAGTGCTTAGAATATGAAGTCATTTGAAAGAAAAAAATCTTTTCTTGCAATACCCATCTTTACCAGTAGATGTCAGTAATTCTTACATACTGTACCTTTAAGTAATCAGTAAAGTAAATAAATTACTTTTTAAAAACTTAATCAGTAATCAATAATCACTTTTTCAAGTAATCAGTGGCAACTCTGTTCATGACTGTGTCAATCACAATATGCAATGTGTCATTTGTAACAGATTCATTTCATTGACATATGTTTGGGGAATGGTTAAAAGTGTAAGGTGTACAGTATTTCATAAGTCAATATGTTCCACATATGAAGTCCATAATACTGAGAGTAAATGCTATTTCAGGATTAATTTTTGCACCTCTTTTTACCATTTCTAAAACATTACCTTCAGCTGGAAGGACAGTTTTTAAAAATGACCTAAACTATGTTTAACTTTACCTTACATTTTCCATTTGTGTTGTTATTCTTAAACATGTAAAAATGGGTCCTCAAAGCAGGATGCATATTTCTATATCTATATACTTGTACATTTGTCTTCAAACATGTGAGTGCAAACATTAGCATTTGCCCGTGTTTCGGCATGCGTGTTCATCCCTGCTGCCCTCGAGCAGCACCAAGAATGTCAAGAGGCTGTGGAGGCAGCGTCTGTGTGGGGAGCATGACTCAGCGTGGACGGTAATGAAAAAAGACAGCCCTGCAGAAGCTGGGCACGCTGCAGCAGCAGACACAGGCTGGATTTTAATATTGCATTAGAGAAGTGGAGCTAACCCTGAGGATCTGTGGAGTTCCAGCCCCAGTCTGATGCCTTATTCAGGGGAAGTCAGGTAGTGTCTGCTGATGTGTGTCCGTCTGTATAAATGTGGTGACAACTTAGGTAGGTGTTACTCTGAGGTGAGAGAAACAGAGCTCCTGTTTCTCATTCTATCACAGTTGCGGCTTACCACAGAATGAAATCATGGACAAAGCCCAAAACCACAAAGCCCAGTGTGAAGAGAGGAGGGTGATGCATGCAGCAATGGGTTGGGCTGCAATGTAAAACATCATTTAATGAGATTAAGATCCAGAAGCAAAGAGCAAATTTTCTTTTCTTTTTTCAGTCTTTTCTTTTGTGTGTAGTAATTGAAGTTGCGGTTTGAAAGACATACTGCAATGGAGGGTTTACCACTTTTTGATGATTACAGAAACATGCCTGAGGCACATTTGGCAGCTAAAATCACCCAACTAGATAACAATTGACCACAAAACATGAGTAAAAATCCCAAACTACAGCAGATTTAACCATTAACCATGGCAGGTATTGTGCAAAGTGCAACGCTTACATATGATGAACCTTTTAAAGCAACATTCTGGTGAGTGTTTGAGTCACAGCTTTGAACAAAGCCCACTGGAAAGCCAGACATGTTGGCTACCAGGGAAACAACACAATAGACAAACAGCACTCTGTAATCAGCCCTACCCACTGATGAATTCCAAATGAAGATGTCATACGCCAGACAAGTCTGGGTGGAAAATAAAATGTTGATAGAAACTTAGTTAATTGTAAAATATAGGAAATGTTGCCTAAAGGTAGGAGAAACCAGCTTTTTATTGGAGCTCTGCCAGTTGGCTTAATAATCTGGACAGAGGAAGTGCATGATTAACCTCTGTTACCTCAGCAGTCAAGCTGCTGTGGTGTACACTTCTTAACCCTTAAGCCCTGGGAAATTTATTTAAATACACATATATATATATATATATATATATATTTATCAATTTACTTTAAAAAGAGAAAGCAATGGACCCAGGTGTCATCACTGGCTGCTTCTAAAAATTAGGAAACCTTTTCTTTTGTCCATCTCGTCATCGCCTCAACACAAAACGATGCCCTCACAAGGCCTTGTTTCTCTGAATGAACCATTGTCTTGAAAGATGACAGAAACAAACAACTGCCCTCTTTCTGGAAAAGGGGGAAAAAAAACAGAGATTGTAGACGTTCCTCACGTCAGGATCAGAAGATGAAGAAACAAAGAGACAAGTCATGTTTCTTTGGGGAACTTCAACCACAGACCCTAATATTCAAAACAACAAGGGAACTGTGTGATGTGGTGTGTGTGCATGTGTTTATTCTTTGGTGGGTGGGAGCATATACTGTATGTGATCTTTTTTTTTGGTGTTTATGAGCCAAGTTACTAGAAAAAGCAGCACTTTGACTATTTCATTTGCTTGTGTTTGTGTTACATAAAGGAAGACAGCTAAGATCGCAAGCCTGCACAATGTCCCTATGATGCAGAGCTCGGCTTCTACAGTTTGAAATCACAGCATATTGTATATTGCATAAATTAATTCATAATTGGTAATTCATGATTAGGATACTGAACATTATTACAATAACAGGTGTAGTCCACCGTAGCAAACACAAATTCCAAAAAACAAACCCAGACCCGGTTTTGTGTAATTAATTCTCAAGAGTGAGGAAAAATCATCGGCACTAAATGAATGAATGAAATTAAATGAATGAAAAAATAAAGATTGCTTTATTTAAAAGTTTATTTCTAAAGTTGCAGCAAAGAAAAAGACATTGCACTTTACACTATAAAATTCCAGATAATACTTTTATTAATTATCTTAAAAGGGAAAATGGGAATTTCGCAGGTTTACACATCACTCAGCTAAAACTGCAGTTTGCAAAGAAATGAGTGACAGGTGTCTTGAAATACTCCCTAGGAGTGATTGTGTGTGGTTGTTTGTTTCTCTGTTGGCCATGTGATGGACTGGTCTGGCAACCTGTCCAGAGTGTTCCCTCTCATGTGGTAGTTGCTGGGAGAGACTCCAGTCCCCCCACAACCCTGCATTGGAACGTGTTGGTGGATGGATGGATGGTTGACAGGTCGATCATGTTCTCCTGGTTGTGCTTCATAACGATTGTGAAAAGGCACCAGAGGGAAAACAGAACTCCCTCTGTACTGTTTCATACACTTAAACTCAATCAGAGTTATGAGTCATCAAACCACAGTTTACTGATGTCTGATGCTCACATTATCCCACGAGGAGCTGTCAGTTAGTAAACACCTCATCTTTCAGAGGTACCAGTCCCATTAGCACTAGCCTGCACATACTTGCCCATCACATGGAGAGTGCACTGATTCAGTCATGGACTTGCACATTCAGTCAGAATCAGAAGTAAAATATTGAACTTACAAACCCATATTTACTCCCACATGTCAAATAAAAGAGCTGAGAGAGGAGGTGGACCAACACAAACACTTTCCCCTTATCTCCTTTCATTCCCCAGCCTCCTTTACTCCTATGTTTTCCTTTTCCTGGATTTTTCCAACTCCTGCTGACACAACTGCTGGCCAGTCAGGTTGGACTCCCACTCGAGCAAGACTATGTGGGTGTATGTTTAAAGGATAACTTTCTTTTTTTTCAACGTGGACCTTATTTTTAGGGGTTTATACGTGCATTTACTCACCGGTAAAATTTCTGCATCACTTTGATTCCTATGGAAGATATTACATTGAGCTGCCGTTCGGTGTAGATCCAGTACAATGGTGGAGACGGGGCAGCCATACAAGGCATTATCTGCAGCAAAACTCCTTGATTTTCGCCAATACTTTATATAGAATGAACAAACAAATGAGTACTATTGCCCTGTGAGTCCACTTTTCGGGGCCGCGCGTTCACGATGCGCACAGCTGAGAAGAGCAGCTCACTACCCAGACAACAACAAAAACACAATTTGCAAAACTCTGAACTCACTAGCAGTAGTTCGTTTGTTCATCCTACTTAAAGCATTGATGAAATGAAGGAGTTTTTGCTGCAGATAATGTCTTATATAGGCATCTCTGCCATTGAATAGATGTACGCCGAAAGGCGACTCAACATATCTGCCAAAGGAGTCAAACTGATGCAGAAATTTTACTGGTGAGTAAATGCACATATAAACTCCTAGAAATAAGGTCCAGGTTGAAAAAAAAAGAAAGAAAACAATCCTATCAGGTGTGCTACCAACATCAGTTAAAACAAACTTCTAATTTGGACTTTCCTATGATTCTCGGGTATTGTTGAGGCTGAAGTTATTGTTCTGATGATAAAATTCCAGTTCAACAGAATCAGAAGAAAACACCTGTTGCATCAGGTTGGCCAAAAGATGATAAAAGAAATGAAGAAACATCCGATTTCCCCCCATATCTACAAATGATGAAATTTCCACTTAAATCCCCCTCAGTACATTGCATGCCTCACATCCATGCACATCCCATTTATAAATTCCTGGACTTTTTTCAGGTGCTCTGGGGATCATTTTAAAACGTAAAAGATTAACATGCCAGCATGGTAAATAAAACCTGATACTTAATAGATGCTGAGGACTTCTGGTGTGTGTTCTGGGTTGTGTCACTGTCTGGAATGAGGCTGTCGTCTTCTTGGGAAACTAAACCAGTGAGGATCTCTGTTTCCTGTTTATAGCTTCACAGTTGTTAATGCTTTGTCTCTTGAGACACCCCACAAACCTGCAGCTGATAAAAAAAGAGCACTACAAGGGTCAAGAATAACAAAAGGACAAAGAGATTTGAAAATAAAGATGTTTTCTGACACAACTTATCTCTTATTTGTGAAATCACAACAGTAATCTTGTAATGTTATCTGTTAACATGGCTTTACATGTACTTTAAAAAACTTTCTGGCCTTCTGTCTTTAGAGAGTGTGGCTTACTCCTTTCTCACCTTACAGCAGCAAAATAATCAATTATTGATGGATTAAATGAACTGCTACAGAAGATATAAACATTGCATTGTACTGTTGCTGTTGTTTTTGACATAAGAATTACATGCAATGATTTAAGAAGGAATAAGTGAATGAAGATAGTGAGCATCATCTGTGACTCATACAACAACGTGGGTCACTCAGGGCACAGAAAACATTGACCAAAACAGGCTTGTGACCTTTGAAAACAACTGACAAGTGGGATGTCTGAACCAAAAGGCAGAAAGGAAGGGTCAGGCTCCATTTAGCACTGTTTTGAGGGCAAGTTACCAACCACAGCTTAACAACATAGTTGATAGATGATCAGTATCTGCTGGGTTTCTCAGAAAGCTGGATATTGCTGAGTATTAGTATACAGTCTGGGTGGGAATCCGGGTCTTATTTTCTCAGTGGTGGAGTGAGTCTTATAATCAGTTTAATGATAAAACAGCAGCCCTCGAAACAGGATATTAACTAGTTTGCCTGATCCTCCAGCCTAATTGGGATGAAGCTCTTTATCAGCATTTGTCATGTTTCAGATGTTAATTTCTAAATGTAATACTTTACAAAACTATTCTTCTCATGTTTGAACCATTCATCATCTTCTTCTGCTTCTCTGCTGACTTTGTTTTCACCAACCCATAACTGTGAGCACGTCACAAGCATGTCACCATTAACACCACTTTTATTCAGGCAGGGACATTGTTAAGATCATTTTCAACTTGGGAGAACTTGAATAGAGTGAAACTTTAAAAAAAGAAAAGAATAAAGTATAGTAGATCAAAATGAAATAAAAAAAAACCCCAATTATTACATTTGATTATTATTTTTTTAATCTATCAAGTTAGATAAAATACAATAAAATTTGAATACAAAAAGTGAGATTTTAGAAGAAGTTCCTTTTTTGCCATTTTTATTTATTAAACTGTAAATTTTATAGAATGACGTGTCATTAAACCTTTTTCTATAAAGCGTCTTTCAGATTTACTGAAACTGAAATAAATGACAACACGTTCTGAATCCACACAAACTCTATCCCCCCATTTTAGTACTTTAGATTTTCATAACAAATACATCTGAATAGTCCAAAAATGCCCCAGAGAAGGAGGTAAATCATGTTACAGTGTGTATTTTCACTTGTTTTTCTAACGCAAGTACAGTGGCCATTATAAATAGTGACTGAAGACAAAAAATATGGCATATAAAAGTAGATAAAGATGCTGTATGGTGCAAAGTGACACGGCCCTACCCAGTGTGTTAAAATGTGACACCATGACCTCCTGATGGAGTGTGTAATGACTTGTGAATGAGAGTGTGTTGTTTCCACACACACACTCTCAAACACAGCAGATGTTGTGGTGCCACAGCAGCGTCTGGCACAAATTAGCATCTCTGCAGAGCTTCCCAGAGAAGAGTGTTACGGATGACTTTGGGTCAGGCTCAGGCTTGCAGAGACACACACCGCCCACACTTTACTCTTTGAGATGTGTGGAGAAAGAGTGGAAAAAAAAAGAAAAGAAAAAAAGCTTAAACCTGTGCAGTTGTAAAATGAAAAGTTGAGTGAATGTCTCAGAATGACGACATGTTTGTTCAGTCAGAGAACCATTACTCAGCTTTGAGTCATGCAGCTTCAACTAACAATTAAATGTTACTGTCACTTGATTTTACTCCAAAGCACAATTTGTTTTATTATTTTCCGCAAGTCATGTTTTTTTGTTTTTCAAAGCTTTGAGCTTCTCCACAATACGTTTATTGCCATGTATTCCATGTATACTGCTGAAAGAGATTTCTAATTACTACTGGACACTACACGCAAAAATAACAAAGTTAAGCCCCTGGTCCAGTAGCTGAAGGTTTGTAGGTTTGTCAGAGCCTGCATGCATTGTCAAACTTCCCCTTTGTGTTAACAACTGCAGACTGGGCAATAGTCCTCATAATGGTCACATAAATGGTGTGAGTGTGTCAGATCCTGGTGTCAAACGTAGTTATGTCCAGTTTAACAAGGCTCCTTGATTTAATGACCATGTGACATTAGGCATGGGAGTACCCTGAGGTTATCAGTGGTTGGAGCCAGACTGAGAGTCTGCCAGTAGGCCTTGTTTCCCCCCTTTCAGTCTCACTCCTTAATGCTCACATTGTGGGTCAGACTTCTCTCTGCACCCCTAGGGGAAGCCTGAACTGGTCCTCAAGCTGCTGATTAGGGTACTAAAGCTTCCTGCAAAAGCTCCAGTACATCAAAGAGCAGAAGATGGTGGGCAACTCAATCCAAAATACCCAGCTTAATCAAGGTTAAATTCGGGTTAAACCTCCAAGTTTCATCACGGACCAATAGCTATAGACAATGTGATTTTGATTAAGGTGGATGGTACTGGGAAAATCCAATCTCTTAGAAACTTTACAGGGTTAAAAGCTAAGACCCCCTTTATAACTGACAGCCATGAAACATGGGAGCTTGCTAACTGCCAGCATCAGTGACATTTCCCAAAGAGCAGAACAAAGGTCTACGAGTGTAGTGAGCTCTCACAAGGTTGCACAAAGCATCGCCAAATTCCCGACAGAGACACATAATGAAAAGTTCTCTTCGCTGTACCCATGTTTGAACAGGAAAATTAACATGAAACGTTTCTTCGGGTGGGGACACATCTTTCCAGTGACTGTAAATTTGCTTGCCTGGGGCCACAAACTCATTAGCGACAGACATTCTCTCAATGGAATTAACATCACATAAAGTTGTAAATTTAGATGGGGTGTTTGATAAATGGTTGTCATTTAAAATCAAGCCCAACCGAAATGAGAGAGCAGAGCATAATCCAAGCCTTTTGGCTTTCATCCATGATCTGTGATTTTATGGTCATTTGGCAGCTGGTTGACTTGAAACCAACGACTAGGCACAGATGCTGTTTGCCTGTTACTGTCCTCTTCTAACAGGCAAAGCCCACTTTGGCACCTGGGTGTAAAGTCTCTGGCCTGGCAAAAAGCTGCTTCACTCCAGCCCTCATTAAGTGCAGCAAAATGGTGAACACATGGCTGATCCAAACAGTTGCAAGAACACCATTCATTAAAACGTGAACCTCTTTTAGCTATACCAAGTGTTTCAAATTAGATCAGAATTTTTACTCGCTATCTAACACTCTGAAAAACACTTGAGTATGCAGAGCTCTGCTGCAAATTATCTTCACGTTTTAATCAAATGCATGAAACATTTACATGTGGGAGCCTGATCAGTAACATACAAGACACTAGTGAACCGCGCCACATCATCACAGCTTGTCCCTACAAGGTGCTCCCACTTAGTCTCATGTTTTGGGACAAGATAGGTGTTGACAAGCACCAGTTTACTCACATCTGACCACCTCTGTGTTCAAAAAGAAGTGCTGCGTGAATAAGGTAAGAGTGAAGCTGTGCATGTACCTGCAGGTTGAACCCACCACATGCTAAAAGACATGTGTCTCCTGTTGAGGGACAAGCACAAAGGAAGGGCAGACAACCATCCCTGAGGGGACAAAGGGGCCCCTCAGAGGGCCACTTATATTTCTCAACACCTCTGTTTCAAGACAGGTGATGGGACCTCCGTCTTCCTGCTGGGCAAAGATGAATTAGAACTATTGGACCACAGAGAGACGAACAACATCCTCTTTTAGTTGGTTTCAACCAAGGGTGAATTACGACAGGAAAAGTTGTTGGAGCTTGACTCTTTTTAGATGAGGCTTTGTTTAGCTTGTTCACCAACTGTGGGAGTTTGGCTCAATCTGCGAGCCATCTCTCCCAGATGACCATGGTGCATGCCGCTCATTAGCTAGCATACAGGAGCCATATATCATCAGGCAGCAGAAATACATGTGGAAGCTATTTTAATTTTACCTGATCTCCCTGAGTTGGAGCACAATTTAAGGTGGAAGTGGCCTGTTTAAGATGTAGTCCTTCAAGCTGTTCCTAAGTGGTGGCAATAAATGTTTGCTTTTCTTTTCTGTGCCAGCTGCAGGACACATTTTCATGGGTGAATGGGCAAAAGCTGTTTGGCGACTTCAAAGATTACTTAAATGGAATTAAAAGCTACTGCCAAATCAAACTTATTCTAAAGTTTCAACACAGCACAAACGACTTATGTTTATTTTATACAGGTTTGAGAGATGGTTTTGAGATTTTGCATATTATCTCTATCTGGTGCACAGCTCCCATGAAAAAAATTATGAAATACATAAGAAACAAGAGTAAAAACAGTGACAGACATTGGAATTAATAATAACTGTAAATGCATTTGAGGCACAGTAATGATAAATATCAGGGGTAGTGCCATATGGCAAAAGGAAACAACTGTACTGAGAGACAAGTGTTTGCTAGGAGATGTAGGAAGTTTTCAAATCAAAGCAAACCGAATCATGAGCTATCTGATAATGAAGGTGGTCCTGAGTAGAAAGTATAAAAAATTATGATTTGTTTTTCTTTTTTTTTTCTCTTTTCTTTTTAATGACGTGTAGCTCTGTGCCTACAGAGCCAAAGCTAGAATACAAATAAACATGGCTAAACAAAGCGTCAGTGTTACATTTGAGCATAATTAACCTCAGTTATGAACCTTTCAAGTAGTTTGGGGGATTTTGGGATAAGAAACATGTGATGCAGACCCCCATCTTTTTTTCTTTCAAGAAAATTTGTGAATTTGCTCATGCTGAACTTCACAGAAGGGCCTGACACTAATATGCATTTGCAGCTGGACAACAACATTCGCAGCAACGCTCGCACTGCTAAAATGTAAAGTAACTGTTCTCCAGTGAATCTGTAATTCACCCCTCATGTCTTTAATATGTTGTGCTCCAATATTATGGTTCAAAACTAGGATTTTTAATCTTTCAAGCTGAAAGGCCAAGCTGAGCACAGTTGCTATGAGATGCTTCAATATACAGTTTTGGATAGGGCATAACTTTATTATCTGAGGATTCTTGAGCACTTGCACCATAAACAAGTTTTTTGGGGGGGCTTCATCCATAAATACCCCAGTTATTAGCTACAGTGGTCAGTATTATTGCAGGTGCCATCCAGGCACAACACCCTCCTCCAGCCATACAGCTGAAAGATGAACATACAAAAACTAATCCCCTGCCTTCTACTATTTGTTTTTATAGAAAGCTTGAATCTGTTAGTTTGGGTTGTTTACATGGAGACCTTTTGGCTGGACTGACCTCTAAGTTTTACTTCAACATTCTTTTCATAATGCCAGCTCCTTCTCTGGCGAGGCCCTTCAATGTCTGGTATTGTTTCACCACAGGAAAGATATACTGCCAAAGGATATGAATGCCAGAGCCAACTGGAAATACCACGAGAATGTCAAAGAGATGAGATGAGATAGCTGCAATTCACCATTCTTACCCAAATATTGATCTTTAATATTGGGAAATATTGCACACATTGCATTCCTGACATTTTTCACGGTAAGTATTATCACTGTCCTCCTCGGCAAACAACACGATGGAGCCCTGAGCTGTCCAGAGATTTGTCATCAGATGGCTGAGATATACAACAAAAGTTTTTGCACCTTGCAAGGATTTAGGAAGAGATCAGTCAGAGTACTGGCATGTCAGAAGAAAACAAGGTTTCATGTACGTCCAAACAACTGGGCTTGAGCCAGGTCAACAAGTTTGACATGTTCAAGACTTTGTGAACATCTTCCTGTCCTTCATGTGCTCTGTGAGCATTAAAGCAAAACAATGCCAGGGCATGGGGTTCCTCAACTAGATGTAAACTCCAAACAAAAGGAATCTTAAGAACCAGGACAGGGGTAGAGGTCAGCACAAAGGGTAAAATAAACAAAGGCGGACACAGCAGTGTGAGCGTGTCGTATTGACCTCATGCTGAGGTCAAACACTAGGCCTGGGATTAAAGTCATGATATTCAAATGTAGGTCAGAAGTAGACAGAAAATTCGAATTTCACTGCTGCATCTTCAGTGCAGCAGTGAAGATGACAAGTTGTTTCGGAAAAATCCTGCTCTGAATGTGCACTTTCAAATTTGGACACATTTTCAGTTGTGTCCAAACTTTTAACTGGTGCTGTATATATTTCCATTACAACTGTTCAGACAAGTGAAAGCTCTTCATTTCAGTAGAACATTGACTGGCACTGTTTTGTCACAGAGCAGCATGTGCTGATGAATTATTCACTAGATACTAACTAATACAATCTTCCTTTCACCTTTAACCAGCAGCAACTGCAACAACAGAAAAAAGTGAAAACATTGAGCTAGCTGCCAGTTGTGTCACAAAGTTCTCATGAAATTCTCAGCAGAATGCCAACAGTGTGTAATAGCAGGGATGGCTTTATAACCCTTAAAGGAGCGAGGGACAGGAATTGTGAAATAATACACATGCATGTCCATTTTTTTTATACTAATAGGTAATGAAGTATTAAAAACCAAAAAGAATGAGCCCACCAATGTATCTCTCCATTGCCTTAAACAGGCTCTGTGCTGCATAATGCGCTGCAATTTGATGGCCAAATTTCCTGCGCAGTCCTATGGATGTTACATCAATTGATGCTGCATACGCGTCCCGACAGCTTTGATACAGGAAGAAGATGGTCGCAGTGGATTCAGACACTGTAAAAGATAGTTATAGATTCTTCTGCCGTCTGCAAACGACCCAGATCTACCTAAAGACTGCTAAAAAGTGGCACAACAAAGAAAAAGATTTATCAGTGTAGTAAACACCGCTACAGCATCAGTTTGTGCGCGCCCCCATGCCGGCTTGGCTGGTGGCTGCAGTAAACCACAGCGCCAGTCACGTCAAAAGTGTCATTTCTTCATCTTGCCCCAGTAGTTCCTTTAATAGCTGGGCAATAACAATTGCGTCTCTAAAATCGTTGCTGAAGTGTTTCCTCCTCGGCGTTGTGTAACTGAATGCTGCAGACCAGCAAACTGCCAATATGTCTTTCATGGAGGTGGTCACACTTGTCATTGATTAATTAAACCCTTAAGCCCCGTAGGCTTGTTTTGGATGTTTGTCTCTTTAAGTGTTTGTGGTTTGAAATGTCTTACATTTTACTAAAATTGTTTTGTGGAGTTTCTAGCTGACATTCTTCTGGTTATGTGGATTTATAGTAAGTGTATATTAATAAAAGCATCACGCAGCAATTACCATCAAATCCTGGCACAAATAGGTTGCCCCTAATACTGGGAGTAAAAGAGATTAAGGAGTCAAACAAGTGCATTAGCTTAGCAGCACCTTGCTGTTACTTGCCCTCTTTAACCCCTGTAGCAGTAAGGATGTACTTAGGTTTTTCCCACACTGCTTCTGAATTTTGGCATAGTCTTTATTAAATAACTAATGGTACAGTAAAATTTGTCAGTCGTTGTTGTTCATAGCAGGTTGCTTTTTCCTAGAATTAATACTTGATGAGGACTGGATGATTGTTTTTTCTTTCTTTTTAAAAAAAAAAAAAGATTATGTTTTGATATGTACACTGTACGACTTTGTCTTTTGTGAGGCACTTTGAGTGAAATTGAGTGAATTGTGCTTGAAAGGCGCTATATAAATTGAGACTCAATATGAATGTTGCTGACATTTGGAGCAGATGAAGATTCTGACAACTCAGTGAACACAAACTTTCAGTGAACACAAACTTTGCTCTGAACAGTTATCGTGCTTTTTTCTTTCTTTTTTTTTGTAAAGAAGAACCGTGCAATAACGGAAGACCTACAGTAGAGTTTCTCTTGATGGAGAGCTTGTTGTTACACCATGAAGAACAAATACAGATTTTTGGTACTAACTTGAATAACTTGAGGATAATCTTCTGTGGGTTTGCCATTTAAACAGACATCTTCATCAATAAGCATAGTCAGCCTGCTTATGACATCACAGAGTTCTTTTAAACCAGATTATAAATCTAATCTCTCTCCCCCAATTACATAATAATGAAGTCATATTTACTGGATCTGCAAAAATCTTGCAGTGACAGCACGCAGTAATAACATATGGATTGGGAAAATACGTTGAATATGATGTAAATGTTTTATCAAACCAAAAGAAGAAGGGGCCTTGTGAAAAAATGCTAAAATAGTTGCTGCAGCTCATAGTGTTGTGAAGAAATTGTGTTTTGACAGAGAAATAGCGGACAGGTCGTACCAGTGAGAAAACATGATGCATGTTCAGAAATCCTAAGGAAATTTGACTGCTTTAATAACTAATCCAATTTACATTTCTCTTTCTGAGACAAATGGTCCCACTCAAATTTAAACTATACCTCAAATTAAGGAACCCCTCTCAGTTGAACTTGCCTACAGAAGACAAAATGCAGCTACATCAAATACGTACCTTAAACAATTACTACTGTGCCTCCAAATAGCCAACACATGGTCCACAAAGCCCTCATCAAGTGCAGCGATGCCAGCAAATGGTCCAAGATAGGCCTGGACAGGAAGCTGGCCTGAGTGTGGTTTCCTCTCTTTGAAGTGTCATTAATCCTCAAGCCTATGCATGTATGTGTGCACATGCTTGTGCTGCTATCTTTGTGAGGACCAGCTTCAGTTTGAGAGTGAAGAGAATAAATGACAAGAACATTTTCCCCTTCTCATTTATCTGTCGCTGTGTGTCCTGAAATGTGCCTTTAAAGCGTATTAGCCCTGAAAAGTCAAACCAATATTTAACTTTTCTAAAGATAAATATTATTTACTTGTTAAAGCATCTGAAAGCATATCCAGGTACTTAATATGTGGCATTTCAGATAAAGAAATGCTACGGGGTAACTGGAAAAGACAGAAAGGCTTGGACAAGTCTGACAGCCACACTTTTAATACCTCCTTGACATTTCATGGGTAGTGGTTTCTCCATGTTAGATAACTCGAGTCTAAACAGAATCTGCAAAGAAGGTCCTGAGGGAACTACTTCAGAGCCGGCTTATGAAAAGATGCTGTGGTATTTGAATAAGAAGATGTAAAAAAAAGTACTAAAACTGGACATCACTGCCCAGCAATCCCTTGAAATACACCAGAGCAGACAGTCTTGATTAACATGGAAAGTTGCAAACTGCGTCTTTGAGCCACCTAATGCATATGGATTGAAACTCAGGAAGATTTCTGCAAAGAGAGATTGGTGTAGACATTGAAATGACCCATCTTATTTAGTTCTTTTTAGCATTATGAGGTCTTAGAAAATTATTCTAAGATGTTACAGGAATTACGAACATTTTCATTTTTTTCTGAGCCCTTCAACCAAAACCGAAGGATTACTGCTTGCTAAGTGAAGGATATATTTAAGATGCTCAAACGTAAGTACAGTCTTTAAATCACAACTCACACTCCCAGAGTTGCTCCATATTTATTTATTGGTGTGATTTCGCTTGAAGTGATTTCCTGGCTAATCAGTGGGCATCAGATTGACAACAAAAACACAAATAACGTTTCTACACCAATGGGTGTTTCAGTTGTGGGCTGAATGGGTGTTTCACAAAAGAGATTCATGTTAACCTTCAGCTGTTTCTCTTTAGTGATCCACACATACCAAACAGAGACGAGGCCTTATCACATGAGTACACACAACAAAGCAGCATTGCAGCAATGACAAGGAAAAGTTAGAGCTGTATAACATAAGGGTGCATTCGCACTGGTGCTGTTAAATGAATGCTAGTCTGCTTCCGTGGATAGTCTGGTCTGTTTGGAGAAGTGTGAACGTGAATTCAGACTCTGGTGAGGACCAAAGAAATGAACTCTGGTCTCCCTGAATCTGTAGTCACGATTCACTTGCAAGTGAACTCTGGTTTGGTGGGCTGACAGTGTGAATGCAAATGGACCATCCAGTGGCACATGTTGGATAGTTCTCTGCCTCTTCTGCTACTCAAACTGGACAGATTCTTGTGGAAACTGTACTCAGTTTGAACATGCAAAAATGGAAGTCCAGTCAGCATTTCCAAGTGGGGCCCATATGGAATAAATTTTGGCTGCATATGAGGGACCCAAGTGGGTTTGTCCACGTTTTCCATGGTGGCCCCACCTGTGTTTTCCCATGTGGGTTTCTACATATGGGGCCCATGCAACTTAAAGGAGCTGTATCATGCTTTTCAAACTTTCCAAAAGTCAATTACAGACATTTATAAGCTAAACATGTTCCCATCGCTACTATAGAAACTAATTTGGTGTTAATTAGTTTTTCAATGCGTCTAATTTCCAACACGGAAGTAAGATGGCTGACTGTAATGATCCACGGAGTTCTCGACCAATTGCAACATGTTTTACACCCATTTCATGACGTCGCCCCGGAAGAGATACTGATTCGTTTGAAGTATACGCAGTACCACAGAAGTACCACAGAGACCCCTGACAAGTAAGTAAATTAGCAAACAAATCATAGCCTAACAGTTAGCATTGAGCTGAGAGATGTGTTTCACTCACTGGTGCTGTTGTCTGTCCATGCGCGTTTTTATAGTGGGAACTGCATCAGGTTTCAGTAGTAATCCCCGAGAAAAAAACACTTTACTGCACGAGGTTCATGAAGTTGTCAGGAGTGAAGTTCACACACAAAGTTGAGGTTTTGTTTCTGCTCCTGAAGTTATAATCCAACCACTGCTGGGAAGTCGATTCGTCCTGTACAACAAATAAACTCCCACGCTGAACGCAACCACATTTTTCCCAACTTACTGTCCTCTACAGCTTAAAAGAAAAGAAAAAATCTCCTCAACTCTGGAGCAAACGTCTGTTAACTGATGGCTGTGTGTCTCTGAGGAAATCTTCCTGCAGTCTGTTAGTTTCTTCTTCAGAGAGTGTGAATAGGTTAGGATTCTCTTTGACTTTCTGTTCAACAAAGAGGGCGTCTTGTTACGATGCTGCGCATGCGTGTTTGTTGCTTCGTGATTGGTGCCACCTCGTTGCGTATACCGGTGTCAGTCAGTTATGTTAAGGAAGCTACAGCTTGGCCTGAATATTCAGATATATTACTCAAATATGCACAAATGAAGAAAAAAATGACTTAAATGAAGTTTTTTTTTTATGAGGAAATAACAGTAACATGCTGAAAAGCTTTTAAAAGTCCATTTTTCATGATAGAGCTCCTTTAAACTATGAGATCTGCAAATTTACCCAGTTCAAGTCCATGCCTATAGGCTAAATGGGCAAACACAGGTGGGGCCACCATGGAAACTGTGGACAAACCCACCTGGGTCCCTTATATGCAGCCAAAATTTAACCCTTGTGGGCCCCACAGGGAAATGGTAGCTACCAGTTTCACTGCGAGATAAATACTTCTGGGATTTTTAATGGAAGAAAAATGTCATTTCATTGCCAGCTATTGTTGTAATTGTTGTGCTTTTAACTAGGGATGTCCAATATTATCGGCCTACTGATATCATCGGCCGATATTGGCATTACAATGTGATATTAAAAAATAATGGTATCAGTTTTTGTGGCCCAATAGTTTCATTAATGAAATCTCGCAGGATTTTGTAATGTAATGACATCTTGCAAGATTTTCTTCCATCATGCAGAAAAGTCCCCTTTTATTCTGGAAGAACTTCATATCTCAGCATTCCTTTCAGAGTCATGTGACTACAGTGCAGCTGCTGCTGCTACAGACTGACTTGCTTGAAGCTGCTTATAATATGTCTGGTTTTAAGTTGTTGGTTCAGTTACCAAGTTGTCAGAAACATTATAATTAGCCACATGTTGGCTAATACCTGCTAGTATCTGATATATGGCAGCCAGATGTCCAAAACAAATTCCTCTGGCTGAGTTAAGGCTGTTTTGGGATCTTTGTTCTTAGAGCAGAATTTAGTTGTATTTCTCAAAATATGAGATACAACCTCACAGTTGCCTACACATATCGGTATCGGTTGATGTCAGATATTGGAAATTAAGAGTTGGACAATATCAGATATCGGATATCGGTAAAAAAGCCATTGAACATCTCTGCTTTTAACTAACTCTGCTTCTAACTAACTTCTACCCAGATAGCAAAACATGTTTGGCCCAAATATGGCCCTCATTGGCACTTTTGGCATTGACTGCACGTGAGTGTGGCTGCCACATGACCATCATATGTGGCTCACATGAAAATTGCTGTAATCTATGTCCAGGCTGACTCCTGATATATGGACCACTTATGCCCCACACAATACTTACCCTAACCCACATCCAGGCCAGCAACTGACATCTAGACCACATCTGGCTCACACAACACTCGTTTGCGCTGTAAATGAACAGTAAACGCCAAAAGTATCCTGGATTAAGTCCAAACATGTCTGCTGTCTGGGTGGTTATCTCTATGCTCTCTTAGCTGGACTTTTCTTTTTCTTTATCAACAAAAGTGTAAGTTTCTTCTTCTTCTTCTTCTTCTTCTTCTTCTTCTACGTCTTTTCTTCTTCTTTTTCTTCTTCTTGTGTTCAATCCATACCAGACCCTGCGGTGGCTCATGTCCCATTACAAAAAAGGATACGGTCTGCCCCTAAAGTTTTCTGTTTTCTCAGGTGTATATTTTATCTGCTTACGACATTATAGATGTTTTCGTCCCTCTTTTTCTTTTTCTTTTTTTTTGAGAAAATGTTGCAACTAAAGCTTGTTCAATTCAGTTAGCAAGTGCCATTTGATGTTTTGTATTTTAATTTCATTTTCTATAAATGACACCTTTAAAACAAGCTACTGATTTAAAATGTTGGGTGCCTCAAGAGATGCAAACCAAATTTTTGCTGTGGTCCCATTTCACAGTCAACTTACCTAAATATAACTGTGTGACAGTAAATCTGCGGAAACACAGAAGCAGCAGTGAACGCAAATCAGTATAAAAACCTTTCAGACCAGGGAGACTTTTGCAAGAAGAATGTGCAAAACCCCTTAAAGCAAAAATCAAAAGACTCTTGGCTTGTTGTAAACAAGGTGCTGGTAAGAACTGACTGTGCAGCAGTTATAGTTATTTTGAACTATACTATATAATGCATAGATTACAACATTTTTATTAACTTGTAAATATGACATCAGTAGAATGGTAATTTTTTAAAATGAGATGCTTTTCGACTTGTGCATATACAGTGTCATAAACTTTTGCAATCCTGTAAACCAAAACATGATTTCTTGACTTTGACTTGATTTTGTTTCAACTACTTTTTCATGTTAACTGCTTCAGGTGCTTTAACAGGATAGGACTTTGGGTGACTCAATCAGACATAGTTTGCAGTAAACACTTGTAAGAGGGTGGTGGTGGAGATGCTCTCTTACTACAGCTTAGTGCCAGTAACAACTACCAGTGTGATCTTTCACAGTTGTAGCATTGCAGATCCTTTTAGACCCTGAATGTAACCCTGTCGTCTCCATCACCCTCTCAGTACGTGATGTTGCAAGGCTTTTTCAGGATTATCGTCCTGAGTTAACAGGGTCTTAAATAACTTACTGGCACCAGGAATCATGCCAGGAATTAGCCACCTGCTATGTTAGCCAGCCGCAACCTCGATGCATGAGGAGAGAGATGGAGGATGTGTCCTGCTGGAGTCAGGGATGGCGTCAAACAAGGTAGCGGCCACTTGCCACCTCACACACGGTGCTCAGCAGGAAGTGTTGCTTCCTTGTGTGGCAGAGGTCAGGGAACGGGATCAGTAGATCATGTTACTGCCCCCAGATGTGGCAGAGGAGAGCCATGGCTCCAGTCTGGAGGTGCCCCAAATGCAGCGTGACTGCCTGTTCAAGCTTAGTTCTGCAGAAACATTTCTATTCTTTCTGAGAAATCGTATTCTAGAGGGTATTGATCTCTTTTTAAAAGATGTATTCTTTAAAGGCTTTGTTGAGCTTGTCTGCTATTTTTAAGCTTAATGTTTCATATTTTTTGACCATAATGCATCAGCTGAGCACATTTCTGTGAAGCTTAAGAGCTGCTTCTCTGGAGCTGTTTCAGTCTGTTAAATGTATCTGAAGGCCAACGCAGCAGAAAGCACAGCAGGATAAGACAGACTGTGTGGGATAAATCATACACACTCTGTATGTACACTGTAAAGAATTTCACTGTAAAATAACAGTAAATTACTGGCAGCAGGGACGCCAGTAATTTACTGTTATTTTACAGTGCACCTACTGTAAATTTTTTTAACAGTATAGTACTGTATTTTGAATTACAGTATATTACTGTAGGATAACATTGGGTGGTGTGGTAATTTTACAGCACATTTACTGTTATTTAAACAGTATACAACTGTATTTTGGAGTACAGTACATGTCAGTAGAATAATTGTGTTATGGTATATTTTACAGTACACAGCAGTTTATTCTCAATGCTTAATACATCTGCTAATTTGCATTTATTTCCTATAAATCCCCACAAATTAACTTATAACATCATACAGGGCTTTTGAATTCTGGACTGAACAGCAAGTCAGTCTGGACCATTTATTCCTCCTTTTATTGTGACAGCAGGTAACATCCTCAAGTCCTAATATGCAAGTAATGACTTTTCTTGTATTTTTCTTAAATTGTGTACCTTATTGTGCTTTTGCTTTGTGCTAGCTGAAGAAAAGAATCAAGAATCAAGAACTGACAGTTTATGGAGCTCTCCCACTAACACCATTTTCCAAAATAATCATAAGATTTAATGTTGATTTAATGTTATTGCCAGTCATTCCTGAACTCTGACCTTGAATAAAAAAGTAAAGACAAGAGTAAGGTAACGAAGATGCTACTTCTGCACATAGCAATTGAGCTGGCAACTCCAGAGCTAATGCTAACAGTGAAGAATCATGACATTGACATGGTAATCAGATGTAAATATTTATTTTTGGGACCCATCAAATTTATAAAACAATTCATATGCTATAAAAAAAAATTGGGGATAAACTTAACACTTTTGTTCTTCACCCCACTAGACGTTCTGTGGGTGTATTACTTTTTTAAAAAAAATATTGTTTTGATGAAAAAGTTGTAGCTATCACCTTTAAAATAGCTTCAAGAACAGTATAACGTTTAATTAAAATAGCATCAAGAGCAGTGTAACAGAACAGTCTAGCTTGTCAGCAAGTCTTTTGTACATGTAGATGTGAACAATGTGAACAGTGAAATTAGAGAAAGAAAAGTAAAGGGGGAAGACAGTGTACAGTGGGAGTACTTGACTGCAGCATTGGTGGTATCCTCAATCACTGATGACTAGTGCCTGCCAAACAAACAGATGTACAGAAATTTAGTAACACAACGTCACCTAAAATATAAAAATGTGAAACAGACTAATGGAGGGATGCAAAAAAATAAAAGACATAAGGGGAAAGAAAAGGACCAGAGCAATAAACTGTTGCAGGGAGAGGTAAAATAAAAATAGTTAAGAAGAGAGAACAGCAGAGACAGAAAAAAAGAGCGGTTAGTTGGCTTTTATAGTTTAGGGAGGGAGGTTACCTCTTACGAGGGCTAAGTCAGTAGGCTGGTGGCATGTTGTTAGAAAGTTAAAAATACCGGGCTATTATGAAAAATACAGTTTAAATTAACAGATTTGCCTACAGTATGTGATTATCTAATTAACATGAAGTTAAAAGCTTATTTGTTTTTAATTTATAAACTGAATGAGAAAGACTGGTATTACTACTATGGAGTATAATAAAATGTGTTTAACATAAATTTAATGTTGCGTCTGAGAAGAACACATCTCACCTTTACATCTGATGAAATAATGGCACGTCCAGGTCCTCTCTCCCTTTTGATGATCCGCCCATTCCTTCCCATTTTTGGTTGTACAGACAGCTCTATAATTGCACAAATAATCACAAGTTAGTCTTCACACTGTTATTGGTGATTAACTAACACATGTTTATTTAAATAAATGCCAGTTTAAGTGATTTCTTTTGCTGAATGGAGTAAAACATAAGTGAAAGCCCTTGCATTTTGGGCAAGAAGCCTATTCATAACATGGTTTTAGTGACAATTTTCCTGGGAATTTTTTTTAGAGACTGCGCACAGGTAGTGTATTTTAACTTTACCCACAGATATATAAATGTAGAACAGTTCTATCTCACTCAGCATTTGGTCTGCAAAACAAAGCAGATAGAGCAAACGCAACAGACTTCAATTTTCTGTGTGAAGGTGAAGCAGTCTGGCCTACTGTTTCTTTGTTTTTTTGTCCTGCAAGCACTATATCACAGAGGCAACACTTTAAATCATCAGGTCAAGTGAGGTCAGAAATTACTGTTTATCAGCACAGGTGGCATCGCAGAAAATGAAATGCAGATTGAAATAGTTACCTTTACTGTCTATTTTTTAGCTAGCTTCTATTGAGTCTAAGGATGCCCAAACATTACCTGATCTCCAGAACTACTCCAAACCTGATGTACTGGTGATAAACTTGCCTGTATTTGAAAGGACTTTTAAATGAAGTTAGATGAGAAAGTGATAAGTTACACGTTACAAAGGTCAGAAGCAATGCCAGCTTGCTAACATTAGCTAACTGAGTTCAGAGCTTGCTTTGCCAAGTTAAGCAGCCTGACCAGCTGAAACAGACCTAATGCTCTTTTTTTTAAATATAATGTCAGTTTAATAATCTTCACACTGTAAGTTTATGGAGATAAAAATCATTTTACCTCTTTGGATGAAGTCCACATGTACTGCTCTGAATGATGAAGAAGCTGTGATGTTCAAAGTCAGGTCCAGGAATATCCCATCACATCTCATCACTCAAAAATGACTTGAGTAATGTTAAAAGTATGATCAACAAGAAGTAAAATCATCAAAACAGAAACATAAGCCTACAATTATCAGTGAGATGCTGATGGATAGTGACAAGACTTGTGAAGGAATGTGGGTCCAATTCCACCGCGTGACAAAAAAATACTGTATTGTTAAATTACAGTTTGTTAGCATTCACTGTTAAAATACAGTTTGTTTACATTAACTGTTAATTTACATGCAGGGATGAATATTTAACAGTATTTTACAATTATTTTGAAAAACAGTAAGATACTGTTGTAAATTCACCGTAAATTTACAGAAATTTGTTACAGTGTATGGCTCATGCAAGCCTTAGCCCAGCTCTGTTTTGGATTCTGTTTATATTCACTGTAACATATTTCCAGTGGCTCTCGTGTACTGTGCTTCCTCTCTGGCCTGTCTGCTCTGTCAAGAGTGATGAGCTCGGGAATGAGAAACAGGTGTGTGTGAAACGTGGGGATCCCTCCTTTATCTCACTCCCTGCCCCTCTTTCCTGACCTCCCTGAGCCAGCAGTGTGAAGCTGTGTTACAACAAAGATGATGGTGGTAGGAGTGTGAGCAGCAAAAACAGAGAGTGATCAGAGTGGGAAAGCAATCGATAGATCAGTTTACATTTGCCCACAGCACCCAACACAAACAGCAAAAAGAAGCTGTTGAGCTCAAGAATTGCAACAATTTCACTTTGATGCTTCGTGTAGATCAACTACAAAGCTGAAGCAGTCCAGGAAGGTTTTCCAAAGGCTTTGGATCATGTTCCAGTAATGTTTGGGTTGTTATGATCACTGATTAGATTAAGTGGTTATTGTGAGGCTATAGAAGCTAAAAAAATCGGTGACAATAGAGTGTGTATTGGACTGTAGACTAAAAACAAGAGGATTAATGATTAAAGCACAATCAATCATTTAGCTTGAAGCACAACATGTAATCATGAATAAAGCTCCAAATTGCTCAGAATAATCACTTAAATTACAAGTAAACTGATAGTGTAGGTTAAGTCTTAGATTAAATCACTTTTTAAGAATGCACATTTTGCAAAACTGGTGTGTACCCCCCCTTGTTTTTTAGGGATTGTTGATGCACATAAAGGGGAATGGAAACAATTAACAACAGATCAAATGACTGATTAAAGTATTATTTACAGTCTAACAACTGCAATTCATTTTTTGTTCAACCACGGCTGACGGGAATCCGCCTACAACGTTTTATTACCCAAGTTCAGCCATCGCCATTGCCTAATAAACTTACTCACTCATTGTGATGTTATATCTATTTGTCATCGTGATCCTCAGTGTAAGCCCTTGCCCCAACCCTGGCTGGAGTCACTTTACAGCCCCTCATACCTGCCCACCCCTCCTCCTCCGCTGGGGGAGGTCGGGACTCCCTCTTTCCTGCTGCGTACACGCAGCGCTCCGTCAGTGTGCCGGTGCAGTCCGCGCAGAGCGCAGCGCAGCGCCACGCTGACCGTCTGTCACAGGGAGGATCTCTAGACCTTCACAGGAGTTTAAAGACAACAAGGCTGGATAATCTGAGCAAATAAGGTGAGCATTTAAAAGACTTTCTGTTCATTTGAGCGTGATTTTCTCTTGGAGATGTTCGCGCCGGAGCTGATTTGTGAGACGGGGTGGTCATTGGATACATGTACTTAGCACAGTGATAAGAACTGATCCATCCGTTGTTGACATGCGTGTTTAATTTGCGGTTTGCTGTATTCTGCTCCTAATGTGTGCCAGCATTGCATTTAGTAGAGGATTGAAACAGAATGATCACGCGTGGCTGCATGTCACTGCTGGTAAAATTAATTCCGATTAGAGCAAATCGTTTGAACTTTTATTTGAACTTAATAATCCCATAAATTGTCTAAATATATTCTCAGGAAAAGGTGTTTCACTTTTTACCAGATGACCACTGTTTGTCCTGGTAAGAGTCTCGTCTGAAATCTTTATGGTGTGTTTACGGCTTGTGCCCTATAAGGCAATTTCTCCCTGTCAGTGTGACTGTGATGGATATCAGGCTGTATATGTTGCCGAATAGCTCATAAAAAACAGAGCGAGATTTTGAATAGACCTAACGCAGATTTTTGAGAAGTTGACAAGTGCATCCATTTATCATGCGTGTAAACTTATCTGTGGATCCCTGGTTTAAATCAGCCTTGAAGCCCAGTTTAGCTGCTGGTATGAAGCAAGAGAGACAGATGACTGACCCCTGTGCTCTGATCAGAGCAAATACAGTTGACATGAGGCAGCAGGTTTATGCCTTCTTAACTCTGATCTACTGTAAATATTTTCATCTGGAGGAAATCTGGGAAGCAGTCCAAGTGAGCCACTGCTTTCCAAACTTCTAGTCAGCGAAATAAAGATGAGAATCATTATAACTAGAGAATTTTCTGACCAGTTATACGAGTGAAAACAAACACAAACTCCTTATTAAGAGTAAAATAATGTCACTTGAGAACTTTCAAAAGAACAAAAGTGAGTTAGGGGTGGGTTTGTGATCCAACCCCACTCTAAACTGAAAGGACCGTCTCTTCCAAGACGACAATTACATGCCCTCAGGGTCAGCTCCACCTTGACCCACCTCAACCCCTCCAGCGCCGCCTCTCTGTGTAAGCATCAAGAGTTGGTCTGATCAGCAGTGGGGTCAGGAGCATAAACAACTTAGCAGCCAGACTAAACAGACCACACATGTCCTCCAAACACATTCATGCTGATGTTCATAGGTGAGCATGTGTCGGTTTGGTCTGCGTGCAGCAGCAGGAGGTTTAATTCATGCTCTTTGATGCAGATCATGAGCTGGCAGTGTTTTATTCTTGCTTTCCAAAACGAGTAATGATCTTTTAGATCCCCGGGTGAGGCACTTCAGTGGTAAAAATAAAGACTGACAAAACAATCTCTCCACAAGGTCCTTTCAGAAACTGCTGGGGAGCTTTTGAACGTATCACATGATTTCCCTCAGCAGACGAGTTAGCCCACTTTTCTGACAACTTTAAGGTCCTCAGTGACAACTTCAGAGAAAAACAGCTTCCACTTATTTTCCAGCATCATCGTTTCTCAGTCTCTTGTTAAAATGATGTGTTTGAAGATAGATTTAGGTGCATCTCTTCAACACGGAGCCTCTGTCCGCCTTAGTTTTTGTTTGAATCTTCCAAATCAGACCTGGCTTAAATCCATGCCTGACAGCTACAGTGAGTCATATATCATAAACACCTACAGCCAACACCAATCCTTCATTTTGCACATGTTTGAGAGGATACAAATGCCAGTCAGACTGTTTATTAAACTGCAAAATTACCGTCTGGAGCAGTTGTAAACATTTGCATCTTCTAGCCAGCTTAATGTAGGAGTGTGCTAATTTTTCAACAGCATCTGTGTTTGATGCTGTTCCCAGAAGAAATAATGAAACATCCTTCAGTTACACAGCAAAAAGCCCCGGGGTGCTGAGCTGTTAGATGCAGTATATATGTCTGGAGAGTTGACAGGAGTTCTGACATCATTAATGAGCGTAAATAAAATAAAGCTGAGGTCTTCCTGCTTGGTTTACAGTACCAGCAGCAATGTTGATGGTGTTGATGATGATGTTAATGATGCAAAACTCAAAGAAGCCTACAGAAGCAGGTTGATTTAGACTGTTAGGACAGTTTGATTGCACATCTTATGCTTACTCATTCACCCTCATGTACTTACCACATTATAACTATCTAAAAAGAAGCCAAGAAACCACCTGTCAGTCATCTCTGCACGATCAAGAACTGGTACGATTTGCATCTTCTTTTACTCCATATTGTTCAGTTTTCCCACATTTTTTGTGTTTTGGTGAGGTTTTGCGAGTATATAATCAGATTTGTCGGAGCCACATCAGTGCCAACAGCAGAGAACAAGCGGAAGCCACAGGATATTTCATGGTTTTAGTCAACAATGGCCCACTCATGTGTTTCTTATCACTTAAAGTTCAGTCCTACCACAGAAACTTTCAAGGCTTGGCTTTGCTTTTCTGAAGATCCAGTCTTGGAACCAGCTTTTTTAAAGAGAAACATCTAACATTTGTTTTGTTAAACCTTCCTTTTGTTTCAAGACTGCATGTAAAGACCCTAAAGTTATGGCGGGAAGCTCGAGTTTCTAATTAGAGAGGAAAATGTGCCCTGCTAATGACATCATCTTCCCTCTGGTACTCAGTTTGCAGAGTGTATGTGTGTGTGTTGCTGCACAGCAGCTGGTTTCAGACATTTGACGTTCACAGCAGTGTGAGACTTCAAACACTCACTCACACACCGTCAGGTTTGTAATTTAACTTTACTGCTCCTTGTCACCTTGTTTGGACCACTGTGCCAAAGGTCTGTGGGAACTTCCATGCAGAGAGTTTTCAGGAAGAACTCTGAGAAAAGAGGGAAGAGATTGTTAAAAACTCGGCTTCTCAGTGACGGTCAGCGCCCAAAACAATGGAGTCCAACCTTCCACCCTGTGATAAAGTAATACCCACTTACGCAAAGAACTGCTGGTTGAAAAAAAGTAAAACCTACCATCTATGCAGCAAGCTGGTATTTCTTCTGTTTTGTAAACACCAGGGTGTGGAATCATTTTCAGAGAAGCATCAATTTGATGAGCAAAGACATTTCGTTCAAAAAGGAAGACTTGTTTTTTTAGCAGGCTGAAACTTTCATGTGGCTTATCTGTTTTGGAAAGTCTACAATGCTAGTTTGCTAGTTTGTTTCCAGAAATCGAAATTTGCTCCAAATGTTTGAAAGTAACTAGAATCATAATTTACATCATCATTATTAAAATCTATCTTGTCATTCTCCAAGACCTGAGCCCAGCTTCTGCTGTTACATCACTTCCATCTCTGTTGGCTCATGACTCAATCCATAATTCATCGGAGGCAACGAAATCATGAAACATGATCTGACAGATCTCCATCTCCTGACAGTCCCCTGTGCGTGGGTGACAGCTGTGAGAGCAGCCCTTCTCACCACAGCTCTCACATCACTGTAATTGTTCACAGACCGACCGAGCGCCTCTGTAGCTCTGCCACATCCCATCACTCTCAGCCGTGCCACGCTGTGTCCGCTCAGCCGTGAGGAGGATGACACAGGGCTGGACATTCCCTCTGACACAGGAGGAGACCCTGGATGCAGCTCTTCCCACATTTCCACATGTTTTCAGAGTCTGATAGAAGCAAAGAAAGAGAGGAGAGGAGAGGAGAGCCAAACGGAGAGATCACTTTTTTGCCACACTCAGGGGCTGTTGCAGGAAAGCAGGTCGGTTGATCAGTAATGGGAGAAGACAGCTGGCTGGTTCAGTGGAGGTTAACAGCTAAGCGTAAATGGCAGCGAGGAAAAACAGGAGAGCTGAGTTTGGGGTCTCTGTCTATGAGGTTTTAGATGGTTCCTTTGTTGAAGTTGGAAGTTTCTGGGAGAAGTTTGGGTTGTTATGGATATAGGATGGGGAGATCGTTTCAATAGATTTGTTGGGGGGTTTTAATCTGTGAGATCTCACTGAATATTTGGTGCTCATTGGACTTTTTCTTTCTTTTTTTTACTTTTAAAAAATGCTTTAAAATGTAAATAAAACCAGAATGCAGTAATATGCTAATCTGATTAGCCAATACTTCATTTACAAGAGAAGATGGAAATCATATCTTGAATTTGATTGCAGCAGCATTTTCAAAGAACTGAACTGAATTAGTCACATGCAGCATCCCCTCTTCTTTGAAAAGTTTATTAACAAAGGGAAATTTACGAGAGATAGATGCTGTACCCTTCTCTTCTGACAATGGACTGAAACACTTACTTATTTCAGTTGCAAGGGGGCATCTGGAATTGAACCATAGACCTCTTGATCTGCAGTCAGTTGCTCCACCACTGAGCTATAAGCCCTCTTAACAAAGCCACATTTATAATAACCTGGACTTTTGAACTTTGAAGCTATGCTGTTGTGATAGATGCAGCATATAGTTCAGCAGTGTCTTGCTGAAATATGCAAATACTTCCAGGAAACGTCCTCTGGATGGGTAACACATGCCGCTCTAAAACCCATGCATCCCTTTTAGTATTGATGGTTCCTTTCCAGATATGAGAGCTGCCAGTTCGATATGCACTAATGCACTCTGATCAGAGATGCAAGGCTGGAATCAAATTTAAGAGGAGCGAGACTTTATGGTCCATTGAATGAAATATTGGTTTCTGAGATGTGCAAGCATTTGTGTACTGAGTTATTTACATTTTACATTAATTCCCAGTCTTTTAATTGTAGCTGTACTAGGTCTGACAGTTTAAAGCAGGTTCCAGAGTCTGTGTGTTTCTGTTAAATTAGAAAATTTCTGAAAGGGTCTCTTTTTAACCTAAAAGGAGCCATGCAATACATGATGCTGTTGTTTTTTTTTTTTTTTTGCAGTTATATTGTACTACCTGTTTTGATATGGGGTTGATATGTGAGCATGCTTTTTGCCAGAAAGCTCTCTCTGTCCGGATTTCTCAGCAGCTTCCAGGAGACAGAGCACAGCTGTGAAATTTGGATAGTCACAGGGTTGTTTGCTTACATTTTCAGCTGTGTCAGTCAAATATAATCAAACGCATTACAGATGCAGCTGAGGAGCTGCTTTTGCTTTTTGACTGCAAATCTTTTAATAATTAATCACCATGCTTAAACTCCCACTCTTTGTTATTTAGTCATGAAAGATTTAAAACCAGGGGGATTCAAAGGCTTTCATTCATAACAGACTCAGAAAAACCCAGAGCTGCTGAAAAAGGAACAAGTTGTTGGTCACCAAATAAAATGACTGACCACCCTTCATTCACTCATCAAACTGCGTGCATATTCGGATTGAAAAATCATTTTATATTTACTCAGAAGTTATTTTCTGAGTGTTGCTCTGTAAAATAAATCAATGCTGACACATTTAAAGTAGTGACGAGTGTGTTGTTACACAGAAGGAGGGGCTGGATGTGGTTTGGCACTACAATCACAGATGACCCAGTGTTTGGGGACACAGCACAGCTGGAGCAGCTTTAAGCCCTAACAGCTCTGTCACAAATACTCACAAGTTAGTGCGAACCTCTCCTGCTAACATCAACAGCATGTGTTTAGAATAATTCTGCAAACGTCATGCGAGTGTCCCTTTGGCAACCTGGAGCGCTTCTGTGAGGTGAGGGAGAGATTACGCAGATGTTCCACAAATTTTCTCTCTTTTTAGTCTCTCTGAGAGGGGGAACACAGGTGTATTCTCTAACACCAGCGACCATGTTTTCCAAATTTTCATTGCATTTTTGAAAAACAGCCATCATCCACTGAAGCATCTTTTATCACTCTGTTGAGGCAGGCATGTCTGGCAGGGTGAAAAATGTGCCGACTTGGTGAAATAAAACATCTGGCAGCATGCCAGATAGAGCTGTCTCTCAGAGCATTCACGCCAGCTGAGATCTTAATGAGGGTTCACAGTGTGAGAAAAGACTTTCATAATTTAAGACTCTGGGAGATTGAGGGATGTGGCCAGATTTATGCACTGTATAAACAGCCTCAGGACAGGCTTTTTTTTGTTCGGGAGGGGTCTGTGTTGCCCTGAGCGGCACAGTGCATTCCCAGTTTGGAACTGAGCTATACACACACACACACACACACACACACACACACACACACAGGTCACTGTGGTTTGTATTGCTGGTCACATAAGCCAGGCTGGCATGTGGAGGGAGCAACAGTGGTGGTCATAATTTACAAAACAATGCTGTCCATGGCGGCAGTGTCTGTTTGATGTGAGGCAAATATGGATGCTTACTGTACAAACTTAAACTACATTGTCTCCTCCCACAGGCAAATGACACGTGCATAAATGTCCACTAATAACAGACCAACGAATACCATATGAAACTTAGAGTGACTATTAGCATGTATGCATAATAAGCAACAAAAAGGCGCCTTTCTTATGTGACAAATTCATGCTTTGCAAAAGTGCACTGTTAAAAATTAGCTGAAAATTCATCTTTATCACTGTGCTGCCACGTCTTATCTCTCGCTGGTAGTTCTGTAGTGAATTAGCTATAAAAGCCCCCTTAAATCAGTTGGAAAAAACAGGGGAAAAAAGGGTGCAGCTTCACTGAGGAATCCAAAACAAATCATCTGCAATTCGTCTTTTTGGATCCTTGGTGCACTTCTTCTCTGAGGATCCAGATACTCTTATCTGCCTGCGAGTACATGGTATCATCCGTCAGCAGTTCTCTCATCTGGTGCGAGGTCAGCACAGCTTAACATTCCTGTACACGGAGCCAGGTTCAGGTGCCCCTGCTACAGGATTGTTGCCTTTACATTCGTACCTGGAGCTTACAGTAGATAACAGGTTGATCACTTCAAATTTTAAGGTTACTCAGGATACAAGTGATAATCATAATACTGTTATTAATTTAGATATAAAATTTCATGCTGAGTGTTCTTTATTTTTTGTAGTTTGAGTCCAGACTTTTATGTCCAAATTCACGTGCTACTCCTTTTCCTGTAAAAGCTGCTGCTAAAGCAGTGAAAAAGTTACTCATGAAACTTCATAGGTCAGTATTGTTTAGTAATCAACATCGACAGCACCCTTCCTGAGCCTTATAAAGAAAGGAACTTGCCCATTCTGTTGATAAAGGCAAGAATAAATGTGAACATGTTATCTACAAGCTTATCTGTATAAGCGCTGCCTGGGTGTTACAGCAGTGATAAAGGCCAAACTGAGGGTATAATGACAGCTATACTGTAGCTCCACAACATCGCAAGTTAAAGCAGTTGCTGCAATCTGTTGATAATTCTCATAATTACTGTAGTTCACAGCTGCTGACAAAGATAGTGGCTTTTCTTTAAAGGTTTGCCATTGAGTTATAAAAAAGTAATTTTTGATGTCTTCGTTTCTTCGCTTTCAAAAATTAGATGTATTTAATTACATGTTTAAATCAACATTTACAATTTAATTTTTTACATAACCATCACAGTTGTACTTTTTAAAATCATTTTATTGGGTTTTTTACTCATGGCCTCTGCCTTCATTAATCACATGTACACCCAGCATATTCCACTAAGTCTTTGGTCTTGTTAACCAGTGCTCAGCTGTCCCCTGGATAATTTGCTTAGAATGACAAAAGAGCTGCAGCATGTGAGTTAAGAGTCCCATCTTGTCCATTTTATGGTCTTGGGAAGAGGTTTATTTAGGTCGGGGCCCCCTAAGTCGTCCCAGGTGGCTCAACTGCTAGACCTGGTGGGTAATGGAGCTGAAGGTCTCAGTGGTGATATGGTTTAGAATTGGCTACCAGGCTCTGTTTCTGAAGGGGGTAGTATCTTAGGTACCCCATGGCTTCATTTCTTACATTTTATTGTCATTATGTTGTTCTTTTCCCTCCCTGACTAATGAGGCAGAGCAGCCAGGTCAACACTTATCTGTAGACCTGTAGGAGGACCATTGTTGTGGGCCATTAATAATGCAAAGAAAGACCAGCATGTTTCTTTGTTTGGAGGATAGAAGACACCTCCCTTTCTTCACCCTTCTCCAATGCAGACTTCTTAGGGGTCTGCGTCTGTAAAGTTGGTTAACGACCAAAGCGCACCAAGTCATGAATCATGGGTAGTTAGTAGTCGACGCCTTTATTCACACTGCAGGATGTGCAGATGCTTTGTCACAGCATAGAGACATCTGTGAATGAGCTTAGGTTAAAATCTAATCTTTGAGATGATGCAGTTGATTAGTGCTGATTGTTGCACTAATAGATTGGCCAGATGGAAGAAAATGGCAGAGAAAGAGAGGAAAGTTGTTAAAGGTGGCCAGCTGATCCCTTGTTGTCAGCACGTAGGCCTCATCTGCCTAAAGATTCATTTGGCAGGTGAATGTGCTAAAAAACACTCCCAAGAGCTTCAAAGTGGCCTTTGTCAATTTATTAACCTCTTATCTTGTGTTTACTTCACTGAATACATAATTCACTGTGGAACTTCCTTTAACCTTCTGATCTGAGACCAGTTCTTCTTCTATGAGGTTCAGTGAGGTTATTCTTCTGTAGAGTCCCATGAAGGAAGCAAACTCCTGCGCTTTCTTGTGTTTAGTTTTTTTTCTGGGGCACCACTTTCTTATTTAAAAAAAGACTACATCCTTCCACTTGACAGTAGATCTAAACATGGCCCACTTTGTGCTCCTATGGGGTCAAATTCATGGGGCACAAACAATGCAACTGATTAAAAAGAAAGAAACACTCAGTCCGCGCTCCCTCCCTATGGCAGGTTTCTGTTGGGGTTTTCTTGATGTAGGATGACACAAAACATCTGGTTCCACTTTAACTGCATGGGGCCGACTAAGCCTCCCTACAGGCTGGCCGATCACAAAGACCAGCAGGAGGAAGGAAAGAAAGATGGAGGACAGACAGACAAACTGAGGAGTTTATTAACAAACACAGAGGGCGAAGGTTTAAGAGAGAGGCCACACACTTAAATGTTGGAGCTTGTTGGTTGTGTCTTTTGAGCTGCTTGCCCAAGATATGTTCAGTATTTCTGCAGATTTTATTACTTCTTTGTGTATACATTTATTTGATTGGTTTTCTGGCATGGCCAGATAGTAATATACTGGAGAACTATATAATATAAACTGCTATAAAATGATTGTGACACACTAAATTTTGTACTTGTATCACAAGGTAAAAGATTCTACTGGAAGACTGAATTTATCTGCAGTCGTGTTTCCAGAAACAGGCCATAATGCTTAAAGACTCCAGTTTCCCCATCCCTTTTCATTTATCACTTAATGTCATAATCTGAATGTTTTTCAAGATAAATGTTTCAAAGATCTTTACTTATTAAGTTTTAAGTTTTTTTTTTTTAATGTCTCAATCCTTTTCGCTGTTCCTTTTTCTTTTATAAAATTAGGAATTGTGCCGCCGAATTGTGTCTAAAGTATTCACTAAAGAGGTAAATCTCTGGGATTTCTTTATTTTATTGTCACCTTAAAGATAAGCAACCTCTTGAGTGACTGGGAACTGCTTTCTATTTGAAATGTAGGCTACAACACGATACATCAAGTTTGAACAAGAGCAGTTCTCACATCTAAAAGAGTTTTGGGAAAAGAAACACAATGCATGTTGGTCCAAGCTGAACAAAAGCTTTTGAAGATTGCGCTCAGATACTGAGAGTAACAGTAAATGGAGCTGTAGATGGCGAGCAATACGGATAGAGGTCAGACATGTGTACAAGAACTGAAGGAAATGAAAGGGTAGGGATGCATGCGAGAGAGTGCACTGAAAAGAGGCTCAGTAGCATCAGGAAGGAGAAGGTGGGGGTAGTGTTGGCTGCAGAGATGACAAAAAAGGGAAGAGTTCAGAGGTTAATGACAACCTACAGTGAGAGAGGAAGGAGGCCATGAAATACAAAAGAAATTCTCAAGCCACCGTACGGTTTTCACAAGGTTTAAGATCACAGGAGAAGGTGCTGGGTACTAATTTGGTTCATTATGGTCAATAGAACTAATGGTGGCTATTGTTCTCCAGTTTCTGTGTGTGTGTGTGTGTGTGTGTGTGCTGGTTTTCTTTGTTTTAACAATGAATCTGTTTACGTATAGAAGAATTCATAATCAATGCACATGAATTAATGTGTATTTTTAACATTTTTCATGAAGATAGCATCCTAGATGACCAAAAGCTGGCACTGTGACTCAGATTTAGTCATCTAAGATAGCACTTAGAGCAGGAGATAACCCCTGAAAACGGCTGGTTCCATTTAAGCTCTTTATGTCAGATCCAATGACTGCACACTGGCATTACGAGTAGAGCCCAGAAAATGCATTGAAAGTAGGGCAAATACCAAAATTGCCCATATTTTTGTGGGCTTTCAACATTGTGATCTTTGTGAGGATTTTTCCTTGGTTCACATATTTTGCTAGTTATATTTTTCATTGATATTTTTTCAGATTTAAACCCTGTAATGTCTCTGTAAAGCCGATATCATCATAGATGAATTTGTTTAGGCTCCTAGGGTGATAATCTCCTTTAACGCTTCAATAGCATTAGCCTGTTGCTTTTTTCATTTTGAACTCAGATGAGAAACAGATTGCTCCGGAAGAAAGGCCTCTAATAAAACCCCCACAACCCAATTCTACGCACTGTAACCCCCATTCACACTTCCTCCGTATTTTACACACATTTTTCTTGCCTCATGCTCAGTCCAGTCTCTTTTTCCCTTCCACACCTGTTGTGACACATTTTCCTGGAACTGCCTAAACAGTGATTGACTTTCTCGAGCTTCAACATCTGGAAAAGCTAAGCAGTATGCCAGTCTACCCCCACCTCCTCACTGCCTCAGGTAATTTATAGTGGTATGCCATTTACCATGCTCTGTAAGGGGTGTAGAAATGGAATAAAGAAGAATATGGTGAAACTTAAGCTCACCTTCTAAAGTGTGTGCAGTAGTTTAGCGTTAAGTGTAGATCAAACAAGGGCAATTACAGAGAACCCAGTATGAAAAAAAAAGAAGCTTCAATCGTTTTCTTCCAGCTAATCGGCTTATTTTGTAATCAAATGAAACAAGTGTGTTTCAGTTATTGAAAAAAAAGGATGATGCACATCCAGTAGTGACCACATGCTAACAGCTTGCAGTTTGTTCATCGAGAGATTGAGATAAGCTATGTGAAAAGCTTTGTATCACCATATAACAATGTAAAATGGGATTAAGAAACAAGACTCGAAATATAATTATCATTCATGTGCCACAATGTGTGCAGTTAGCAATGCAGCAGATGGAACAGATTGTTTGATAATCCAGGAAAATTATATGCAACATGAAGTTTTTGTGTGTTTGAGGTGTGGTGGTGTTAAATATGCCAGTGATTAGCCAGTGTCCTACGTGCATTACACACTCTTAGTTTGTAAAATCGGGGATGGATTTACATGGTAGCTAAGTTACCAGAGAAGATAAGCTAACAGTATGTGGTGGGACAGGTTTTCACCTCTCCTCTTCACTCTGCAGTGTCCATCTCTCTCCCTCTTTCCACAAGCACATCCTCGTGCTCCGCACAGGCTGCCCCCAATTATGAATCCATAGACTTATTAGTGCTACATGGATCCTGCCGACAACGCCAATATGTGACGAGAGGGGAAAATAGTGAGGGAGCTAAAATCTATACTAAAAACCGACAATGCCAGAATGTGGCAAGGTATGCAAGGAGGGTTTGGGCAGGATTTGATTCCCGACTCCCGGGTGAGAGTCACATGCTCATGATGCTCACCCAGGACATGGGGCATCATATCCCATCCGGGCCATGCTTGAATACTTTGCCACAAGTGAATTGGACCATCAGAGGAGGTCATTTCCCCAGTAAAACATTTTAAACCTAAGATATTTCATGCCAGTTTGAGCAAACAACCTACTGTTGAGTTTGACATCCTGTCACTTTTGCAATAGTTAGTTTTTGTCCATTTTTTTCTCCCAAACATCCTTGCTCCTTCTATCCTAAAGGCTCGTAAGCTTACAAATAACGGTATGATTCATGTAGAGCACAGAAATGTGCTCATGTTGTCATGAGCCAGAACAACAAATTAATTATGGAGAGAAAATGTCACACTTAGAGAGAAATCTCATCTGCAGGGAGGTGCAGGTTTGCGGAGAGTGGCATCCATGTCTTTATGGGCCTGGCATGCGTTGTGAAGATTATGGTACTTCCTTGACCAGCTCTTCCTCAAAGCTATACATTCAACCTTGTTAGTCTTTCATGTTAGCTAATCCACACTAACTATGCCTACTTGCAATTTCTGAGCATTCTCACAGATGGACACAGACACCACACAAGAAAAAGTTTTCTCATGCGGTGTCCAACACGAGAAACTCCTTAACCAGGGCTGTGAGAAAACAATGACATTCTTTTCGCACAGCCCTGAAAGAGAGAAAAAAATCTCTGTTGATGCAGAATATGCAACAACCATCATTTAAATAAAATGTCTGATTGCTCATTTTAGGACAGTTTTAGGGACTCTCCACTTATTTTCAGATGTTTTTTTGTCATTTACATGGAAAAGAGAGAAAGAGTTGTGTTCCACGGTGGCTGTTTGAATACTCATTGTCTTGCCTACTCTTTTTATTATTAATACAAATATTGATAATTCTCCACTACACAAATCTAGTAATTATGTCTCATAATACTTTTACAAGATACCATGACACTTTATATGTTGTCTATTCTGCCCACATCAGAAAACATATGATAATTATAACAAGTATTGATAATAATTACAAAAGATTATATAAATGATCAAATAAACTGAATTAATAAATGTGCAATGATGAATATGAGACAGCAGGCTGTGTCGATGGAGGTGTGTGTGTTTCCTATCAGCAGTGTTCTTCCTTACTGTTTTTAAAAAATGGTTACTTCCCGTGTTTATTGTTTCACCTCTTATGAAGGAAAAGCTAAAATAGCATTTGATAACATGAGGAGCCATCCTGACTGAACAATAAGCCCATCACAACACCCTCCTGCTGTCTTGCACAGCACAATGAGCATTTATCAGCCCAGACAGTCCACAAACCACCTGTGCCTCTGGGTTTTTATAACAGCTTCAAGTTTTATAGATGTTTTGTTTGTTTGTCTTTTGTTTGCATCATTTCCTCACAGCAGACGGCACTTTAAAAAATGTGCGGAGTATCAAAGACAGGCTCCAGAGCTTCATATTGCCTCGTGCTGACAAAGGCATATGCTCACGGGCTCAGGCATAAAACTGGAGCAGACACACAAATATCCATGACCGCATGCACACACACGTATACACACACATGTGCATAGACACATGATAACTGTGCTGGGATGTTTTCAAGCTAAATATACACCCTGTGTAGAGCCTAGCCTGTTATAGACATTCACCCTCCTCCTCCTTCTCATATTGCATGAAAACATAAAAGGCAAAACACAATAAAAACCATAAAATGCAATAAATAACAAATATGGCAACCTATGTCATGGGGTCAGGAGAACTGTTTGGTTTAAAGTGAAATTAAACTTTTGTAGCAGCTTGTTAATTTAAACGACTGTGACTGTAAAAGATTTAAACAGTTTAGAAGCGTGTTAGTATATTTAAGAATGACTTTAATGGCTTTGAAGTACATCAGCCTTACTCTTGTTTTCAAGATGAATGTTAAAGTTGGTTCTGACTGCAGTCTGTACATTTTCCTGACAGATTTCTGCCCCTTCAGTGGTATGCTTTGAATGCTGTGGCTCTGATGGCCATATTGGAAAGAAACATACAAGTTAATTTTAGAATTAAGAAATAATCTGCTGGTCACCTTTTTTCAAAAAAAAATATGTGAAACAGGATGTTGTATTTGCTTTGCCAAACAAAGCTGAAAGAGTTGGCCTCGTTGAAGATAATGAGTCTGACTAACGTCCTGTACAGAAAAAAGATGGAAGTAGACATCATCCTGTCTGGACAACAGACAATCTTGTATTTGTTTTTTTTTTATCCACAAGTCACAGAGTATTGTGAGTGAATAGCAAGACCATCTTATATCTGATTTATATGAGCTTGATTGCGATGAAAACTCCTGTCAGTTCAGTGTTTCTGCCTGCTCCTATAATGCAGCTCCCTCTGGCTTTAAATAAGCACAATCTGAGCTGAGCTTTAGGGACTGCTGTCCTTCCTGCCATCTGGTCTCTGCTGCCCTGGAGAGCATCACATCAAACTAAAATCACTCTTTCTCTCTCTCTGTCTCTCTTTCAAGGGTCTGCACAGGTGAGGTGAGGACGCAATCCCCATCTCTGCCATCAGCGGAACAAGTACCTTGGTGCCGGCCACCCTCAGGTCAACTCAACCGGGACAGGCGCCAAACAATAAACGTCCTGACCTGGCGTCCCCTCGAAGACGTGCACAAAACAAATATTTGAGGCCATTATATCTAATTTCTCCTGGCAGGCAGCCGTCGTTGAAAAGATCAACAGCGAAGGGTGTTGGGAGACAGAAAGAGCAGGAAAAGTGGGGGAGGAAGAAGTTGCCCTTTCAAAGTGCACCCTGCCTGCTATTTCTGCTGCACTGTGGGCAGGGAGCATCTCATTTGGGAGTGCTGTTGGCTGACAAAAAAAGGATTTCCCTGTTCCCTGCCTATCTGAATGCCTGTATAAATACTGGATAGAGATATCAATTTGTCTGGGTTCTTACACCACCCAGCAAAAAGACTGTATGCTATCTATAGAAAACATCCCAACAAACTTGGATTCTGTGGTCTCCTGAATTGCTACTTGTCTATTACCCTTCAAGAAAGATTTAAGAGCTGTGAGAACAGGAATGAGAGCTGCTGTAGTTCTCTCCTCTTAGAACCTTCTCCAAGGCCAACAACAGCTCTCTGCAGGAGACCGGAAGCTGTGAGTCAGTTTAGGAACTGCAGTTTTGATGTCTTTCCCAGCTTGGTGAAGTAACATGAAACCTTTAACACCAATTGGATCCCCGTCTCCTTTGCGGCTCCTCAACAAGGGTCCAGATTACCTGCGCAGGCAGATTGACGGAGGAGGTCACGGCCGCTCCGTCAGTGCTGTGGAGAGACTTGAGGCTGACAAAGCCAAATATGTCAAGAGCCAGCAGGTGATCAACACCAAACAAGAGCCTGTGCTTGTGCCCTGTGCCACCCCACCGCCACAGCCACGGCGAGCAATTTCCGTCCCTGGGAGCCTGACTCCTCGTCTTCCTCCACGCCGTTTGTCCAGCACCCCCTTCTCTACCCTCTCTGGCTCCTTCACCTCTAAAGATGAAAATGAAAATGATGACGCCCGAAAAGAGAACAGACGGACTTCTGTGGATGTTGAGGCACACAACAGGAGCAATGTGAACAATGTTCTGCCTCCCAGTCCCAGGACGCCTGGACTTAACACCTTGGTAGCACCACACAGTGCACCTGTACTCAGAAGGAGTACAGGTAAGCGCATGTTGAGGCCAGACTCCCTCGTTATCTACCGGCAGAAGAAAGAGTGCAAAAGCCCTGGGAGTGCTGCAGTGGGGGACAACAATAACATGGAGGTGAAAGGTTACAGTTTTGTCCGCCGCCTCTTTCAGGGTTCCATGAGAGAAAAGAGTAGTGGAGGAGAAGGCAGAATCCAAAAGATGGTGATTGGTGAGGAGAAAGCACCATCGCGGGATGGAGAGTCCCGCATGTCTTGGACCAATGACAAAGATGCTGTGGATGGAGGACCAGGAAGCAGGAGGTCCAGTAAAACTGACCAAGAACGAAGCCCAGAGTCTATCCCCAGTCCTGGGTTTAGCTGCTTGCTTGAACACACAAAGAATGAGTTTACAAATAGCACCAGTGACCAAGTAAACTGTGGCGTTACCAATGGCAACCACACAAGTAAATATGATGAGAGAATGACCCATGGAAGCGTGCATCCCCACCTGCAACCAGAAGGCAGTTCGGTGAGTTGCAGCGCTCCAAGTCAGATATACGTCTGCGCTGCTCAGTTGCGTTATCCGAGCAGGATCATTTCTTTGACTTTTGTGGGTTGGACATGGACATGATAGAGCGACTAGGTCGGGAGAACTTCCTCTCTGGAGCCAGCTCTATAGACACGCTCTCATTGGCGCTTCGCAGCATTGGTGGGGACGGCTGTGGTGGCTCAGAGCCCAGTGAGTTCTCCCGCCACTCAGGAGATGGACTGTTTCAGGAGGAACTGGCCGAACAGCTTCCCACTGGCGTGTCAATCATTGAGAGAAATGCTCGTGTTATCAAGTGGCTTTATGGTTGTAAGAATGCTGCCCGGGAAGGACCTAAAGAGTCAACAGTTTAGTTATAGGGACAAGATCTATGTGCCATGGAGTGCTGAGTCTACAGATTACTGATGTCTTTTCTTTTCTTCTCCTATAAACATGTTTACCATGAGAAAGAGAGCTAGTCAGTGAAATCAGCAGGTGCAGAAACCTGCCTTAAAAATCTGCTGCAGTGCACTGTAAACATTGAGTTTCATTTTAATTTTAAGGACATTTACAAGGAACCGCTGTAGATACCGTACAGTGAATTGTCAACAATATAATGCTGCATTATTTGACATTTTAAGTTCCTGCTAAATTCATATCCCCACATGCACATTGACAACAGAAAACAGCATTTCATGACAAACAGAACCCTGTCACTGACATCATGAATGGTGGCAGTACTGGTACTGTAAGAGTAGGTTGCTGCAGTAATATTGGTAACTGTATTAAACTGGAAGTAAAGAGATTTCTCATCACAATTTCTTACTGATTTGTATGTTTTGAATGAAATATGATACTCCAAAAATGTATATACTGTATATAATGCTATAATTCAAAATATAGCAATAATGCAGTATAATTAAATAAGTAAAAGTACACTGTAAAATAACAGAAAATGATTGACGTCTCTGCTGAGTTGCATATAATTTTGATAAAATGTTTGAGTCTTATGCAGCGATAAGGTCAAAGCAGCAGAACCTCATTATGCAAAGCTGCAGCCTTTCAAAATATTATTTTCCTTTTAAATTTCAGACTACAATCTGAATGTAGGTTTAGCTTTTCATGGCACTCCATCATCTTTTGTCCCACGTCTCCAAAGAATTTGGCTTCTTACATTAGAAAACAGTTATATCCAGTCAAAGTGATATGTTGTATATATAGATCCTATGGAAATGTGTGAGTATTGACTGTTCTTTCTGGCAAATGGAGCAGTTTCTCCCTGCATAATGTGCTAGTATCTGTGAGTATGTGTGTGGAGTGGACGTGTTGCCTTCTCCAGTTTTACCTTCTTGTCAACTACTGACAGAAGTGGATTCAGGGCTGGTTCGACCCCCCCCCCCCCCCCCCCCCCCGTGCTCCTACATAAGGCACATATGTGTGCTTATTTGACACATGCATAAAAATACCCTTTAATGACTAATTTAAAATGAAAACCACTAAGCTATGTTGTCTTTTCAATGGAAAGCTGTTGTGTGTGTGTGTGAAGTGAACCATGAGTACCTCATTTGAATCTGTTCCAGTTTAGTTTGTGTGTTGCCGTGTTGCCCCCCCCCCACCCCCTCCTTTTTAATTTTTTTTTTTTTTTTACTTACTACTTAAACGCAGGCGTTGGAATAAACATGCGAGGCACCCCTGTGGGGTTTTTAATGCATTGAACTGGACAGAAAGAGGGAATAAAAGATTTAGCTTTTCAGAGGTTCATCTTGTATTATGTGAAACACTGAGCTGGATTCAAAGAAGCATGCACATCCTGGTCAACAAGGAGCCATGCTTGGCCTGTAATTTTCATTTTTACGTCACTCTTTTAATCTCTAAAGGGAGTTGGTGCTCATTATCCACTCGTGAGGCATTCATTGAGTTTCAAAACTGTTCAGTAGTCAGTGCTGTGCAGGTTTATCATTCACAGATATCACAAAAAGGAAAAAATAGTTTATGGTCAGGCAAACAGTTTTAACTTTAACAAACTGACTTTAAGACTGAAGACAGAACAACAAAGTTATATATTCACCCCTTAAAGTAAAGGAGTTCAGGCTGTTACTGTAGATGTTTAAAGGAGTCACTTTCACCATCTGGCAGTTTACAGATGTTTAAGCTCCCCAGCTGGCCCATCAAAACAAGCAGGGGAGGCTGAAGCAGCCCTCCTCTCCCTGATAAGCACAGATCCTACCTCACTTCATCCATTCTTCTGATTCTAACATTATCTCCATGAAAGGTCACTTCCATTGCTTGCCCTGGAGGATACCACTGAAACATGTACAGGGTTGAAGTATGTGTGGGTTAGACTGAGTGACCTTGTGGGCCGAGTGCTACCAAACTCATGGTCACAGTATATTTATACATGTGAACACACTTACTTGCAGCCTTGATGTTATTTTCTGTATTAATCATGGGCATGACACACTTCTGGAACAACCGCCACCTGAATTTTCTTTTTATAAAACTTATTTCCTGTTAAAAGCTCTTTGGTTGCATGTTTACAAAGTGGCTCCGTAACTTCTGATTCTCTTTTTTTATTTGATGTATATGAGAGATTTAGTTTTTATTCTAAAGAGGTTTGTGTATGATGTACACATCAAATAAACACAAGTTTTAAAGAAGCAGTCTGTGTAAAGATTCTTTATTTTAGTAATTTTGTCTGTTAGAGCGTAGGATCCAAATTCTGCACGCACCTATAGCAGCAAACACAGATAAAGGGAAGAAGAAAAGTGTAATCTCATCCTCAATTCATTCTAATGCCTCACACCATTTCATTACATCTCATTTTTCACATTATCTCAAGTGGCTGTGCGCTAATCCTTCTTGCATTCCCTGCATAGCACGCTCTTGAGAGCGCTGCAACAGGTTGCGTAGTAGACAAGGAGGCCTCTGTGTGGCCTGATGCTATGTCTGCTCTGTCTGGGAGCAGTCCCTCCACCCTGTCTGCAGCCTCCTCCTGACACTCTTAAGTCTCTTCTGAGTCAGCATTTGTTTTCACACGTTGCAGTTCACAATGGTTTGAAATCTTCAAGGGGAAAATTTGAAACTATTTTTAATTGTGATAACTTCCTAATCTGAGAGTCAGAAACAAATGCTTACAAGGTGACTCATTAAGACTGTGACTCTAATTGTAGATTATTACTATTGTTTTTCTGTAAAATTACAAATATGCGTCCAGCGGTTTGCACATTTGGCCAAACAGAGACATCTGGGTGACAGCGAACCTCAAACTGCAACGATTAACTGTATGTCATCTTGAGTCTAACAACTGCTAACATGACCCCATTTCTTATATCTTGAAAGCGATTTGAGAAAAGAGAGATCAAAGAAAAATTTTTAGGCTCTTGAACCAAGGAAGGGTCATTTTTACAAAAACCAATAACAAGCAATTCACAAAAAATAACCACTTGCAAAAGGCAAATAAATAGTAGCAAGCTCTGAAGTGCTTCTCATTCTCATACATGGTCCTACAAGTATTTTGTTTCTGTGTTAAAACACAGGAGAGGTGAGGTCATGTTGCAAGTTAGATTAGGCCTCAGCCAACAATTTACACACATTACACACATTAAGCTTGCTCTTTTTTAGAACGAATTCCAGTGTCCATAATCTCTTATACAAATTCCAATTATGTGATGTATCTTAATATGCACCACAGATAATCGTACTGTATGTCTTCATGATAGACACAAAGTACTAATTTAAAACAAGGAGGTGGGGCAGAGGGTTTGTTTGTAAGTGACACACTTTGCAGTTTACAGAAGAAACTTGATCTCAAAAGGAAAATGAAGAATTAACTACTTTCAAAAAAGATTTTTTTTATTTGAAATAACCAAAAAAGTTTTTCTTCTGTCATCTCTGGAAAACAAATTTTGCTTGCTCATAAGTTGCAAACAGTAATTGTGCAGCAAACATGCACATCTTATTCCCTTCTTTCTTCCCATATACTCCCTCGTTCCCCTTTCTGTCGTTTCCAGAGCAGAACAAAACAATAGCCCTCCTGTGTGCCTGTGTCTCAGTCAGTTATTCTGACTGGAGGGCCTGCTGTGACATCCTGTTTTGGGTTCATAGGACAAGGTTTAAACATATGGTCATGTTTTGGGTTTGGCCTTTCTTCTTCAGACCGCCTGGAAACAAACAGACAACAGCTGGCAGGGGACAATATAGATCTGATTATTACAGGGTTAACGTGGTTTAGGTTGGTTTGGTCCTGTGCAAGCAGTTTTCTGGGGATAAAAGCTGAGCTGGTGTACCTGTTTAAGGGTTCAGTGTGCTTGTAAAAAAAAAAAAAAATCGTCTGGTAGTTTGAAAAGAGGATGATAAACTAGCAGGAATGCACCACTCCAGGCTTTGATGCTGCAGATGCGGTTTCTTTACTTGCATAAAAATCACTGCAGGACACTTAGAGACCTCCTGCTTTGCACCCACCAGCAAACTCTGTTCAGTAGAATTTGACCTAATTATTCTTTGATAAAGTTAGTATTTTACAGAATAAAAACATCTGTTGTAACTATGCAAAAGTATTCTCAGTAATCTAATGATCAGCAAATGCAAACTATTTGTGAATTATACAGACAGTAGTGGGGTTTCTTCGCTATTTCCTTGCTTAAAGGCATTTACAGCAACTAAAACATAACAGACTTATTCCTCAAACGGTGGATCCAAAAATCAGACTCCCTTTACTACAAAATTTTGCAGTGTTGTCTTGTTTACTCACAAAGCTTTTGTGTCAAAGAACTCAGAATAAAAGCTTCTTTTTAAATAAGTCCTTTAAGTCAACTTTTTCACATCCTCACAAATGAAATATATAGTTTTGTGTCTGAGTAGTCTCCGGCTTGGATGCAGTCATTGCTTCTTTTTTTCATCTTTTTTTCCCTCCATGCCCTAAGCAGCAATAATGTGTGTCAGGGTTGTGAAGTGTGTCAAAGCTGGCCTAGTTCTTCTGCGCCAGCAGACTGCGGATGTCTGCGCTTGAGAGAAGCTATGTTCATGACTCAGGGACGCACGAACATAAAACTAGCACAGTAGTCTGCTGAGGGAAGTCTCAACCATTCTAGCCAATTACCAGCTGTTACTGAGGCATACTTTCATTAGAGATGTGCTCAAAACATCAAACAGATACATACAAAGGGGGCTTACTTGTTGCAGCAGTGGTGTTCTCATGTAAAAGTCAAGATCTCTGTTCATACTTCATACTGATTCTAAAACTGATGCAAGCATATACAGCATTTTTTAAGCTTAAATAGGGGCTTCGTTTAGCATCTTGCTGTTGAAACAAGATGCCAGCCTTGTACACCAGTCATATTATAGGCTTCTGGGCATATTCTGGGCTTTTCTTTTTCTTCAGTGTAATGCAAAAGGCAGAGTAAGCTGCCAGCTATTCTTTAGATAGATAGAAATCAGTCAATCGCATCTTTTCTTTTTTTTTTAAATCTATTTGGGAGTCAAAGACATTTAACAGTTTCTGTTTTCACTCATGCATAAGATCTACTTTGCATGAACATCATCACTAAGTTGCACCAGTCCAGAGTCGGCTGGATCGTTCTGCTTTCTCAGTAAAAAACTATGTCCCTGGGTCCTGTGTACACATTTATAGTGATCAGAGGCAACATTGAATAATATATGTAACTGCCATGATTTCATATTGAACTGCTCAAAGCATATTAATGACAACATGTCCATTTCCAGCCTACAGAATGTAGTTTAGATCTTTTTTGTTGCTTTTATCAATTGCTCCACGTATACTGTACCTACCAGTTAAAGGTTTGGACACCAAATGTTTCCAGCCTTTTCCATATAAAAGCGCTGACATTCACATATTTTTCTGTTTTTGTTGACAGAGGGTGAAAAAACTGAAAAAAATGTCTAAGTGCTCGGCCACAGACCTTTAAAAGACTTGCAAAGTTGGTGTTCTGCTCTAATAAAATCTTCATTTTATAAGCAAAGCGTCATCTGACAAAACCGCCATCCAATTAGGTTTAAGATAACATTTTAAAAGTGGATTTAGCGACATTTACACGGTTACTCAGAGAGAAAGTAAGAAATGGCAGAATGTTTTGAACATATTACTCTAAGTTAAAGCAGTCAGCTGCAGCGTGATGGATGCTATTTCATTTTCTCTGTAGCATCACAAGTGCGAGAGAGCCTGCTTGCTCCCTCTCTCCCACTGAACAGCAGTAGTCAGACACAGCACAACCAGAGCAATGGCGACTTTCGTCTTTATGGAGAAGCTTGGCTTGTCACAAAAGTAAAAAAAATTTGATAAAATTCACTGAAGGCATCTTAAAAGTATTCAAATTCACATTTACAACACAAAAACCTTGTTGTTGTTGCTTCTGAACTGGATTAAATGAAATGAGAACCAGTTGGATATACTTTCCCACAAACGGCCCTCCTTTTGTTTAATCCAAAATGCTTCATTTGTAATCCATCTTTTCCTCTTTTACAAACTACTTCTGTGACAAAATAAATATGCCTCACACCTGCCTTGTGGGGATTTTAGAACACCTAAAAAGACCACTTGCCATTTTTAACATTTTTGACTCATCAGCTGAACAATTGGAGCAGAAAGGGCAACTTGGGGCTAAAATGAAGCCTTTCAGTGAGAAAGTGAAACTGAGGAGCTGCAGCAATACTGGCTATGAAATAATATGCATTTTATTAATCTCCATGAACTCATATAATGTCTAAATTGATTTATTTCAAACTTCAAACTTCAAATTTGTTTTGCAAGTAGGCAAAAAAAAAAAAAAAACATATAAGAGACACATAAAATCACATTCACACAATCCAGGTACAACTCTTATGTATTTACAAGTACATACAAACATAAAAACAAATTTAAAAAAAATCTTTACACACAAAATTTATACACACTGAAGGAGATCATATAATGACAAGATGTATGGAAATTAGGATGCAAAACAAGAGCAGAAAGTTAGTCTTACAAAAAACACAAGGGAGCAAGCTCGACAAAACAAAACAGGAAGAAATACTGAGATATAGCTAAACCAGAATATGAGATCCATAAATCATAGGAATCAAGATGAACCCAACAGGATCAGAACAAATCAGAAATTATAAAACAAAATAGAAATCTTAAACAGTTCAACACAGATTTTAGGATCACAAATGACCAAAAACATGCATGCATGTTAGGTTAATTGATCACTCTAAATTGCCCCTAGGTATGAATGTGAGTGTGAATGGTTGTCTGTCTCTCCATGTTGGCCCTGCGACAGACTGGCGACCTGTCCAGGGTGTACCCCGCCTCTCGCCTGATAATAGCTGGGATAGGCTCCAGCAACCCCCGCGACCCTGAACTGGATAAGCGGTACAGAAAATGACTGACTGACTGAAATGACCAAAAACACACAGATCATGTCAAGCTGAGTTCTTGAGCCATGATGTGACCCCAAAGTGTAATTTGATACAGTTATAATCAGACTACAGACAGACACATCTGCTGACAGACTTAGATCAAATTCTCATAAAGGAGGCTTGTGGAATGACTGAAATGATCCAACACAGCAGCAGAAGAATCTGTTATGTAATGCCGGTCCAAATACAACAGCTGGCCAACATCTGTGAATACAGCCCAAATGTTAACAGTATTGTACCTGCTTATTGTCCTGACATTATCAAAGTTAGTTTAAAGTATCATCAGAACACCAAACTTCTCCCCTTAAATGGCTGAAATTTTAAACCAACGTTGGCAGCATGTGCCGCTGGATTCAGCTTTGATTTACCTGCCTCTCTGTAACAAGAACAATGAGCAGAAGGTATCCTATAGCTATGTTGGCTCATAAATCAGAGGAGTGGCCTCTTTTCATTCCCCTCTCTGATGCATGACCTCTGCTTCCTGGGGGGTCAGGGAGAAGGGCTGAGTCTCAGTCCTGTGGGAAACCTGACCAGGAGCCTCTTCAAATAACAGACTAACATCAGGAGAGACTGCAGAGGAACAACGGTGGGATTGCCAGAGGGCTTCTGCTTCAGCTCTGACTGAACTCACATGAGGAGCAGGCAGGAGTTTTATGTGTTTTCCTTTCAGAGTGCAGGAGGTCAGTTGGCCCTCATTGTCATACGACAACGGGGACTGACTGCAACTGGGCTGAACCGGAACTGAACACTGAACACTTATTGCTCTGTTTTCTTTCAGGGAGTAATACAGCTACAGCAGTTTCCTGTTTTGGGTGTAATAATTCCTGACTTATATAAATTTCTTCCTTGTAACAAAAACAAAACCAGCAAGGAGACAACACAGTAATAAGTTAAATCTAGCATCAACTAATTTTTTTTTCTCATAGAATAGAGGAAATTTGAGACTTTCTTTCTTCTAAATAAGCTTCCATGGAGCCTAAAGTAGCTTGTATTTTTTGTTTTGCTGCAGAGCAACAGCAAGTGATGGAGCGCCATTGTAAAAATGCCATACACGAGGGCATGCTATCCACAACTAAATGACAGTTTTGGCCCAATCCAACCAGGAAGTGACAGTTCTATGGTAATAAAACAAAAAATACTACATCATTCCCACTGAAATATCACTGTTTAGAAAAGAAATAGGTAATCAGCAATGGTGCCACCTGAAGCTTGAAATGAGGTGTATTTACAGGTGAACAATTGGCCTGACCATTCCTGTTGGAGTACTTGTTGGGAAATTTGAATGTGACAGCAGCAGTCAATAAAGGAAAATTAATACAGCAATCCATGAGATCTCTGAAAATATAACATTAACAACAGAAATATCATGAATAAACTTTAAAAAGATACAACAGATTTACAATATTCACAGGACAAATTACTTTAAGAAAATATATATCTAAGACATTTCAATGAAGTATAATACTTTGAACACATTTTTTTTTACATTAACCCCTTAACTGGCCAGGGCCCGCCCACGGGCCGTTTTTTTTTTTTTTTTTTTTTACTTATTTTCAATATAAAGTCTTATAAAATCTGTTAAATGTATCATATTTCAATACTACAGCATCTGACGGACCAGGAGAGGCATCCCTTTTGATTGACGTCTCATTTGACCAACTGGGTGGATCAATTGTCTCTCATCCACCAATAATATCCACCAAACTCTACCTCACGTGGTGGGTGGGCTTTGTAATCTGATGCTTACAGATCTGGCCTATCAGGTCTGACGCCATCATGCACGTATAGCCAATGAAATTCCCGTCATGGCCATGTGTATTTTGTTTACCTGGATAGCAAGATGGCTTAACTGAGCCTGAATACTCCTCCAAACGTGCGCTTCTGTGCGTAAAAGCGGAGGAAGCCCCGTAATGTACACTTTTTCAGTATAAACGTGGGGAAAAAAACATGCCGAAGAACGAAAATGCGCTGCTGAAGAGTTGCTGAAGGGAATTATTTGGAGCAGAGCAGCATGTGTGTGTCCGGGCTCAGTAGAGGAGGAAGCGTTTGGCTAAGGAGGCGCTCTGGACTGGACCAGTAAGTGGAAACTTCTACCTGCAGTTATTGTGAGTTTATAAGCTATTTAGATGGGGATCATTTCTAAAAAGTAAGGACATGAAAACGTGTCGATGTTTGCCTGGTCGGGGAGAGGGGTGCTTTCTCAGGTGCATATGTGTCGCAGCTTGGCTTTCTACTGCGCCCTTTCACGGTGGGCGTATTCATGGTGGTGTTTTTGGACACTAAAGATGTGAAACCTGTATGTTTGAAATTGGGGGTCTCTGTTTATAACACAAGACCCCCAGGTTTGTGGATTTTGCCTGCGTGTGGATAAAAGCTAATGGTTTCGTAATGGTGGTGTTGCAGCAGCTTCTCTCCTTCTGATCAGACTGCACTGTAAAATTTTTGTTGAAAATTAGCAGTAGTAGTTTTCAGTCCTGGTCAGTTCATGAAAAATTGCAAGTATGTAAAAAGTTGTCTGTGTTGTGGTGTTTTTTATTTTTCCTTCTTGTTGACATTGCATAGCATGGCATTATATTGTTTACTTTATAATGTAAACAGACACATATTCTGACTTTTATTATTATGCACTTTAGGAAAATGAGCATTTTGTTGTGTTTCTAGATCACTTACTGTATTTTGATAATGCTCAGAGTGAATCTGAATATGCAGCAGGATGCCTCTTGGTACCACCTTTCATTGGAGGTCTCATTGATGACTGTATGTTGAAGCATTCTAGACTTACAGCTTTGTAAAGCCTATTATCCAAAGGGACCATTTGGAGTCTCCAAATGGAAAATTCTGGATAATGCCTGAACATATTCACATAAAAACACCCATATACTTGTCATTTTTGTTGCTATTGTCACCAAATAAGAACTGGTAATAGATTACCTTCATGCCACAGCCTCATGGCCTCGTGTGATTATCCAGTTCATATCTCCATATTTCTGTGTGCAGCTACTTGACAAATTTTTTTTTTTAAATTCAGGCGAGGGGAAAAAAAAACTTGATTACTGTGTGTTCCAAATTAAGTTACTACATGCTCGTTAAAGTTACAATGAATTTGAAAGCTCAAAGTGGAAATTCAGAGTGTTATCTTTACAGAGAGGCCAAGCTTTTGCATGTACTCCAAAGGGTTTAAGAGCAGCAGCTAATTTAATTGGGATATGCATTTTTTGGGGGCGTTTTTGGCATATGGGGGGGGGGGGTAAAGGGGTTAATAATCCATATTAAATGAAAACATCCTGTGTCTAAACTGCAGTAATCATTGAATAGCAACCCTAAGCAGCTCATTTCATCTCATGTGCACATGACAAAAATAGATAAATGAAAGCATAAACAAAATACACTCAACTTTAAGCAACCATCTAATATACAGTATATCATCAGGTGCACCACACAACCATTAAAAGCTTAAAACCCAACAGCATGATAAGATAGGACATGTAACAAAAACAAAATCATGTCACACAAGTGCTTTGTAATTCTTAAGCTAAGATTATGTGATGATCAATAATTCTTTCTATGTTTAAACCTTATGTGATGTGAGTTGATCTGGTGAGATTGAGGCTGAGTGATATGAGAGTTAGTGACAATAGTTTATTACTTATTGTGTAAAAAGAACCAACAAGTAATGACAGATTTTTAATATTACTATAATCATTGTTTTATTTTAAATTACATAGATACAATGTATTCTAGATATGTCAATAGATAAAATTAAGAGAGTTATACATCAGATTTCCCAGATCTTTTTGCCTTTGTGTGATGTGATTTTATGAATTCTGGATTTGTTTTTCTCCCTAAAAACCAGAGGTTTGTCAACTAAAAGGGCATTTTTTTAGAGAAGTTCGAGAGTGACCCCTAGAGCAAATTTCCTTGGATAAGAGGGTGTAAAATGATTTGAGATATAAAAAACTGCAACAATAAATCAAAGATATAGCAGGTTAGTCCCATGACATGCTACCACTAAGGAAGTTGGTGCAGCAGGTGGCAAAGCTACACATTGACCTAACAAAGGGGCTTCCTTGTATAACTAAAGGATATCTTTAAAAAGATAGTGTATTTAGATAGATAAGCCAGCAGATTTTAACTAAAAGACCATTAACAGATGGTGCAGACAGACTTCCATCTTGATATTTCTTTGTGAAGCAATTCAAAACCCAAAAATTTAAAACGTGCCACTTAAACATTTTAAATCCAGATTAATACTTCATTTCTCTTTGTGACATTCTGCACTGTGTGCCTCGCTGTGAAGACATTCTAGGCCACTGTATAGAGAGAAAACAACCTAATCACATAGTCAGATCTATTCCTGGTCATGTGGGAATGAGGAAACATCAGGTCGACAGCTGGCCCTTGCTCCTTGTCTGTATCAGCATAAAACAGCCGTCCACTCTGATATTTAACTCCCATGAGGGCAAGACATTCACAACCATAATCAGTCTTTTTTGGCCACTTTATCACACCCCCTTTCACCTTCAGCTCTAAATATTTTTTCCCTTTTAACAAACCGGGTGAAAATTGTCTCCTGGGACCATATGTTAACAATATGCTCCGACTACTTTCAATGACAGGCTTTTTCCTCTTTAGGTGGCAGCTTTGATGTGTCCCACAGCCAGTTAAATTTGTTTGGGAAAGTGCACACTCAAAAGTACAAATCATCCACAGCTTCAAATAGTTTTAGTCAGCTCTATCTCAGACAAACCCACAGCGATAGAAATGCACTCAATACCTCAGTTTAATTTTGATGCCAGCTGTTTCCTGTTATTTTCGTTAAATTAAGATGCTGTCCGGTGTCCCAGCTCCTTTTTCTCATTTGCTGATCGTGACCAAATTCACCTCGAAAAGTTCAAACATGTCTGAAATACTGCAACTACAGTCAGGCGTGGTCTGTTCACCTCACTTATTTCAAGATTTGGGTCCGAACTTCATCGCACACTAACAGATCATTGCGCAAACATGCCAATTTTTGGCAACTAGAGCCAATTAGAGCCAATGAGAGCCAACTGGGAATTGTGGGTAAAATCAAGCCAAGGATCGTGGGGTGCGTTCCCAGCTTAAGTTCCAGTCATTGCTAGGCAAATTCCAACAGGCCTTCTAATCTCTAAAGGAATCATCTGAAGGGCGAATACCAGTTTGATATTGTCTAGAATGTAATCACTCGGCCTTTACACGCCTACTCTGAATATTTCGTCCGAAAGATTCGCACGGCAATAGCTTCAATCAAATTAATGTCAAGTCAACAGGAGCGTTCACATAAGTGACAAAATTCCGTCTTGTGATTGTGCAATGTTTATTCTTTGAACTGAGATCGATTTTCTTAATATTTACGCTTGGTTGCTGCTACTGTATCATTATAGCACAGGTGTTTTCATCTTTGTGTCACAGTGCTCTTGTTTTGCAAACAAGGGGGAAAACATCACCACAGAAGTGACAGTGTTTCCCCTACATTTTGTAGCCATTCGAGGTTATTAGCTACAGGTGTTATATTTCAAATCCGTATTTGGCATCTCCACGGTGAGATCAGATGTTTTTCAGCATCCAGAAGCCGCCTCTCCCTCCGACACTGCTGCATGTAGTCACGTTCCGCTGAAATGACATATGCGAGTTTGTTCTTGCATCTTTGTAATTTTGCGTTGGAGCAGATGTATAGACAAATGCGTTGATATTTCTCCTCTGAATCATTCGCAATTTCGTGCCGTTTATTGACATCGGTCCCAGTGTGAAAAGCCCTTAAGGGTGGAGCTTAATGGTGCGTTCAGGCCGACCGCATTGTCAGCGGCTAAAACACGCTTAACGCCCAAAGTTTGACGCTTGTTCACATAAAATCAGACGCTGACATTCAGAGACCAAAAAGCTGTCAAAGGGCGTGACGCGCAGCAAGAGCGTGTAGTGTGCTGTTGGACCCAGCTGTTTTCCTTTGTCTGTGTGTTTGTACTATGGCAGATGAAACTGAGCAGCTGATTGGCTTCATTTGCTTCACAAGGCCAGAGAACGATGTTGTCGGGTGTTTCTGCGTCATGTGTTGATTCATCAGACTATTCAGAGGTGTTCTGAGTTTAGTTAGTTTCACCGTTTACTCCAGGAACCGCACGCCGATGGTGGGCACTTTCAGCTTTGGTGCTATCCAGCCCAGTTTAACAACCTGCAGTCCCGCATCGGGACATCATTTTGAGCTCATTAATCCCATCGGGACAACAGGTCGTAAACCCAGCGTTTGGAAACCCAGGACTGGACAAGGATCACAGTTTATCCTCCACTGTCCGTGGAGTAAAGAGATTCCCCGTGGTCTCCTCTATATTTCCCGTCCTGTCAGAAAATGTGTGTCTGTGTCACAGCACTGACACATGCTGAGTCTCTCTGATTGGTTGATGCCCCATGTCAAAGCAGCAAAAGTTCCAATTTTCCAACTCTGGCGTTGCATCGCCAAAACATTCAAAATGTGCCGTGCCCAACACCATAAAAGCACCCAAGAAGGTTTGACGCTCCTTGACGCGCATTTACATAGACTTTGCATGTAAACATAACACCTCTGCCATGGTTGGTCTAAATGCACCATAATTATTACATCATAGTATACTGTATACCTGTGGTTTTATATTCAAGTTAGTACAGTTGATACAGCGCCTCGGTGCGCATCCAGAATCCAGTCTTTGGAGAAAGGAATCACAAACCACTTTGTTTTTACATTGGAAGTATTTGGAAAAGATCCAGTCCACAGCAGACAACCTGAGACGGTTATGAGACCTCCATCTCGGGAGTCAAACTGGAACGATCAATGTCTCCATGAGTCACCAGAGAGGTTTTTTATCGAGGTTCCAGTCGAAACAGGATATCAAGAGCGAAAGAAACGACGCAAGAAGAAAAAGTGTTCGTCTGGGGAGCCTAACTTTAATCTACATCTAGAATCGATGGGTGAAACCTATAATGATTTTCCTTGGCTACCAAAGTTGTCTGAGGGTCCTTCAACTCTCCAGGAGAAAGGTGAGTCTAATCATGGTACATTGTTGGACAATAATGAATTCTCAGCTCTGCCTACAATAACTGAAGATCGTGAGAGTCAGGAAGACAATATAACCAATGTTTGTAAGGGATCTCAAAATGTGGTGAATCCCTGGAAAATAACATTTGGTGGCCTAGCATCAGCAACACCTTTTGAATTTGTTGCAAACATAAACCAGTCCCTGGTAGAGAAACATCCTAAGATCAAGGAACTGGGATCAGAGTATCCTTCAAAGTCTGAAAATCTGGAAAATCATCCAAAATCATTTGGAGGCCTGGGATGCAAAATCCCAGCTAAAAATTATTGCAAACACAAATCAGCCTCATCATCTGGTTGAGAAACAAACATCTTAACATCCCAAAGAAGAGATTCAGAAGAATGCTTCAGATATTTGCAAGAAATCTGAAAATCTGAGAAATTCCCAGAAAATAACATTTGTGGCCCGGGATCATAAATCCCAGTTGAACTCCTTAGAAACACAAACCAGTCCAGGAAGACTGAGAAACATCAGACGATCAAAGGAGAACTTGACAAGAAAAATTTAACAAGATAAGATGATTAGGAGATGTAAACCTTTGGTACCTATCTTTGAAGTGCCCTCAGGCATCAAACTTTGCTGAAACTTTATCAGGGAATTCTGGCAACCTGAATACCCCAATAACATTCGGCGGCCCGGGATCAGAAATCCCAGATGATTTCATTTCAGAACATGTGGTTCTAACAAAACCAACACAAGTTCAGCTTGAGGAGACCACCAGTCATCCATCATCAGAGACTGAAGTAGCTGATTCACTGCCTGGAAACCCAGATCAGTCCTGTCATCAGGCAGAGGGTCAAACATCTGAAGATCCAATAGATGTGAGGCAGAATTCAACACAAAGCCTGAGCTGGACCAGTCAGAGAAGCTGAACAACATTTAGCTGCATTGGTAAATTTTGTCCAAACACCGGTTGTAGACCAGGTTCCCCAACCTGGGGCAACCCTTTCTGAGCAAGGGGCTAAATCCAACATACTTGCCTTGATCCCTGCAGAGCAATCTGTACAGACCTCTACTCAATCACTTTCAGAGAACCAACCACCTGTTGCACACCAAATCAAGTTTTTTATTAAGGAACCAATTGCAACAGGAAATCAAGAGTGAAAGAAACTACGCAAGAAAAGGAAGCATTCATCTGGGGAGCCTAACTTTAATCTGCACCTAGAATTGATGGGCGAGACCTATGCAGACTTTCTCAAGGAATTTCCCTGGCTACCAAAGTTATCTAAGGGCGCATTCACAAAGCTTTTTTGATTCGAATCAGAGTCCGTTTGCTCGGCGAGTCTGCTTTGTTAGGGGAGTTGTGAATGCGCAAACTAACTCTGATCCGGAACAAACAAGCGGACTCGGCCCGCCTGCAAACGCAGGTCTCGGTCCGATTCAAGTGAACCAAAGGCAGGAAGTGGACTACAAATTGCATTGGCATTGTGGGTCAAACGTGGGTAAACGCAATGACAACAAACACATGTGTGGGACTGCGGTACTTATAAAGATGGCTCGTAGTCAGACGTGGAGTTACGAGGAAGTGAAAGCTTTTATCGATATTTGATCTGATGAAATCATATCCAGCTCCTCGTACAAAAATAATGTCGCTTTGTGGAGGAAACAGAAGTTGTGAGAACCTTCTTGTACGTGCGTCTTGTCCTCGCCTATGGTGAATCCGAAAGCAGGACTATGCTTTCTGAATGCGCCCTAAGGATCGATAGAGACGCCTAGGCCCTCTTTCTCTCCGAGAAAGAGGAGCCTAATTCGGTATGTTGTTGAACAGTGATGAATTCCCAGCACTGCCTACAATAACTGAAGATCATGAGATCCCAGTTGAACTCATTTCAGAACCTGTAGTTCTGACTCAAACAACACAAGTTCAGCTAGGAGACCACCAGTCATCCATCATCAGAGACTGAAGTATCTGATTTATTGCCGAAAACCCAGATCAGTCCTGTCATCAGGCAGAGGGTCAGACATTTGCACATCACATAGACAGGACTCAGAAAGACTTATGCCTGGAAAATCCCCCAATAACACTGGGAAACCCAGGATCAGAAATCCCTGTTGGGGTCCCTTCAGAATCTGTGGCTCCAATACCACCAACAGAATCACGGCCTGAATTGATCCTTTTATTGTCACCACCTCCAGCCGAAAATCCAAATCCAATCCTAAAACTTCTGCTTGCCAACAATTCAATGAGTAAACAGACATGAACCATGTTGATGAACAGAGCAACCCTCACAGCTCTGGGGGGGGGCCAACACCAGTTTCATCAAGTTCTGGCTGACAAGGATGAATAAAATGTAGAATCAGGTCCACAAAAGAATCATGCAGTCATTAGCAGGTGCAGAAACTGGAGGCAGAACTCCATGAGGAGAAAATGAAAAAAAGAATCTGCTGAGACTTCTTCATCTGAGCTGCAACGTGAAATGTACAGAGCAAAGACTGAATTGAGTCAGGTTTATATCCAGCTTCAGGATCAACAACGACACGCCGCTGAGAAGAAAATGGCTCTCATGACTGAAGTGGAGACACTGAAACAACATTTTAGATCTCAAAAATCTGTCTATGAGAAGGAGACCGCCATTCTGTACACCGAACTGAAGAATAAACATCAGCTACATGCAGACGTCTCCAGCAGTCATCCAGCTGGAAGCAACTCTCACGGCTGAGAGGACAAGGGCATCAAGAGCTGAGGCCTGTTTGGCCCAGGAGGTGAAGAACACCTCTAGAATAAAGTCTGCTCTTGTGAAAACTGAGGGAGGACTTACCAAACAGAAACATCAATGGGAGCAGCACAAGAACTGTCTCCTGGTGGAGCAGCAAGAAACAAATGTCTCCATAGAAAAATCTGTGATGGAGTTGGAGAGAGAACCTGAAAGCCAGGAGCAGCAATGGCAAGATAAGAAGTCAGAATTTCTAGAAAAAATATCTTCTCTGAAAAAGTTTGAAGAAGACAAAGAAAAAGACAGAAAACTCCGTAGAGAGCTACTGAAGAAAATTCAGAACCAAGAAAATCTGATGTTAACAGAAGAACAATCCAAAGAGACGTCTGCAACACAGAAATCCCTCCGCGCTGGACGCTGAGCAATATCTTCGTCAAACAGGAAGAAATTCCCTCATGATCTTTGGGGGTAATCCCCAGACTGAGGTCAGGCAGCTAAGAAACTCCTGTAGATCTGGATGAGTTTCTTCCCACCTTATCCCAATTCTGACACATTAACTCTGGCCATATTCTCTGATGATTTAAACCTTTAATTAGTTTACTTTCTCCCACTATCCCTTTCCTTTCACCCCCACTGGGCACTTCCTGGTTGAAAAGGTGTTAAGGAGACATCTGAATTGATTTGCTACCTGTCAAGATAGTTTTCACTCTCAGAAATCAAAGTACTTTAGAGTTATAAAGGATCGTCACTAGGATGATATCCTCAAAGGTGCTACTGTATCCTCAACAGTCTGTACCTCTTGAAGACCAGATAGTTCCCTGAGGAACAGTATTGTTCTTTATCAGGTATAAACTGTTCTGTTAAGGGTACAATGGCAGTACCATAAAGGGGTTCATCCCAGTGACAATCCTTTGTACCCCTAAAGAGACAAGTAGATATCTATTTTCTGAGCGTGTAGCTTTATAGTGCAACAGAAGACATCTAATATCTGAGATGCATCTGTCCTCAGAAGTACAGTAATACCTTATAAAGACCAGACAGCCTCCAGGAGTATAGTATTGGTCTTTGAGAGGTACAAACTGTAGCGTTCAGAGTACAACAGCTGACATTCGGCCTACAACTTTTTATTTTCAGCCAAGAATCATCATCTAGTGCTCAGTGGGTCTTTTTCCTTCATCCTTTACTCAACTCTTTACCATCACCTCTCTTCTATTTTTCCTCCTACCCCCTCCATAATTTTTTTTTAAATCAATAAAATAAAAAACAAAACTTTATTTTATGTGTAATCCTTTTTTTCAGTAACTTCTCTCTCTGTGTTAATAATGTAAAACATGAATTATGTTTATAAAAGTTGTGTGGATGTCAGTGTATGTTTGCTCACAGTGGTTCACAAATAAAAATATGCAACAAACAGAAATGAAAACAAACAACTTTCCCTGAAAAAAAAGAAAAATCAATAAAACAAAAACAAAACTGTATTTTATGTTCGATCCTTTTTTTATCTACTTTCTGTGTGTTTAAAAAAATGCAAAACATGGATAATGTTTATAAAAGTTGTATGGATGTCACTGTCCACTCGCAATTGTTAAATAAAAGGTTCTTCACAAAAAAAAAAGGTAAAACAGTGGTAAGCAACTGGTGGCCCCCGGGTCATAATTGGCCTGCCGCCAAAAAATATGGATTATCAACGGCTTCCTTAAAAAAGTTGACTGTCTTTGTTTGACAGTTTTGTCTCACTGAGCAGAGATGGCGATGTTTACGGTGCTGTCCCTTTAAACTCATTTTCACTGTATCAAGCTGCTCAAACCGCTGCTGTGCTGCTTTTTCTTTTACAAACTTTCTAACCTCACTGTGTTATACATGGTAAGCAACCTCCCTTTAAATGTACATTTGACTTGGCTGCAGATGAAAGACTTTATAAAGAAGGAATTACAGGATTTGCTGCCCTGCAAAAGTATGCAACCCATGCATGACCATACGTAAACATTCTCAAACATAATGAGATGTGCATGATGTGCACTCTACGATGTATTTGTATTGGAATAACAAATCTACCTTTTTAGACCTTCATTTTAATTAAACACTGTGTACTTTTTTTTTTTTTTTTTTTGAAGGGATAACGTGTAACTTTTGGCCACAAGGGGCACTGAACCTGTAACTTGGCATATATCAAGTACTGTACATTGACCCTGGAAATGATTTATTATTACTTACATTACGCTAATGTTTGGGTCATAAGTTGCACGGATCCTTTTAAGAAAAGCTTGTTTCTTCACCTTTACTCTTTGTGCCAGAAACTGAATAGCAATTAGCAGACAGACTAAGTCGGACTCTGCAGACAGACCGGGCTTAGGCTATAACCCCCTGACGGTACTGAGGGGAAAACAGGCTATGCAGCGAACTGCCACATACAGCACACAGGACAGAGAAAAGAGGAGTAAAGGTGCTTTTGAAGGCCAAGCAGAGGCTGCGATTTCTAGGCTGCAGCATTGCAAAATCTCTCCTGAAAGACTTTCAATGTCGAGGATCCTTCAAACGACTCAGCTCTATGTTCTGTGAAATTTCAAGAATGCTTCTGTGTATCTTCAGTCTGGTATGTTACGGCTGCAGGAACTGCCAGCAAATTCAGAGAGGATAGAAACAAGTGTTAATTTCTAAAAAAAAAAAAAAAACATTGAGGTGGCAGTCTGCTTCAGACACTTATATCATGAAATCCAAATCTTGACATTATAAAAATGACAATTGAGACCGAATTCTTATTGAAAAACTGTTCTAAAGGGAAATCTTTGCTTCACCTCCTCTCACACCAATCGTTAAGAAAGAACAATGTAATAGTGCCGCAGTCTTAACAGATTAAAAAGATTGGTTGATTTGCATCCAACTGTCCATGTTGGCCTGTTACTTTGCTCCTCATATACATGCACCCAACAACACTTGATGAGCAGCGTTAGATCCATCCTCGGTATGTTGGCTGCAGATGAAGAGTGTCTGTCTGCTTCACTCTCCAACTTCCAACATCATCAAAGCAAACCAGAGCACTTGACCTCGCCCTGGGCTTCACCACAGCTCTGGGGTTAGCCTTTCCTAATTTAACCCCCGTCTGGTTGCCAGGACGAGGGAAGGCCCCTCACCATGGCGCCACATTGGGCAGGACCTCCCCTGAGGATTCTGCTTGCAATGGCCCTAAAAGCCGCAGAGGATCCCCACCTGACCTATCATCCTCTGATATCGTGTAATTGTAGGATCCCTTTGAGGAGAACAGCTGCCAGTCATAAGAATACTTGTCATGTTTGAATAGTTTTCATGAATTATTATCTTTGTTAAATAACTGAAAGAAATAAAAAAAGAAGAAACATATACATGTATGAAATGAGACAAAACTGGAACAATATTTTTTCTCAAAACAGTCTCAGATCAGTGAAGATAAAATCTTGCGTGAGCGATATTAAACAAGCTTTTGCAAACCATGCAACATGTTTTAAACTTGCCTTGCTCATGACTCCTGAGGATGTTTATCACTTCTGATCAGACAGAAAGCGGCAGAATAGAAACCTACAAACAAAAGATCTGACAACAGATTACATTGAATTTGCCTGTTGACCTACTAAAGTCTAATGTAATGTAATGCAGCCTGTTTCCTCTAATTACATTCTTCAGCCGTCAGCATGAGCTCTCGTGACTTGCTGCCAAGATTTTAAAGTATTGTGCTTAAAGAGGAATCCAGCGCTGTGATGCGCATACAGCTAAATATATGAGTTACATAAAAACTGTGTCATTAAGTAGGAAAGTAACGCACCCTATGCATCAGTCGATTCTTCTTTTTTTTCTTTTCGTGCTGCTAATTTTAGTCATATACTTGAGAAATAATAACAGGGATCAGCAGGATTTCTCACACATACTAATTAACTGTATTCCTAGTTCTATCTTGGTTAAACATCGGCCTTGTTGCTCAACTTCGAGTCAAACAAGCAGAAGAAATATGCAGGCCTGAAGTCATTCTGCTTTTGCAAAGAAAATATTTTCATACACAGAAGTGCTCATCTCTGTAAACTCTTAACCAGCCTCAGGCTCAGTAGAAAAAATATACACAGATCTCTGTAACATCTTCAGACAATCCTGGCCACCGCTGAATATTAATTAAATTGTCCAAAATATAAATTAGTGCATATATCTGTCACCTGGCTTTGTACTGGACTGGATCATAATGAAATAACAGCAGTGTCTCCTGCCAGGAAACCAGAACAATCCAGGTGACTTTTACTAATGCTCCTCAGATGGAGCTGTACAGTATTAAAGCAGCTCCATAGGAGCTGAATGGTGGGATTGTACCAACCATATTCTTTAATTCTCTACCCTGACTGCCCACACACCAAGCGCTTCAGAGATAAAAGGCAATAGATGCTTTAACCCTATAATGCTGTATGTACAGTATCATATTTAATCCGATTTTTTGCATCACTTTATGATAAAAATCCTGTTGCACATAATCTGATATACACACTTTCTGAAATTTATTTAAAACTTCGTACAAAAACCTTTGTTGGTGATTACAGCCTCAAGACGCTTCCTGTATGGAGAAATCAGTGGAATACATTGCTCATGTGTGATTTTGGCCCATTCTTTCACACAAACTGCCTTCAAATCTTTAAGGTTGCGGGGGTCTCCTCTGAGAACTCGGATCTTCAGTTCTTTTCAACGTTTTTCAAATGGATTCAGGTGGGGTGATTGACTGGGCCATTCTAGCAGCTTTGTTTTCTTTTTCTTAAACCAGTTTAGTGTTTCCTTGGCTGTGTGCTTGGGATGGTTGTCTTGCTGAAAGATCCAGCCTCTTTTCATCTTCAGCAGCTGGCAGATGGCAGCAGATTCTAATCCAGAATGTCTCTCTACTTTTCTCCATTTACTCTGCCAGTACCTCATGCTGAAAAACAGCCCCACACCATGATGTTCCCTCCTCCAAAGTTCACTGTTGATATGGTGTTTTTGGGATAAAGTACAGTGCCATTTCTCCTCCAAACATGTTGTGTCTTATAACATCTGAAGAGTTCAACTTTGGTCTCATCTGACCAGACTATGTTTTCCAGAATGTCATGGGTTTGTCCAGGTGTGTTGCAAACTTCAAACAAGTATGACAGTGTGGGGTCCTGTCACTATGCCTCCAATAGATCATGCGCCCTGGCTACTTGGCCACAGGGTTGTCCCTTTGGCTGAATGGTCAGCGTACATGACTCTCACCTGGGAGTCTGGGGATCAGATCCTATCTGGGCCCTCTGTTGCCTACCTTGCCACACAAACAACATGCTTTTTCTTCATAAATGGCGTCTTGTGTGGTGTGCGTTCATGAAGGCCGTGGCGGTTGAGTGCATTACTTCTTGTTTTCTTTGAAACAACTGTACCCGCTGATTCCAGGTCTTTTTGAAGCTCTCCACAAGTGGTCCTGGGCTGTTGGAGAACCTTTCTGATTATTGTTCTGACTCCACTTATTCTTTACACTTCTGGATGATGGCCCCAGTGGTGCTCATGCTCACTGGAACTTTCAGAAGTTTAGAAATGCACCTGGAACCAATGCCTCCAGTGTGTTTAGCAATAATAAGGTTTTTTGTCTTAAGACAGCTCTTTGCTTTTACCCATCATGGAATGCTTCTTGTCTGACACCTCGGTGATGAGAAACCTTTTTAAAGGCATCAATCAGAACTAAACCAGCTGATATTACTGTACTTTGCACTGATAAGGGACAGGATTACTTTCTAAATACTGACAGACTGAAGCTGCTTTTTTGGCTTTACAGATCTTTTTGCCCCTCCACTTCTTCATGTGTTCAATACTTATTCCCTGTGTCATTTCACTATATTACACATAACTTAATTTATGAACATACATGTTAGGATTTCTTGTGTTGGTTAGGGTTAAGGTCGGAGAAAATTTAACATCAATAGCTATACTAGAAATATATTTTCTGAGAAGAACATGTTCCAATACTTTTTTCCCCACTGTAACTGATAAAAAAAAACAAAACTACTATATAATAATTTTGACATATTGCACAGTGACGTATGGTAAAATATGCAAAAATATTTTACCCTTTTCACATTTTGTTCAAAGGATGAATAAAGACTTTGGATTAAAAAATGGAATTTTCTCCCCATATTTTCTTGGGTTGAGTTTTTAAGGGTTAAAAGGGTTACACCTCTCTGTGAAACTCTTCACTTAAACAGGCAGGTTTGTTTGGGAACTCTTTAAATGAAAGGGACTCATTTAAAAAGTAGTAATATTGATGCTTTTATATCAACTTGGCAACAAATTAGCAGGTGATTAACATACTTTTAGAGTTGTTCATCAAGGGGTTAATACATCATCTGCTAAACTGCTACCTGCAACCAAAGCTGAATCTAGAGCTGTCAGCCCATGCTGTGGAAGTTATCACTTATTATCAGCAGTAAGTGGTTTGATGCAAGCTCAATGCAAATGACTTCTGTTGACCAATTTACTGGTTCCTGTAAAAAAATGCTCTCAGGAACAGATGCATCTGCTTACAGGAACAAATATTTAGGATATAAATGGTGTTTATCTGTAATCAGAAGGTATGACTATACCAGTATGAGCTTACACTGAGGTGGAGGGGGTACCTCCTGGTTATATAGAAGTTATAGCAAGTGATACTGGCAAACATACATTGCCAATTTTCTATAATGTTGAAAAGGGCCAAAATTCTGCCTATTTTTAGGCTATAGCCTTGCTGGTCAGACCACTGATCCACCAGTGATGGTAACTGTGAGAAAGTAGAGGAAGAGTGTTAAATTTAACTGAGAAAAGCCACAGCATCTGCTGCCGAGGCTTATAATTACAGGGGCATTTACACTGGTATTGTTTAGTCACTTTAAACAAGTTGTGGTCCACTTCCACAGATTGTACGGTTTGTTTGGAATAGTGTGAATGCTGATTCATATATAGTTCAGATCAAACAAGTGTGGCAAGGTACACAACAGAGGGCCCATGTGGACTTTGAACCCCAGACTTCTGGGTGAAAGTCATGTGCGCTGACCATTCAGCCAAAGGGACAACCCTACGGCAAAGCAGCCAGGGCACATGATCACTCAGAGGCATAGTGACAGGACCGTCAACTGCCACACAAGGAAACTCTGGTCCTCTTGAAAACAGAAGGTCTGCAAGTGAATCTTCGCTTGCAGTATAAACACAAACGGACCATCCACTGAACCAAAGAGAGGAAGTGAAGCGTGTGCCTCACCTCCTCCTCATACTGGACAGCCTCTTGTGAAAATCGTGTTACTGTAGGTCTGAACACTAAAGCAAAAGCAGAGATCTGCATAACTGCATAAATGTGAAATGAAATTAGATTAAATATACTGTATTCGTCCCACATGGAAAAATTTTGTCCATTGTTTTGTTGCAGTGGACAAGCTGGCTGAAGGGGAACGATTTCCATTTTCAGTCCTGGCCAATCAATGAGCCAAGTTTTCTTCCTCCACCTGCCCACCTGCTATTTTTGTTGTTGTTGTTGTTGTTTGTTTTGGGCACTATGCCCCTAGTTGTAACTATGTAAGGCTGTCCTGGTGGTTTGGTCTGCTTGAGTAAAGTGCAGGGTGAAAGTAAGACAAACCAAATAAAAGTGCAACATTTCTCAGCATTCCCTGCTGAACTTACTATCCGCATTACAATATATCCAAAACAGTATTGAAAAATGGTCATTTCCCCCACTTTATTATTTATTTATTATTTATTAAATCAAATGTTGTTGTATGAAAGCAGAAATGATCTTTATTGTTGGCAGACTGAAAATCCCTACTGTATCCAAGAAAAATACAAAATTGCATCAGATTTGGTGATGACAACAGGAATAGGGCTGAGTTCGATACAAAATGTTCAAATGAAATTCGTACAGTAGCAAAAAAATTACATGAAATGAAAATAGAATTAATTATTTTCATATAAAACTAGTTTAATGTGTCACCTATTATCTTTTTAAACTCCTCTTCTGTGGAGTCATTTTATCTTTTTCTTTCAGAAAATTGAAAGAAAAACATGAATAATGGAAACTGTTCTTCCTTCATGGCCCATGAATGCAGGCAGACGCCAGCTAAAATTATTTTCAAATAATTTCAAATCTCTTTTCATGAGAGCAACTGTATGAGGGCTTAAAATGGCGTACGTTAAGAAAGCAGCCTTGTTAAAAAAAAAAAAAAAAAAAAAAAACTTTTTTTGTTGTTTTTGTTGCTGTTTGCCTGTTTACTTGTTTATACGTTATGTGCTTGTGAACTTCGCTGACAAATATTATTAGGTATAAAACTAATTACACACTGAGGAGGCTCTTTTTTTCATTTATTATATGCAACAAATTTATTAATCCCATTTACCAAACTACAGGATAACTTTATACTTGACTGACTGATTTAATCGTGTCACATCTACACCTTTAGGTTTGTGTAAATGTCAACTCCTAACAATGTCTTTGTCCCACAATAGCTCTACCTCCTGACAGCCTCCATCAACTGCTTGTAAAGGTCCTTCCTCCCCTCCTCCGCACGCAAGCAGGCTGTGACACCCCAGATTCCCATGTCAGAAATAGAGATGGACAGAAGGAGGACAACAACCCAGAGGAGAAGCAACATGAAAAAGAGTGCAGGAATTTCTGTTTGGAGGTAGGCAAAAGACTGACCAGTCAAAGGGGAGACGGAGTGGGCTGTAATGACGTCTTGATGACAGGCTTGATGGGGGTATGCCAGGTTCCTGCAGGAGCAGAGAGAGAGAAGGTTGTAAGATGAGCCAGATGGGCTTTATAGCCATGAATAGATGTCTGCTCTTTTACTCTGTGACCCAGCATGTCTCCTATGCTGTTCAAACATGATGAGAAACAGAAGCAGTGAAATTTCCAGCTGTGCGTCAGTGTGCGATTTCCGACTTGTTCATTTTGTTACGGGCCACTGGTTTCCCCAGGCTCGATTTGCTGGGCATGGATGCATGATCAGTCTGTCGTGTATGAAGGTTGTTCCTAATCTGGTGGAAAAGAAGATCTTCCTTTAATATTTGTATTAATTAGAATTTTTTTACCTTTTTTAAAAAAAATGCTGTAGACTTGTTGAAGAAGTCATCTCGTAAAGATATGAGACAAAGCATAAGAGAAACATTTAAACCCTCCAAACAAAAGATCCTTTCTGACCTGGTGGGAGTCAGATGAACAGACTGATACAGTTGTAAAGTCAGTGCTGTAAATGTGTCGTTACAGCCTGCAGCTGATTAGAATAGTTTAGTTTCAGATGGCCACACACACCTCCACAGCACTGTGTCAGCACTCAAGACAGCAGTGAAGAGCCGTCTGGCTCCAGTGCTTTAGCATTATGTGATAAGGTAAGAACCATGATTTGTTCCCACACAGTCTAACAGAGGGTAACACATTTTTCAAAAATTGATACAAATTTCTCATTTTTGTGTCCTGTAGAAGCTAAAATAATTGCATATACGTTGCCGTACAGAAGCCCTGGGCCTTCATAGTGTCACGACTTTGCAAAACTAAGATCAAATGAGCAAATACAGGTGGGGAAAAGTTCATATTGGAGGTTGAAAGGGTTTTGTCCACAGCAGTCACTTTTGAAGAGGTTTAAGAGTTAAAAATTTGTGAGCCAGGTGAGAAAATCATCTTTATATTCCTTAAAGGCCTCCTTCCACTGAAAACCCGTTTAACTTGCTCCCTCTGAAATACGGAGGGTTTCCCCTTGTTTACTTACACATGCTGACTTGCTAGCGTTGCGTTCCCCCCGGTCGGCTGTGCTTTCTCATCAGAGAAACAATACGAAGAAAAGAGCGAATCGGGAACAGCCTTGCACTTCTACGTCACATTGCGAATAGCGTATCCCACGTGGGGTTTCTATCTGTCCATTGGAAGGCAGGTAACCCTCCACTACACACTAGAAGTAAAGACAACATGACTGTAACTTCGGAGTTGAGAAGCTAATTAGCTAACTGTTTGTTAGCATGGCGGAACAAACTTGTTTGTCGGCTCTATTTCCTGTCTGTAACGAAATAAGAGCGGAGGGCGGAGCTTCCTTCATACACTGACGGGAGGCAGCCAATCAGACGGAAATTCATGAGAAGGACCCGGAAAAGCCTGCCGTTGGACCACAAGCCTCTCTTCTAGTATACAAATACAGCTGGATACAAAGATACCAGAAGGTTTTTTAAACAGAAACGATGCAGAATGCATTCAATAATAATGGAGAACACAGAAATATTAATGAAATGACCATGGAAGTACAACTTTAAATTAAACTTTTTCATATGCTATACAGATCTGGGTATGAAAAAGTTCCCCTTTCAGCCGACTGCCAGCCACTTACCAGCAACTTGTTTGCTAATTCAATCGCACAGAGAAACACCTGTGTGCCCAGGGGAAATGATTTCAGAGCATAAATGAATGCCTGGAACAAGGACGTTTCCACGCACCAAGTTTTGACACCGTACGTGATGACGTGTTTGCAGGACAAGTCGTTCAGCCAGTGATAGTGCAGTAATGGTGCACTATTAGTGCACAACTTCTGGCAGAAAAAGGAGGAACTTTTTCATATCCAGATCTGTATTACCAAGTGGTCCACCTCAGTACAGAGTTTTTTTTTTTTTACATTTTCACAGGGAAAACCCTGGATGCGAGCCGCATCACCTGACATGAACTGTCCTACATTTTTGGAACCTTTCTGTTGAGGTCACAATCGTTCCTTTCCAACCCTAAGTCCATTAGAAACTCAGTTAATCATCACTTCGCAAGTGACAATAAGAGCAAAGCACAAACACTGTATGTTGATTTTCTTTTGGATGTATTTATTTTATGTATACAACAATTCAAAGTGCTTTACATCAGAAGAAAATAAATCATAAAAAAGTAAAAGAATAAAAACATGATTTTAAATGAAAAACAGCTTTTTGTTTAAGCTACAAGCAAAGGTAAAAGAACTCAAATGTTTGGATAACCACCATTCATATCCTTTCTTTCTGTGTTGCGTTTTTCTTTATTATAATTCAATTATGTAGCTGATGCAACAATTTCTATCTGGCTTATATCTGAAAATGAGAAGGTAATGTTATGGTTGGCTGCAGAAATGCAACAGAGAACAGGGTTTACTGTGCAAAAGTGCACAAAATCATCTTGTCCTGAGTCAGACCCCTTGGGGAAAACAGGTCTAATGATCCACTCATTTGATTCAGGTGTGTTGCAGCAGGGAAACATCTAAATCCTGGAAAACATGAGCTCTTGAGGACCGGAATTGGCAAATTCTTATATAATGCATATTACTCATTTTATTCTATTTTGACTTACCTAGAGATGACCATTGCCCCATTTGTTTCTTTAATAGTGGAGAGTCACAAAAAAGCAGTTCATGTCCATCAGCACAAATAATTTTGTATTATGTATGTTTCCACTTTAGGACGAGATAAAAGCATTATGCCAGTAAAAGTATCTTTGTTGGAGTTCATCCATCCATCCAAGATGCCGCAGCATTTATTCTGGACAATGATATCAGATGTGATTTGTTGAAAGAAGCAGCCACTCATATCAGACCTTTTCCTGCAATTGTGCATCTCTGTAGATTTTTCAAACCAGCTGGAAGATGTATGACCCTCTTATCACCTGAAACCTGACACTTATTGGCGTTTACCAGTTGGAGATTGCTGTTTCCTGTTGCAAAGTAGACTTTCAGAAATCTGGAACCAACAGGAAGTGGAAGTGGAGGAGAATGTCGTTAATATCCTGTTTAGCTCATAGCCATGGCTGGAATTTGACTTTTTATCCAAGTCTTGAGAAAACAGCAAAGTATGTTTCCCAAACAGTTGATGTACAACTACAGTACACATAGTGTAAGTCATTGTGTAAAAGTGCCCTGATCGTTGTATTAAAGGCTGCAAAGTTTTGAAATATTAAGCATAAACTTTGTGTAAAGCATCCTCATTGCATGAAACTTCATTCTTATTTGATGTAATACTTCTAGATATCTGACAAAATGGACAACATAATCTTTGCAAAGTCAGCACAGAGGACAAGACAAGCAGTTTTTGTACAATGTCATTCTTCAAAATGCAGCTTTCTCACATTTTTTGAATGCCTTCTCACTTACTGGAGACGGATGGTTCTCACAGTGTGCTCCTTGTGCACGTGTTTGTGTGTGTTAGTGTGTTTAGGCTTAGAGGTTGTTGCTGCAGGTCGGGAGCAAAAGCAAAGAACAACAACTCTAAACAGCTGTAGAAACAGTAACTTGAGCCTGACAGACCCCGGAAAAGACTAAAGAATTGATTTGCATCCCAGCAGCTACAATAGCTGAACATGCAAAGTGAAGTCGTCATGAACCAGCACTTTTATTGTTTGTGGCCACAATCACAAGTTGTACTTATCAGCGATGTGACATTCCAACTTTCAAAAGCAGAATGATGAAATGCAAGCCTCCAGCATGTTGTCGCATTTAAAATAACTATCTAAACTTTCATTTCAGAGTCAGAAACATCTCAGCTGCCCAGTTATACTTTCTATGTCACGCATGGAAATTCCAGAGCTCATGTCGACATGGCTCAACGCTCCTGCTGGTAGGTGGTCTCAGTCATGGGAAAATAATCAATAGAGCCAACAATTGCAAACAAAAAATCGAGACAAAAACACATACATATTGACTGAAAATGTATTGATTTGTGTTCGTGGGACAAGCCCTTTAAACCCTGAGCTCTCATTAGCGACTGTCAATAACTGCAGAAGAATCAGTGTATTTACAGCATGCAGGGGCAGACCTACATTTGGAGCTAATGATTTCAACAGATACAGATAGGAAGGACATGTGTGAAGGTTTCTTTGTGTATTTATGTTTTTTGTGGGCGATGTTGTGGCCAGGGGGTGTCATAGCTGAGAGATTGCCCCTCTGCTGGGAATTTAGGGGAGAAGCAAGTTTTCTTTTTCCAAGGGGGTCCCAAATCCGCTCCTAAAGAGCCGGGAGAAAACAAAGTCTAGATTAAGCCTGCAGATTACAGGGATAAAACATCCTGTGAGAACTTGTTTTGTGGGAGGTGATGGCCAGAGGATTGTGGTTATCTAAATGATTCACCTCTGCCTCTTTTTATCAAATCTGAAAATGGAGAAAAGTACAATTTTTCTGTTATTTATTATGTCATTTTTTAAGCTCTTTGTCTGGATAATCTTCATAGTTGAATCAATAGGTGAAGTATTATTCCTTAGAAAGCATGTGCTGTGATTTTTGTTTCTTTTCTTTTCTTGTAAACCTTTTTCAGCCTAAAAGAAGATGTAGAAGGAACAGGTTGTACAGTATATTACTCCAAAACACACCCTGTCACCACTTTTAAATGGCTCGGAGTGAACCACACTCAACAAAGAGGTATATCTGTGTTTAAAATATACTTTGTATTTGCTGCGAAGATTTGGTCCTTAAAGGAGCAATAAGTGAAATTTCATCATTTCCAGGTTAAAGGAATTAAAAATTTGCAATGTGAAGCTCAAGATGTGCAATTCCATCTGGGACAGCACGGGTCAAACACCATCTCTCAGTCTTGATATAGAGCCTTTTGTTTACAATGGCAATCTGCCCTTGTGTGCATGTTCGTGCATGTAAATCTCCACCTCCTCCCTGAACTGAGAGTAGGCCACATAGAATTTGCCATTAGTTTAGTAAAATATAGCTTGGTGTACTGGCTCATCGGCTCCCATCGGGTACCTGAGTATACTACTGCATTCTCCAAAGCAAAAACTTTGTTCTTATTTTCAATGCCGCTATTAAAAAAAAGTTATTTATGCTTGTTCGATACGTGCTTTCTAATTGGCAGGGGTGAGGGCACAGTGAGGGGGGCAAATGTGTATGCGTATTGAACAGTTGATCCAGTAATTTCAAATTTATCTTGAGTCTTTCTCTGTGGCCTGAAGGCATATACATTAGATAATGTTTGCGTGTTTAGATGCCTCATATTTGTGTATACAGTATTATGGTTGTTTGTTTCCACTTCAGTCTTTCAAACAGCTCAAATTTCCGACCAGTCGTACGATCATCAGGTCCGCAAGTTTCCTCGAGAACCAGAGAAAAAATGTTTTTGTGGAGTAAGAATCTGACAAAAACTGCCAATCATGACACACTTTGTTTTGGTCACAAGTTGCACAACAGCAGACCTAGCGGTGAATCATCTGATTTTTTTTAAAACTTTTTAATTTTCTGGGCAAAATTCTTGTGTTATTTGGTCTATCATTGTCTAACTTTGTCTGAATCCAATTTAAACTTAAATCTGGCATAAATCAGTTAAAGTCCAGATTTTCTGACCAAACCACTTTGGGACCTGGTCTAAATTGTATAAAGTTTTGTTTATATAACCTAACCTCTAAATCCAGTCTTACCTGACCTGAATCATGGCTTAAATAATTCACTTATTTTTTTGTGGAAAAAAAAAAATTATTTAACGTACTATGAATTGAAACTGAGTGTAGTTTAGATCAGTGAATGTAATCTAAACAGATTTTAATCTAGTCTAAACTGAGTGTAATGTGACTTAAGCATGGCTGGTGCTATTCCAAATTCAGTTTAACCTGGTCCAGCCAAGTCTAGTCCAACTTAGCCAGAGCATTTTTATTTCCATAAACCCATTGTATTAAGTTAAGCACCAATTTTGCCAGTTTTCAAATCTCATAGGGGCCAAAAGTTGGATAGGACCAAGATTTTCATTTTGTGTTTCTAATCTGAAGGATTAATTTTGGCCTCACATTTGATGTGTTACTGAATTAATCCGATTAATCTGATTAGGATGCCTCCTGGACGCCTTCCTGGAGAGGTGTTCCGGGCACTTCCCACCGGGACCAGACCCCGGGGTAGGCCCAGGACACGCTGGAGGGACTACGTCTCCCGGCTGGCCTGGGAGCGCCTCGGGATCCCCCCGGATGAGCTGGCGGCTGTGGCCGGGGAGAGGGAAGTCTGGGCTTCCCTGCTTAGGCAGCTGCCCCCGCGACCCGACCCCGGATAAGCGGAAGAAGACGGTACGGTACGGTACTGAATTAATCCTTTCTTTAAGGTGTGGAAAAAAGTTCTTGAAATGAATTGTTTAATTCTCATACATTTGAATTCGCTGTACTTACAGATGTGGGCATGAAAAAGTCCCGCCTTTTTCTGCCAGAAGTGGTCCGTGGTCACTGGCTGAACGATTTGTCCCGCGAATACGTCATCACGCACGGTGTCAAAACTTGGTGTGGAAACGTCCTTGTTCCGGGCATTCATTTATGCTTTGAAATCGTTTCCCCTGGGCACACAGGCGTTTCTCGTTGGTAAGTTGCTGGTAAGTGGCTGTTAAGTGGCTGGCGGCTGGCAGGAAGGGGAACTTTTTCATGCCCGCATCTGTAGATTAGCTGGACTTACCATTAAAACTGAACTAAATATTTGGAATGATTACCCATCATTTGCCTGAGTGTTAAGTGGTGATCATTTTGTGAGGCGTCACAGTTTTAAAAGATCACACAAATATTCCGTCTCAGTCGTCCGCACATTATCACTTGAGGATTAAGCAGGGTTATGGGTTGAAAGAGAAGAGGTCACAGTAACCCTGCAGTGGGTTAGTCTAACTTCAAAAATCACGTTGCTCACTTCTTATCTCAGCAGACACACTGCAAACGGTGGAGATAAGCAATGCAAACTGCTTTGCTTGCATGTTTGTTTGGTGGATCTTCTGCTTTTAGCTGATAAAACTATCAGAGTGGTGTCTAGTGCAAAGTTACAGCCAGTCTCTCACAGTCCCTGCCTGAAAATGATATCTGTTTTGTCTAAAAGGCCCTCTTACTTAAATATGACCACATTGCTTTTGGTACATTAGTGTGATTGCTATAAACAATTGAAACTATTACAGAGATAACAGCTTCTGAAGATATTTTATACTGAGCACTGCTGGGTCTAGTTTTATTTTTCATCTATTCTTTTACAATGCAGATAGGCATTGCTTCAAATGACATTATATTGAATGAAGTATGTGACATGCTTACAACCTACAGCTGAAGAGATATTACCCTGTGTCACTATTTTTTTTTTTTTTTTTTTTTTTTTGCTTTTTTAGCAAAAGGAAGGCAAAACTGCAGAAACACTGAGTGCTATAGAAAATCTTCATGCTGGAATTTAGGTCCTCTGTTTTCTTCCACAGTGATGATTTCATTAAGTTTTGTTGCACAGTTTGCACACAACTATGTTAAGCATGTTTAGACTGTCGCCACTGCGACGCCTCAATACTTTGTTTCACCTGGTCTTTTGTAGATTTTCGAATGTGTTTGGCATCATTGTTCTGTTGCATGACTCAGTTTCAGCCTAACTTCAGTTCCTGAACAGATGACCTGATGTTTGACTCTAAAATAGTATACAGATAGTATTGTGACTAATTTAATGACTGCAAAGAATCCAGATCATATACGGTAGCAAAGTAAGCCAAGATCATTAGCTCATCATCGTGCTTAAAAGTTGGAATGAAGGTCTCTGTGCTTGCATGCTGTGTTTGGTGTTTACCAATAACCTCGGTGTGCATCATGAGTCCCATTGTTCAAAGTGTAACGGTCCAGAGGTTTTCAGATGCATATTCTTAGCTTAACCATGTTTTCAGCTGGAAGAGACTTTCTCTTTGCATACTTGTGCAGTCTTTTTCTAATTATTTTGTCATGAACCTAACATTCAACATGATAGCCGAGGCATAAAGAGTCTGACAAATGGCATTCATTTTTGTTTTTCAAAGTTTCTCTGAATTATGCAAGGTCTGAAATTGAGATGAATTTGCGGGGACATTCACCCCTGGGTAAACTTATGTCTTGAATGGTTTTCACCTGTGTATAATCTTTCACACTATAGATTAACCCTTCCGAAATCACTTGGAAGTTTGTGTTAACATGCGTTGAATGTTTTAGACCAGAAAATGGCTGAAATGTCTGCATTTAAGGAACGGCTGAGGCCGCTTGCTGATGTGCATATGGTGAAGAGCAATTGACTGGCAACACCTGGCTACCAGCAGCCCTCTAACTCCTATAAAAACTGTGTCTGCACATTTTTTTTTTTTTTTTTTTTTTTTTGTGATCAATTCTTTATTGGTTTTTCCATTTGATTTTAAACAAACAGGCAGATGTGGCAAGCATCAGGCAGACAATAATAGCAATAACAGTACAGAAAATAGAATGGTAGTGTGGCATAACAGAAGAATTAATAAATTAATATGGCAATATTACCAATCAAACATATCGACAATGTAGAGAATAACAAAAATACATACTGTACTGTACCCCCCCCCCCCCCCCCCCCCCCCTCTATTTTCAGAGTACTAGTGTGTACAGCTTGTGTTTGTGTGGGTGTGTTTGTTTAGGTGCATGTGTGTGTGTGAGAACTTTCCCCAGACATTTTCACCCTCTTGCCTGAAGCAGGTGTGGCAGTCGCAGGTAAGTCAGTGAAAAGAAGCTCAGACAATGTTTTTGTGAGCACATCTTTGCTCCCGCAGGTTGGTTTCCAGATGGGACTGCTGCTGGAGTGTATGACTCATCCGGTCTGCTGAGACACCCACCACAGCTCTGTCATACCTGAGTGCTGCCAGACATGTCTATGCGTCTGGGAGGGCTGTCCTGTAAGAAGGGGGCTACTTTTCTTTTTGATTTCTGCTCCCTGCTCCATAATTTTACCTGTAAATCTTTTTCTCCAACTGACTTCTGATGTCATGTTTTACAGACAAAACAAGTCTGCAATGACAAGACAAGCAAATATTTCATTCATGTTTCTCTCTGACTAATAATGTCAATAATCTTAGGGCCTTGAAGTTAAATGTCGAAGACAAACTTTCTTAAGCCTGGAACAATGCCATCATTTTACCACTAAGGCCATAAATCTAAAGACAAAAAATACACAACAGTGTATGTGGTAGTTTGACTTAAATTCTAGTGTCTTAAGGTAAAGCTTTTTTCTTATTTATGCTCATGAACACATTTGGAATAGAAATGAAGGATCTACATACAATGAAAATCTATTTTTAATGTTTTGTGTGCTTCAGCTTGACTAAACTTATCTTAAGCTTACACTCAACTTAAAAGAGTTTAATTTAGTACATCCTAGCTTTTACAGCATTAGCTTGTGACTTTAATTACCATGCAGGATTGTCATACATCATCCTAATTACAAAGGTAATCCCACCACAAAAGACCATCTTCAATATAAACAGGCTTAACTTGTTATCTTCTTCAACCATCTCCTGTCCAGGTGAGCCAACAGAGAGCACGGCAGCATTGTGGACTTTGTGCCGCAATTAACAGGCTCACACAACTATGCAGGTTCCTTTTACCTTTTTCTTTGACATAATTACAGATTACGGCGCAGACCTAGAGGAAATGTGTGAAGTTAATGTTGTTCATAGAAGACGGAGAAAATACTGTGTGTCTGTGTAGTGTATGCATGTGTTTGGGAAATGTTTGCAGCTCTGAGAGTCTAAAGTAAACGGCAGAAACCACTGGGGCAGAGAGAGTGAGGCAGCCACACACCTGTCTGACAGGAAGACAGCTGATGTGTGAGCAAATCTAGATGAGAAAGTTGGATTTATGGAGCTGCTGTCTAATAGTTTCCGGTGAACCTGTTAAACTGTGCACAGTTAAATCCTCTTATTAATGTGGAATTGTTTGAAAATAATATTTGTGTTGTTTTTACTTCTGAACAAAAAAATGACATTACTAAAATGCAGTGGACTGCTCTGTCACATTATTACTGTCACCAAGGAAAGACAAACCAAACAGAGGCTCGAGATTGTTCTTCTTCTCTTGTTTTTTTGCATTATTTATGGGCATGAAGGAGTGTGGTTGTAGTTTGTGCTGATATGAGTCACTACTGGACACAGCATAAGTTATAAGCGATCTGAGTTCACAAGTGTAGAACATTATTCAAAGAAATGAAAAAGACAGAAATAAATTCAAACGTATTTTCACTTTGTGGTCAGAAAATACATTTGAACTTATTCAGTGGTCAATGATTGATGACTGGAGAATTTTTATAGACTTAAAGGTAGAATCCAGAGTTTCCCCTGAAAATAAACGCAAGACTGTGCAAATGAAATCTGTCTCAATCCGCACCTTTGGGCCTCTACCCTCATGTGGCTGTGACTTTGTTTGCAACACCCTCTTCCCCCTGACTACTGCGTTTTTCCCCTTGTTTTTGGTATATTCAGGACGTTTCTTGGTGGAGATTTGTGTATTTATCTCCAGCCAATGACAGAGCTAAGGGCGTGGTGCTCTGTGGGGATAAACTTATTGGGTCTCATTCATGAAACGTTTCGTAAATTCAAGAACAGATTCAAAAGGACTAGAGGCAGGAATTTTAAAAAAAAACAAACATGCATGTCCATTTTTTTTAATACTAATGGGTGATGAAGCGCAAAATACCAAAAATAACGTTTCCGACCACATTTCTCTCCGTTGCCTTGAACAGGCTGTGTGCTGCAAAATGCGCTGCAATTCGGTGTCTGAATTTCCCTCACGCCCTGCGGACGTGACGTCAAATGACGCTACATCCGCAGTTTTGATACAGGAAGAAGACGGTCACGGTAAATTCAAACACTGTTAGCAATAGTTATGGATTCTTCTGCCATCAGCAAATGATCCAGATCAACTGAAAGACACTAAAAAGTGTAACTACAAAGAAAAAGGTGAGTAAACAGCATTATAGCTTCAGCTTGTGCACGCTCCCGTGACGGCTTGGCTCATGGCTGCAGTTACCTTCTTAATCTGTCTGTTTAATTGTAAAGGTCTACTCCACTAAAAACTTACTCCGGATTCAGGAACATGTGAAATTGTAGTTGGGAAAGTCATATTTGATCGTAAACACGTGTGTAGATCATGAATGCCAAACGATCATAAATTCACAGAGTGCTCCTGGTAATCAGTTGTTTGCATAACTCTCTGCCCTTGAATTGGCAATAAGGAGGTGCAGATTGACACCTCTGGCTTACCTGTCAGTCACGGCATAAGCAGAGAGAGAGAGAGAAGAAGAACTTCCCCTGAAGCAGAGATGGAGATTATTTTGAGTGCAGTTGAGTTAAAAAACACATTTTATTTTCATCAATTAGCAGTGGTGTGACAGGGTCAGGCAAATCAAAAGCCTGGAAGGAATAACAGACACAGTTCATGCAGTCTCTGCTGTCCCCATGCCCGAAGTAAAAAGAAACATATTAGTGCACACACAAAAAAGTTGTTAGACGAGAGCTTAGCAGGAATTATTAGAGCGCTTTGTCAGGAATCATCCCTGACTTAGTGTTGTAGCCTATATTTCTGATCATTTGTCACGTCTAGGATATGCCTCATCAGGGAGCGATAAATAAATAAAAACAGAAGGGGGGGGATTTTAATTAACATTATCTCTTTCACACAGAAGCTTTTGTTCTGTATTTGCTTTCTTTTTGCCCACGATAGAGCGCAATATGAATTGAAATTGTAATTTACAAGGACAAGTATTATTTATGTGTTCGTAAATTTACACAAGATCTACACACAGGCAAGAGCATGTGTAGAGTTTCTTAGTAGCTACGAACAGATCGGAGCTACTAAAATGTTGATGAATGCAAGATTCACATAAATTTTCGTCTATTAACAGTTTACACACAAATTCGCTCTGCTCACGTTTCATGAATGAGACCCATTGACTGGAGCAGACACCAGATTCACTCGAATTCTTGAAAAAAAATGGGCGATGCAGTGAAGAAAAGCAAGTACTCTGTGGTGAAACGAGCTTTAGATAGTGAACGCGTGACAACCAGGGTCAATATCGGTTTGGCTTTTACTCCTTTCCGAGTTTTGAAGGTGAGGCTTAGAGTGATGCGGCCATTAGCCCAAAGGGAGGGGCACTCAGTTTGAATAGTCTTTACAAACAGAAACAGGGAGAAACTCTGGATTCTATTTTAAAGGCAATTCATGATCCCTTGGATGTCTGTCTGATGTAAATGTATCATAATCTCTACCAGTGTCAAGCACCACCATTCTCTCTGCAGCTGCAGCACCTCTATCATCTAAGTGGACTGATTACTTGCCAATGCATGGTAAATTTAGATACTGCTAACCAAAAAACCTTTTAGGACTGTGCGCATTTGCAGTGTCCCAAATTGTTTTTGCATGCAGATGCAAATATGTGTACCTCGTCTTAGGGCTACTTAGGCCATTTACACTGCCATTAAAAGTGGCCCATATCTGATCTTTTTGCTCTCAAGTGACACGGAGGGGGGGGTTTTTTTTTTTTTTTTTTTTTTTTTTTTTGATTTTTCAAAAGTTTTCTTTTTTGTGTTCTCTCCTTTTTTAAAATATCTCTTTTTTTTTACGATATTGTGATTTTATTTTTCTTTTTTTTTCATTTTCTTCCATAAAACAGTTTCCTTTTTAAATTTTTTTTGAAATTATTTACTTAAATATTTTATTTATTTTATTTTTTTTTTTTTTTTTTTTTTTTTTTTTTTTTTTTTTTTTTTTTTTTTTCATAAAATATATTTTTTTTTCCCCCCGATATTATTCTTTTTTTTTTTTTTTTTTTTTAGATATTTCATATTTTCTCCCTTTTTTTTTTTCCCTTTAACCCCCCCCCCCCCCACACACACACACACACACACACCCATACACTCCTACCCTACAAACAGGGGACTATCGTGCTAACCTGCCAAGAGGGAACTTCTGTTTCTGGTCATTTTGAAAAAACAAAAACCCAAAATAACATTTACTTTTAAGCTGTGTGACCATAATATAACTAAAAATTTGACTTTTAATTTTTTTAAAAGAAATTGCCAAGAGGGGACCTGGATCTCTGAGTGTCGTCTACATATCAAAGAGGGGACTACCTCCAACAAAAGGAAAATGCATGACAATGACATTCCAATGAGTGAGGGGCCTGCAGCCTGTCAGACACAGGATGAAATAATGTTTAAAGATTCATTTCATCAGTTCAACAAAACATTTAAATCTTGATGTGACAAAGCCTAAAGTGATCTAAAAACATAAAGTTGTATTTGTTTTTTTCTCTCTGAGAAAATTTCCATCTGCATTTTTATATGTTTATTATTTGCCACTAGATCATGTAAAGGCTCTCTAGCAAAATGTTTTTTTTCCCTCTAAAAAGACACAGACCAAAAAAATGTACAAAATAATAAAACTGAGAAAACACTAAGTAATATTTTTCTATCAGACAAGGTCCCCACTTGGTTCTTATAAAATGACAGGGGTCCACTGTTGGCTGGTTCAGAATGACACAAGTCCCCTCTAAGATTGCAAAGAGTGAAACACACTGCAGATTAGGTGAATAAAAAATAAATTAAAGTTATACTGTGTTACTTTTGGCCACTATCGGCACTAAACCTGTAACTTCCTACAAGTGCCACAACTGTCTCAAAATTAAACAGTCTCAATCTGTGTTTTAGAAAAGTGCTGCAGACCACTTTGAAAAGCTGATTTTTAAGTCATTAAGCCATTAATCAAAGCGCTCCAGGTTACATGATCCAATAAGAGACGGCTCGCTCCTGAGAAGTTACAATGCCTGGTTTTTGAGAATGGCAGCCCCCTCGGAGCAACGGCATGCGTCAAGTGCTCTATATTGACCGGAGAAATCAGCTGTAGTTACTTATATTAATAATAATGTTAGAATATAATATATCATAATATTTGGCTAAAATTAGGTTCAAAAGTTACACGGTATCACTTTAAGAAAATTGATTGTTTTTAAGACAAGTAAATGATACATGAGTGCTGGGCGGTCAGGGCCAGCAACACCTCCTCTGCTGGCATAAACACGATCAGAAGCACTAACTTACATTTACAACCTAAATTCCAATTTCATTTACTGCAACTGTATTAATTTATTCCCAACAATCCATTTTCTTCATTTCTTAACGTTTCTCTTGGCTGCGGTGCTTCCATTACATGTATGTGGTTGCAAGATTTTTTTGTCCAATCAGATTTTAGCCTGTGTGTTGCCATCTAACCTGCCCAGGGCCTTCAGAATCAGTAGCACTGGCGGATGCAACATTAACAATATTAGAAATGGACTTTTTCTTTAATTAATTAAATTTCAAATTTGCCTCACGTGGCCAGCTAGAAGGTATGTACATCAGCATTTTCCGTCCTCTGATTGGTTGGTTAGAGCTAAACATTTACAGCCAAGTTCAGATAGCATAACATGTATTACAGTGACCTGCACTCATCATTACACTTGAGTTAAAGCGTAATGCCACAGATCCACAAAGCAGCTGCACGAGGAGGAGAGATGGACTTGGTCTCGGACTAAAAATATTTTCAAGGCGAACTTTTCCAGAAAAGCTTAACATTATGTCAAGAGGCCGGCCAACACCAAAGCTGCCATAGAGAAGGATTTAATTCAATTCAATTGACCTTTATTTGTATAGCCTCAATTCATGACAATGTCACCTCGGGGTGCCTAACAGATAAATTCAAGTCAGATTGATAATAGCCTAGCTATAGAAACCAACAGATTGGATCAAATCTTGACTTTACCCGGTTCAACATAACATGAAGTAATACTTTTCTGTCAGACAAGGTCCCCACTTGGTTCATATGTAACGACAGGGGTCCACTGTTGGCTGGCACAGAATGACATAAGTCCCCACGAAGATGAAAAAAAAATAAGATGCACAACAACTTATACTGGAAAGACACCAGTTGATTGGAAGGTATGACACAGCCACATATATTTTAATAAGTATACTCCTACCCACTTCTTTGACACACACACACAAACAGCTCCAAACCTCACTGATTTAAAAATGGATACTGTGAAACCAAAAAGGGTTCTGGGACATATTGTGCCGTATGTGGTTGCAGAAACTTGTGGAAACAAATAAATATGTACGTTGTAAAGTAAGTGAACTTCCCATAGGACGGCAGCTGGAGGCTGCAGGACCGACCAGGTCCAGCTTTACAGGTGCAGTCTCCACCTCTCCATCCTCCATAACCATCACCCACAACAATGCTTTTGACAGGAATCATTCAGACAGTGGCTGGTGGAACATCCACCTTCATGGACACTAAACTGATGTTTTTGTCTCGGCTATCAACACACAGCCGACTGTGTCATGATGTGAGTCTATGGTGCTCCTGTTTACCACCATGGACTCAACAAAGTAGGAAAATATGTTGCTGGTTGTAACTTTAGTCCATTTCATCATATTATCCTCCCAGTTCAATGTCGTAGCAGAGTGAGGAAGAAATAAAACACCTTCTTTTATATGAAATACATGAGAATGTTCCCATTTTAAAGACATCACTATTGAATGTAAATGAACTCAGATCTTACTAGAACGGAAGTGCTGAGCAGAAAGTGATCAACTGCAGAAGTAAACCGGAAATGTCTGTGAAACTCGTCTATAGGAATTAGGGATGTTCCGATCCGATCACGTGATCGGAAATCTGGCCCGATCACGTGGTTTCAGACTTGATTGGAATCGGCTGTTACATCCTGATCAGGTATCGGATAAATGCTTCCTTCACACTGACACTGCAGCGGGCGGCCATGGCCGACGTTGCTTCTCTCTTTGGCCAGAGATGCCCCAATGGCAGCATCTCTGTTTCCTCTGCATGGTTTTCCTTCATTTACAGTTTTATGAGCAGCCGTTGGTTTGATTCTGCCTCATATGAGCCGCCAGAGTCCTGCAGCAGCTCAGAGCTGTATGATGCAACATCACCGGGCAGCACAGGGTTAAATGTAACGCAGCAGCAGCTGTTCATCCAGATGCTAAAGTGAAGGAGACTGTAGCGCTGAACTGAGCCGAGCTCAGAAAGTTTGATCCATTCGTCAAAGCATACAACGATAAATTCATCATAATATGTAACACACCGTTCATATTTGGCGAAGCAACGTGACAATGTGCTGGTTTAACGTTACTGGTACAGCACGTGCACCAGTGCTGGTTTAACGTTACTGGTAAAGCACGTGCACCAGTGCTGGTTTAACGTTACTGGTACAGCACGTGCACCAGTGCTGGTTTAACGTTACTGGTACAGCACGTGCACCAGTGCTGGTTTAACGTTACTGGTACAGCCACGTGCTCCAGTGTGGTTTAACGTTACTGGTACAGCGTGTGCACCAGTTTAACAGAGCTGCTGCTGTGTGTGACGTGACCTGCGACAGGCTCAGAATGACAGAAAAAAAAAAAAAAATGAATGCTGGTTAAACTTTGTTTGCCGTTACTTAGTGGGTAAAATCGAAGTACACATCACATTATTGTTGTTTCACAGTTTATTTAAAATCTACTGTGTTGGTTTTATTTGCTGTCCAGCAGAGAAAGAACTGAACGTTCCCATGATTCAGAGAAATGGAGAAATAACCAAATACTTTCCTTTGAGATTTAGCCCACATACAATTGATCACAAATGACCAATTCCTCATTAATTTGGTGTTAGTTGGTGTATAAATGTATGCTTAATATTTTGTTTTAAAAATGTGATTGAAAGAATGTAATTGATTAGAGGAGGTGTCATAATAAGGTAAAATAAGAATAAATCAAAGGAAAAATATAACAAATGTGATGCCCCCTGACTCCCCAATTCCACCTTCAAGCTATGATTTAAATTAAATAGTATTCAGAATCAGATCAGGCTGGTGTGTTGATGACCCCCCTCTCCGACCAGTGGTATCACCACGGTAACAGCATGCTGTAGGGAAACACTGTATCTGTCTTTTTATGTTCAATTTTTATTTTATTATAGAAGTATTGGATCAGGATTTGGTATCGGTTGATCCTCATAATCTAATGACTCGCACTCGTAGTCGGGGGCAAAAAAACCCTGATCGGGACATCTGTTATAGGAATGTATTCTATTTGTAGATTTGCATTACAGAAAAAAGGTCCACTCTTGGTCCATGTGGAACGACAGAGGTCCACTATTGGCTGGTATAGAATGACATAAGTCCTCACTAAGATAGAATATGGCGACATAGACAGTCCACATTGGGTGAATAAAGAAGAAGTTAACCAAACTAAACTAATTTAAGACAAATTTATGAATTAAATCTAAATTGAAAATGTAAAAGCCTGAAAAGTCTTTATCTTCCCTTTACACACCAGTTGTGTGTCCCTTTCTGAGTTCAGGTGAAATCACAAATTCTGTTATGTTACATTTGAAGGAGATGTGGATTCAGGTGCGCAAATTACTACAGTTATCGCAGTACAAACAATCTATTCCCTTTTTTTGGACTAAGATGCTCTACAATTTGTACTGGAAGGACACCAGTTGATCGGAAGGTATGGCACAACCAGACATATTTTAATAAGTATACTCCTACCCACTCCTTTGAATATTTCTCATTAATTGTATTACTGTCATATTTATTTGTACTTTATAACGTACAATAAACAATGAATGAATATGTACACTGTAATCTTTATAATGGCAGTTTAAATATGTCTGCTAAGGATTGAAAGGAGCCTGGAAGATCTTTTACCAACTGCTCAGCGACCACTTTCTCCACAACCTTTGAGAAGACAGGAAGTATACTTATTGGTCTATAATTGCTGATGACTTGTCTCCTGTTTTGTAGATTGGAGTTATAATAGCCAGTTTCAAGATACTGAGGAATGTCCTGGAATGATCTGTTAATTATTATGGTAATTGGCACCGTTAGGTACTTATTATATATGTTATTTGGGAAATATTGTATCAAGTCCATGGACATGCTTGGCTCTGGAATTTGACATGGACAAAAGAATTTAATCTCGAACTCATTTATAGGTTCGAGATGGACGAAAGTTTCCTCACGTGTTAAAGTTTGATGACAGTGTTTGATATTAAAAGCCTCACCTGATTTTAAGACATTGTTGATAACATACTCATTAAAGGGACTAGAGGCAGGAATTAAAAAAACAAACATGCTTGTCCATTTTTTTAAATACTAATGGGTGATGAGGCGCTAAATACCAAAAATAACGTTTCCACCACGTTTCTCTCCGTTGCCTTGAACAAGCTGTGTGCTGCAAAATGCTGCAATTCAGTGTCTGAATTTCCCGCGCTGCCCTGCAGACGTGACGTCAAATGACGCTACATCCGCAGTTTTGAGACAGGAAGAAGACGGTCGCGGTAAATTTAAACACTGTAAGCGATAGTTATGGATTCTTCTGCCGTCAGCAAACGATCCAGATCAACTGAAAGACACTAAAAAGTGGAACTATGAAGAAAAAGCGTAGTAAACAACATTATAGCTTCAGTTTGTGCTCCCGTGACGGCTTGGCTGGTGGCTGCAGTTATCTGAAGCACCAGTCACGGCAGTCGTGAGTTTAGTTTCTTAATCTTGCCGTCCCTTTAAAATGTTCTGCTATGACCAAACTATCACTTTGATGTTTTCCATTTATATTTAGTTGTATGACATCATTGGCTGATCGTCTCTTACCTAAAAGTTTATCTACATCTTACCTTAATACTCTATTGTTTCCTTTTGCTTCTTTAATAATTGTTAGAAAAAAATTGTTTTAGCTGCCTTAAGTTGTGACATGACCATATTCCTGTAATTTTTGGATATGAGACAGTCTGCGGGGAGACCAAACTTTTAGGATTTTTTGAGGAGAGAGTTCATTTTCTTTAACAGAAGCCATAAAGATTAATCAAACCAATTAATTTGGTTTTAATTTAATTCATTTTCAAACTATGCTACTTTGTTTCTGGGCATGAAAGGTACCAGTTTTCTATGTGTTTATTTTTATTTTGTGAGTTAGGTAATCTTCGTGCAATTAAAGATAACTTATGATCGGATAAACCAGTAATTAGATTATAGATTTTTGGTATATGATCTGGTTTATGTGTAAATATTAGATCCAATAAGGTTTGAGATGAGCTAGTTGTTCTTTTTGGGCTGTTTATTAATTGCATCAACTGAAACTTAGTTGTAAGATCCTTTAGTTTTTTTTTTTTTCCTTTGAGTTTTGTCAAGCCAGTTTAAATCAAAGTGCCCCATTAAGATTAAGTCTTTGCTGACATACTTTTTGAGCACCTCTAATAGGTGATAAAAGAATACATCTTTGGCAGTGGGTGGTCTATAAAGTGACCAAACAGAAAAAGACATTTCAGCAGATAAAATGATTTTGACTCCCAACAAATTCCAAAGAGTTTTCAGGAATGTCAATCTGTTTACACTGTTGGCCAGGGATCCACAAATCCTGGTCCTCAGGGGCCGGTAACCTGCATGTTTTCATGGTCTACCTGCAGAAACCCCATTGAGTCAGACTCAGAGTTGGTTGACGCTTATCCATCGATTTGACTTAGGTGTGTTACAGCAGGGAAACCATGAAAACATGCAGGACACCAGCCCTGGAGGACCTGGATTGAGGATCCCTGCAGTCTAGGCCTTCTTTCACATAAATCATGACTCTCTACCATCAGCCCTATCTTGCCTATATACATTATAACCTGCAGTATTAAATATTCCCACAGGTTCTGTTGGAGACAACCACATTTTTTGAAAAACATAAAAAACCAAGGTATGTGTGTTGGAATTTGACGACAATTGCTCTGATTTAGATAAAGGCCGAATGCTTCTTATTTTTAAATGGCCACCAAATAAACCCTTATGCTTCACCTTCTGTTCCTATAAGACTTTTGCATGGTTTACTGTCTGGAATATTTTTGTTGCTTGTTGGTTTCCCAGTGCGTATGATTTCATAATATTTTCCTATTTCATAACAGTCTGACTGCCTGGAAGGATCTAGCCTGGTGGTAGCTGTGCTGGAGCCTGTGTCTGATGATGCCTTCTCCTCTTTAATGGTGGAGGTAGCCAGCAGCAGATGTAATCCAGATAGGCGTGGGGGAGGCCCAGCCAGTGGTGGGGAGGGCCCAGTTAGTCTGGGAGGAGGCCCAGCTGGCAGTGAAGGAGGCCTTCCTACTGTAGCAGTGAAGGAAACCCAGGTAGCAGTTGGAGAGGCCTGGCTAGCAGTGAAGGAAACCCAGGTAGCAGTGGGGGAGGCCTGGCTAACAGTGAAGGAAACCCAGGTAGCAGTGGGGGAGGCCTGGCTAGTAGTGGGCCACTTTTGGTTAGCAGTGGAGGAGACCCAGCTAGCAGAGGGGCAAGCTTGGCTAGCAGTGTAGGAGGCCTGTAGCAGTGAGGCAGGCCTGGTTAGCAATGGAGGAGGCCTGTAGCAGTGGGGGAGGCCTGGCTAGCAGTGAAGGAAACCCAGGTAGCAGTTGGGGAGGCCTGGCTAACAGTGAAGGAAACCCAGGTAGCAGTTGGGGAGGCCTGGCTAGCAGTGAAGGAAACCCAGCAGTTGGGGAGGCCTGGCTAACAGTGAAGGAAACCCAGGTAGCAGTTGGGGAGGCCTGGCTAGTAGTGGGCCACTTTTGGTTAGCAGTGGAGGAGACCCAGCTAGCAGAGGGGCAAGCTTGGCTAGCAGTGTAGGAGGCCTGTAGCAGTGAGGCAGGCCTGGTTAGCAATGGAGGAGGCCTGTAGCAGTGGGGGAGCCTGGCTAGCAGTGAAGGAAACCCAGGTAGCGGTGGGGGAGGCCTGGCTAGCAGTGAAGGAAACCCAGGTAGCAGTGAGGCAGGCCTGGTTAGCAATGGAGGAGGCTCGTCAGTAATGGGGGAAACCTGGCTAACACTAGAAAAAGCTTAAACTGCAGTGGAGGGAATCTAATAAGCTCTGTGTGCATCATAAGCCCCGTTTCCACCAGCGGGTCTGGGTCGGGTCGGGCCGGATCGGTCCACGTTTTTTTGCGTCTCCACAGATAAAAACTGGGACGGGTACCCTTATATCCGACCCGACCCGGCCTACTTTTTTGGCACCCTTCGGTAGGGGTACTGATCTAACCGATCCGGACCAAAGAGGTGGAGCTAACACAAAGCAATACATTAATTTGTTGAAAAATCTCACTTCCCTCGTGACCAAGCGTAAAAACAAAGCCGGGTGACTCCTTTTGTTTCTGTCATGTGTGGCGCGGTGTTTTGGTTAAACGGTGTTGCACAGCGATGATGTCACGCGATCACGTAGCAGCGCTGTCCAGCTAATTCTCCGCCTCCAGAGTAAGGGTACAGGTTGCTGTGGGGACGCAGCGTGAAATCAACAAATCCGTACCAAAACCCACCCGATCCGGCCTGGCCCGACCTGACCCGACCCAGACCCGCGGGTGGAAACGGGGCTTTAGTTGGCATTAGGTGTTGTCCAGGTAGTAGCTGCAATCCCTTTGTTAGTACTTGAGATCCAGCTAGCTGACAGTGTGTTGAAGTTTGCTGTGACTGTATAGCATCAATGTGTTTCAGTGACACAGGACCAGGCTTTATCTCAACATCACCAGCCAGGAGCAATATCATCATGAATTGCACAATTCTTGAGCAAGATTTAGATTTGGATGATTGTCCATTTTTACGTGGAGGTGGCCTTGCATGTCCATCATCCTGCACTGTTGTGAGGGGAAAGTTCTGACACAGCTTGGCTGAGCAGAGGGTCTGATTTTCTACATTTTGTTGAGGACTAACTGAGCACACCAGCAAGTATAGATACGAAAGCAAGTAACAAATAGATTGATAGCATATGATATTTTAAAGCTTTTTGTGGTTTTAAAAAGCTTTTGTGGGAAACACATAGGATCTGCCAAACTGTGTGTCTGCACCACGGCAGCCATCTTGCCATCCTGAAGGCCTTCCTCTTGTGGTTGAGAGCTTTCAGGTCGCATGTGATCCAGGATTTATTATTAGGAAAGCAGTAAACAGTCTCAGCTGGCAGGGTGGATGTCTGCAGAATTTCACATATTCTGTGATACAGTCAGTCATGCTGCAAAGATCTTCCCGTGTGGATCACACTTCCCAGTCTGTAGCCTCAAAGCAGTCTGCAGTGCCTCTTTGGCCTTCTGATTCCACCTCCTAACTGTCCTTGTAGATGCAGGCTGCCATCCAACATGAACAACATACTTTGGTGTCTGGAGGACCAGGCTGTGATCTGACCCACCAAGTGGGGGGAGGGTGGTGGCTCTGCATGCGTCCTTAGCATTTGCATACAGGAGGTCCAGTGTTCGGTTGGCTCTGGTAGGGCAGCTAACTGGTAAAAGATTGGTCAGGTTTTCTCTAGTGTAACATTGCTAAAGTCCCCAGTGATGGTGATGAGTGCATTAGGGCAGGGTTTCCCAATCCTGGTCCTCGGGGACCCCTGCCCTGCATGTATTCCAGGTTTCCAACTCCACCACACCTGATTCAGATCAACTGAACTGCTCATCAAGTTCTTTGCAAGCTGCTAACAAGCCTTTCATCTGAGTCAGATGTGTTGAAGTAGAAACATTTTGAAAACCAGCAGGACAGGGGTCCTCGAGGACCAGGACTGGGAAACACTGCATTGGGGTGCTGGGTTTATAGCAGTGATACAGTGGAGTGGATGGTGTCATGCCCTGCCTCTGCGTTGGCTGATGGGGGATGTAAACCGCTACAACAATGGCGGACTGAGGGATGTAACATCAGCACACTCTCCTTCCACAACCAGCTTGCCAGGTGAATCTCTGGCTGGACTGCCTGGGTTTGCTACAGGATGTTCTGCATGACCATGAGGTGATGTCTTGTGTGGGTGGGTGATAGCTGCTGGTGGGATGTGAGGAGGCCAGCTGTGGGCATGCTGGAGGTGGTCGGCATTTTATCCGCTGGTGGCTTATGCGGTTGTGGCATCATTGCTCTAGAGAAAGTTGCCATCATGTCCTGGAACATTTGGGAGTTTGAACGTTGCTGTTCCTGCATCATCTTGAGTGATTCCTGCTGCAGTTTCGTAATATTCTCAGATATAGTTTTCTCCTCCTCCGTACGTTTTGGGTCTGTCTGGTCAACTTTTCCTGTGTAAAATGTAGGGATGTAACGATAACCGGTAAAATGGTTAATCGTGATAAAATTCCCAACAATTAGTAATACCGCTTCAAAATGTAATTATCGTGAAAACCGTGACTGATTACTGCACTTTGAAAAACTCCCGGTGATACTGCTTATTGGCTAGAAAAGCAGCAGCAGTCCCAGTTTGCGGTGTTTAATTTATGAAAACATGGCAGAAGGCGACGAAGGCACCCACGTGTACAGTAATTTTGAGATTTTTCCCCCTTCAAAAAGGACAAAGTAGGCATTTAGACCCATTTTGGATATATTTAAAGATGCTGGGGGGTATTTCTATAATACCATGATTAAAATGATAACCGTGATAATTTTGGTCACAATAACCGTGATATTAAATTTTCATATCATTGCATCCCTAGTAAAATGTGGTTCTCCAGAAGACTTGCAGAAACATCACTGCTGCTTTTTCTTTGCATGCTTGTGCTCCAGGAATTGCCCACTGGAGGTTTCAGATCAGGTTCAGGTCCAGGCTCAAGCTGGTGGAGCCTTTGTCCTCTCTCATTAACATAACGATGGTGTCGTTCACACCTGAGTTAGGATGTCAGCTCAGAGCTAATCCAGCCACCCAGAGTCTCTCGGGGGAGGGGGTTGAGTGGGGCTGTGTTCTTCCTGAAGTCCACAATCATCTCCACTGTCTTCAGTGTTGAGCTCCAGGTTGTTCAGCCTGCACCAGGACACCAGGAGCTCTGTCTCCCAACTGTAGGTGGACTCATCTCTGTCAGAGATTAGACCAATGAGGGTGGTGTCGTCCACAAACTTCAGGAGTTTGACAGACGGTGACTGAAGCTGCAGCTGTTGCTGTACAGGGAGAAGAGCAGAGGGGAAAGAACAGCCCTGAGGTGATCCAGTGCTGATGGTCCAGATGTTTCTATCCCAGCTTCACGTGCTGCCTCCCTTCAGACAGAAAGTCTGTGATCCACCTGCAGGTGGAGTCCGGCACATTCAGCTGGGAGAGCCTGATCTGCTGGAGGGATGGATGTTGGTACTGAAGGCAGAGCTGAAGTCCACAAAGTTTGACCTGACGAAGATCCAGTGAGATCGAAACATTGGAATTAATGCAGCTGGGAATAAATGTGCAGGCCTTTTTCACTTTCCATGCAACCATAGCAAGACAGAAGAAGCTGAACACACTGGGACATGAGATAAAGACAACCTGAGTAACATCACAAACAACAGAGGAACACATTCAGAGATGGGGGGCATTCCCCATCTATAGCCTTATTTTAAAAACTCCCTCCATGTTGTTGGGTCAAAGAATGATCAGTGATGAATGCACGGCGGTTTGTGCAATCTAAACTATCCTGGTTGTGATTTGGTTTGAAGAAGAACTAGACCACATCAGTATTTTTTTATATCTCTATACCAACACATTCAGTGCAAAAGAAAAAAAATATTTACTTTGTATGACTAAAACTTCAGACTTATTGAAAGTCATTTTGTATTATTGTAGGTGACAATTACCTTTCACTTTTTGTACTTAAGTACATTTCAAAACATTTTTACTTTTACTTAAGTGAAACAGTTTGACCGAGTATCTGTACTTTTACTTAAGTAGGAAATGTGAGTACTTTTGACACCTCTGATTTCCAGATGATTTTTTTCATTCAATCCCTATAAGACATATTTAAACCGCCATCATAAAGATTACTGTGTACTTATTCATTAATCGTTTGTGTGTTATTAAGTACAAATAGATATGACAGGAATACAACTAAAGAAATGTTCAAAGGAGTGGGTAGGGGTATAAACTTAGTAATATACAGCATGTGTGGTTGTGCCATACCTTCCAATAAACTGGTGTCTTTCCAGTACAAATTGTAGAGCATCTTTGTCCAAAAACAGGGAATAAGATTGTTTGTACTGCAATAAATTGAGTAATTTGTGCACCTGAATCCACATCTCCCTCAAATGTAACATAACAGAATTTGTGATTTCACCTGAACTCAGAAAGGGACACACAACTGGTGTGTAAAGGGAAGATAAAGACTTTTCAGGCAGTGTGAAAGTCGCCCTACGCTATCTTTGTGGGGACTTATGTCATTCGATACCAGCCAATAGTGGACCTCTGTCGTTCCACATGGACCAAGAGTGGACCTTTTTCCTGTGATGCAAATCAACAAAATAAAATACATTCCTATAGACGAGTTTCACAGACATTTCCGGTTTACTTCTGCAGTTGATCACTTTCTGCTCAGCACTTCCGTTCTAGTAAGATCTGAGTTCATTTACATTCAATAGTGATGTCTTTAAAATGGGAACATTCTCATGTATTTAACATAAAAGAAGGTGTTTTACTTCTTCCTCACTCTGCTACAACATTGAACTGGGAGGATAAAATGATGAAATGGACTAAAGTTACAACCAGCAACATATTTTCCTACTTTGTTGAGTCCATGGTGGTAAACAGGAGCACCATAGACTCACATCATGACACAGTCGGCTGTGTGTTGATAGCCGAGACAAAAACGTCAGTTTAGTGTCCATGAAGGTGGATGTTCCACCAGCCACTGTCTGAATGATTCCTGTCAAAAGCATTGTTGTGGGTGATGGTTATGGAGGATGGAGAGGTGGAGACTGCACCTGTAAAGCTGGACCTGGTCGGTCCTGCAGCCTCCAGCTGCCGTCCTATGCTAAGATCACTTACTTTACAACGTACATATTTATTTGTTTCCACAAGTTTCTGCAACCACATACGGCACAATATGTCCCAGAACCCTTTTTGGTTTCACAGTATCCATTTTTAAATCAGTGAGGTTTGGAGCTGTTTGTGTGTGTGTGTCAAAGAAGTGGGTAGGAGTATACTTATTAAAATATATGTGGCTGTGTCATACCTTCCAATCAACTGGTGTCTTTCCAGTATAAGTTGTTGTGCATCTTATTTTTTTTTTTTTTATCTTCGTGGGGACTTATGTCATTCTGTGCCAGCCAACAGTGGACCCCTGTCGTTACATATGAACCAAGTGGGGACCTTGTCTGACAGAAAAGTATTACTTCATGTTATGTTGAACCGGGTAAAGTCAAGATTTGATCCAATCTGTTGGTTTCTATAGCTAGGCTATTATCAATCTGACTTGAATTTATCTGTTAGGCACCCCGAGGTGACATTGTCATGAATTGAGGCTATACAAATAAAGGTCAATTGAATTGAATTAAATCCTTCTCTATGGCAGCTTTGGAGTTGGCCGGCCTCTTGACATAATGTTAAGCTTTTCTGGAAAAGTTCGCCTTGAAAATATTTTTAGTCCGAGACCAAGTCCATCTCTCCTCCTCGTGCAGCTGCTTTGTGGATCTGTGGCATTACGCTTTAACTCAAGTGTAATGATGAGTGCAGATCACTGTAATACATGTTATGCGATCTGAACTTGGCTGTAAATGTTTAGCTCTAACTAACCAATCAGAGGACGGAAAATGCTGATGTACATACCTTCTAGCTGGCCACGTGAGGCAAATTTAAAATTTAATTAATTAAAGAAAAAGTCCATTTCTAATATTGTTAATGTTACATCTGCCAGCGCTACTGATTCTGAAGGCCTCAAGCAGGTTCACCCAATCTGAATTGTGTATGTGTGTATGTCATCCTGTGCCAGCCAACAGTGGACCCCTGTCATTACATATGAACCAAGTGGGGACCTTTTCTGACAGAAAAGTATTTCTTCATGTTGTGTCACTTTTATCATTTTGTCCTTTTTTTGCTGTGTCCCTTTAGAGGAAAAAAATGAGGGAAAAAAGTGAGGTCAGGAGCTCTTTGTGTGTGTGTTGTTAATCTGTGTATGTCCTCAGTGTAAAATATCTGGTAACTACAGTAATCAGAACATGGCTACTCCCATGGTTCTGGCTGTGAAACTTGTCTGTAAATGTATTTTGAGGCAAAACAAAAAAAGAAAGTAAATTGACTGCAAAAAAAAAATAACGTGTAAAAAAAGTAGACTTTTGGTTATTTGTTTCACACAGAATCATAATGGATTCGTGGCCATAGAGGAAATGTTTTCCCATAATACAAATTACCAAATGAAATGCACTCCTTTAAATAAAGATGAAGGACAAATGTTAATTTTAAAATTGACTGAAACATTTTTTTGAAGTAGTCAAGTTTGGGAACTTCAGAAAAAGGATAAATTAGTTTTAATTGATTAATTAAAATACAGAGAAAGAAAGCACCTTATTTATGATCATTTTATCTAAAATTTTTATATATTTTTTTCAAGTACTATATCTAAGATACCTCCTTAAACAAAGCTTTTATATGTTGTTACAAATAAACTGGTCAAGACACTGGTTTGCTCACTAGATAGCCTGTCTGTCAGTCTGTCAGCCACTCTACAGTCTGAAAGGCCTCTATTGGCATGCTAATTGGGGTGTGTAAAAAGCGACGTGTGTGAATGGGTCGTTGAATTTTCTTCCCCAGCCGGCAGAAGTGCTGCTGAACACTGCCTCACACACACACACACATCCAGGTCCCCTGTTGGCAAAAGTTAAAAAAAATTCTCCAGATGGTTTAAAACATGTTTTTGACATGATTTAAAGCATGTCCAAGAGGGGACCTAAAAAATGTCCCCTGTTGGTTCAATGGTCCCCTGTTGGTGAATGTGTAACGACACAACAGTCCACACTTGGATAGGTACACAAGTGCACACACACACACACTTCTCTGCAAACTACCGACCCATCACATCTCAATGTGTCGTGCTTTTGTGCTCCACAAACTCCCATTTACACAGAGAAATACTGACTCTCTGTCACAGAATTGTAATGCAGGCCCGGGCAGATTATTTGTGGATCTGCTTTTACCCTGAGCCTCATTTTACGTGTATAAAATCCAATGTGTTACACATGTCACTGCGTTGAGAGGAAGAAAAGATCTGTTTTGACTCACAGTGAGACTGAAAACTAAGTGGTCGTCTGGACAGAGCTGCTTTGACTCACTGAGTTTCACAGGATCCATGATAACAGCCTGAAATCTGACTGACTCTGGAAACAAGCAGATATAGCAAATGGAGGCTGGTCAGCTAAAAAAAAAAAAAAGCATCAGTCCTGCTCACATAATCTACACCTTTTATTACAGGGTGTATGGAAACATCAACAAAAATCCCAAACTGAAAAGGAAGCAGTGTTGTATTTGGGGAAACATGGCACATGAAGAAAGGAAATAGGTGCTAAAATAAACAGGAAATGAAATAGAAGAAGGAAACCAGAGATGAGGGAAAATGTGAGATATTTTTGACAAGGGATATGAATAGATTATTTAGCTTTTGAAAAATGGGTTAGCAGGGGAAAAAAGGGTGAGTAGAGGGGCAAAACGTTGACAGTTCAGAAGTGAAGGGAGCTCTCTGCTGGTCAAAGTGAGCGTTGTGAGTTTTTAGCCAGCATGTGATTACAGGTAACATCTGTGTTTTTTTAAAAAAGTAGCCTATATTGGAAAGTTAAAACACAGATAAAGCCATTTAAAAGCCAACACCAAATTCAAAATCTAACTCATCAAGAAAAGGAAAATAGACAGCATAGTTACACAATTCAGGTGAATGTTAAAAGTCAAAGTAATGAAAGCAAGGAGAGGGTGAGCTTTATTTGCTCCATTTGCTTGTTTCCTGTGGGCTTTTCCATCATAAATTATTTCCTAAGTGTGCTACATGTAAAAGTAAGTCATAGCAGAGTGCATTGCTTACTTTTTGTAAGTCATAAAAATCCATTTAAAAATCCTCTGATATGTTGCAGAGGTGCTTAAATGTTGATGAAATCTTTAAAAATTTCTATAATTTTGAACATGTGAGATCTAAAATATCATCAGATTTTAGCATAAGTCCTATAGTTACAAAAAGAGAACTTAAAAAAGAAAAGACTTTACAAAAGCACTCAGAGAGCATAGACCTCCACCAGGGAGCTTGAATATCATAGAGTATGAACTGCATGCTCTGACAATTTGAGAGAAAATTCTAAAGCCTGTTACATTAACAGTCATATTGGGTCAAATTTGGAAGTAGAGCCCTCTCAAGTGTGGTCAGTCTGTAACGACCACTTCAAAAGTAACAAATATTTGTCTAAACAGCAATAGTGTTGCGTGGCACAGGTCCAAGAAAAACATTGCTACTATAAAAGTAAAGTGCTGCATCTGCAGTTTTCTAAAGATCACAAACAACCATGTGGTAAAAGAGCAAGAGAGAGATTGTCTCATTGATTGATGAGAAAAAATGATGTTTTATAGGAGAAGGAAAATATTCCAGCTTGAGAACTTCATTGTGAAACATAGTAGAGGCAGTATTATGGTTTAGGCTTGTTTTTCTTCTGCATTTGTGCCAGGAAAGTTTGTTATCACTGATGGAGCCATGAGTCCTGGATCATAGCAGAAAAATCTCTGGAAGAGGTCAAGACATCTGTCTGTGAAATGAATATGAAATATGAAAAGCAAGTGAGTCGTGCAGCAAGACAATGCTCCAAAAATAACACCAGAGCCACAGAAAATTACTCAGAGGTTATGTTTCTATTTAAGTAAATCTCATTTGATCTGAACACCAGACTAAAAAACTGCACTTTCTGCTCTCTTGTAGAAGTTTCACCATAAAACATTAAACCTTCAGTTTTTCTGTCACACTGAGGATTATTTATATCTGAATCATTTGCATTTTCTCTTAAAAGAGAACATTTTTTTAATGTATTATGTTTCTTTTAGTGAAATGGTCTTTATTATTTTAATATCAGGTCAAAACAACAGAATTCACATACAAGTCAAAACCAAAAAGATCAGTTCAAGATAACATTGTAAGCCTTTTTCTGTTTGTACATGTCATAAATAAAGGTTATCAGAGTCACACAATGCACATTTCAGTCTCAGTCACAAATATCAAACCATCATGTCAGCTGACATCACGTCACCAAACACACATTCATTATCTATACATTTTATTTATATATCTGAGGAAAATTGTATGTTTTTGGAAATGCTTTAAGGTGATTATGTAATAGTTTTGCAGCACTGTGAGATCTGTTAGCTGTAATCCTCTGCCCCTCTGAACAGGTTAAGTGAGATAATCCTTACCTAATCCAGCTATCACTGCCTCTAATCTCTTAATCCAGTTTTTTACTAAACTATAGATTAACTCAAGTTTGCTGACAGGTATGAGAATCACTTTTCATGGCTTAAGAAGCATTTTTGAGCAAGTAAATATTACAGCACAGCTCCCAGTTGGAGTTTTCAAATCAAATGTCAGATATTTTGCATTGCCCCTTTAAATCTGTTGCTTTGACTTCAACTTCTAAGTCAGCGGCCTGATTGCTGGCTTTGTGCTGAAGACGAAGCTGTAGCCAGACATCAATGGTCCACCCATGTTATCTCCAAAGCATAACTTTATTAGTCTTAATCACCCTTTACTGCAACTAATTCCATTATTCCCCTTTCTGCAGGATAGGAAAGGCCTTTGTTTCTGTGTGGGGGCTATGTAGCAGTTCCAGGATCTAACAGTGTTTTTGAGTATGCAGGAACCCTTTCCTTTATGGTTCACAGTTACAAAGATTTAATACATGTTTCCATCTATATGAAACCTTCTTTTAACTCTTGAGTATCGAAAACAAAGGAAGAAATAGATGTTGACGTATACTGGGAAGGTTAATGAGTAAACCTGGTTTATTATAATTTTTAGTGGTTGTGAACAAACATCTCTGGAGCACAGGCTAATAGGTTCAGAGTATCATAGATAACGGTTTCTATAGGTAACCAGTTTCATTTCAGGACACCCTGTGTAAAATATACTCTCCTTTTAAACTCCCTTCATACATCTTTACGTTATCTTGAATTCTGTTAACTTTCTCCTCAGGTCACTAGTTGGTTTTAGTCGCGCTCTTGGTCTTCAGCTCAGCGAGCTTGCTGGTGACAAAGTTCCACTTAAAGGATGCATCTTCGCTGCGTCCCCCCAGTGTGACGTATTTAGAGAAGCTGTTGTTGCTCCTTCCTCCTCCTTCACTTTCCTCTGCCCCGGTAACCTGCCCATCCTGCTGTGCCTCCCCTCCAGCTTCTGTCATCCCTTCTTCGCCCTGTATGGCTGCTCCTTCGCTTGCAGCAGCTGCAGCTGCAGCAGCTTCAGCCTGCTTCTTGGCAGCCCAGTTGGCTGCAAAGCTATCCCAGAATCCTGTACGTCTGGGGAATCGAGGAGGCTCCTCTGGCTTCACTGCAAGAGGACTGAAAAGGCAGAGAAAGCATTGCATGTGTTGGTTTTACACTCACTATTAAAGCATTAGTTTTTTTTATTTTATTTCTTTTAACTTTACTCCTTCCTTTATTAACAGATTTTAAGCAGGGTGGACATTAAATTATTCCCTGATGTCTAATACTGTATTTAACCTCATTAAGATAACAGTAACAATAAATATTTCAAATTTTGTCCAGTTTTAAGATCGTGCAAGTAAAAAGAAAACAGAAGAAAGATTTCTACTCACTGGTCAGCAACTGGTGGGCTTTCTGTTTCCTCCAGAAGCTGATGTTCATCATCTTTGTTGAACAGAGCTGATAATCTGTTCCAGCTTTTAGTCCCTGCTCCCTGCATCTGGACACACACACAACCACACCCACACTCAGAGTCAAAGGTCAGATTGGGGATACCATTGGAGCTTTTAAAGGATCACCTTCAAATGGTCCTCTCTGATGCTTTTAGAGTAAAATCTACTTACTTAATTTTCATTTAGTATGAAATCAAAGCAACACAGTGCTCTTTTGTGATCTTTTCTGCAAAGTATGTGTTAATTGGATTCACTTAAAGATTAAAAGCATTACCAAATCGATATCTTCAGGCTCTTGATGTCCTAAAAGTCTTTAATAAAAAGTTGATGTTCACATACTTTTCTGGCCAGCTGGGTGACAGCATTGGGTCCCTCATCGTCCTGCACTGGGCTCATATCATTCTCCCCCTCTGTGACCTGCAACAGCAGTGAAATGTGACAGAATGAGCGTACTTTATCTGGCCACCCTATGATGTCTTGCCTGTTAGCCATGCAGGTGCACAGAATTTGTGTTCAAGAGTCGCCATCTAGTGTCCACTGTGGATATGGCAACTAAAAAAAGCACTCCCAAGACCTCAAAAACAAAAAAGCATCAAGTGATGATCATCAGAAGAATATATATAGATATATTTTCCTTCTGAAACATTGCTATTTTGGTATTTCTGCATCAATAGGAAGATAAGATATCATAGAAATTAAGTTAATTTGTCCAATATTTTACAAGCAATGCAATCTAAATTGAAATGATCTCTAAACAGTGTTTTCCATTGTCCATATAGAGGCTCTGGCATTGAAAGAAAGCCCCAGCTGAACATGTCAGCTGGCTGATCTGAGTACACCCTAAGGGCGTATCTGTCTATCTGTCTCGCTCCCTGTCAGTCAGTCATGACAAGGCCAACTAATCCGTTTGTTCAGCTCCTGTGCAGGATCGAGTTTCTCAGCTCTGCAGAGATCTGGGTCAATGCAAGAACTGTCTGTTTCACTGATAGCAGTTCCTGCACAATGTAAAGGTACTGAAATTAAGGATGAATATATATGTACTTTTCAATCAGTTAATACACACACAGCAATGTGAAGATACTCCTGCATTTAATAAATCCAGCAAAAATTCATCTTTGGAGTTGGTTCACACATAGTTGGGTTTAATTTGACAATTAGTATAGATTACATAGTTAATCTAGGAGATTAACACCTGCAAAGGCCCTTTTTCACAGAAATCAAGACTTCAACAAGACATCAAAATCTTCCTTCTGAAGTGTTTAGGTAGCAGTTGGATCTCAAAAAGTGCAGTGCAGAAATGTAAAGAAACAGGAGTATGATGCAATTTCCTTAAAATCAAAACTGAAGTATTTTCCTGATGTAAAAGTATGTTGTAATTTTACCTGCAAATAAAGTATTGTATAAGGATTGTAATGTTGATTTGACTTCAGTCACGGGCTGTTTTACTATTGTTGTGAGATGCTTGTTATTTTAAAGCATCTTTTTGCATCATGAACAGCTTTCCTTTATAAATGCAAAGTACACATAGATTTTGTCACTCAGTCTCATCAAATCAAATTTAATTTATTTAGCACTTTTCATGCATAACAGCATCAATCATCATCAGGGATTAGCTAAATCAAGTTTGACTAAATGTACAAGAGGAAGCACAATGTAGGCCTAACTTCTGTCTTCAAGTTCCCACTGCAAAAAAAAGTCTGAAAGCTCATCTAACCTAGTGATGAATAAAAAATGATTAGCTGATTTTCTGACTTCAAAGCCAACAACCATGTCAGCTGTCTAATACATGATCATCTGTCTTATACTTAAATATCATTTTATGGATCAATAAGATAAAAGTTGAAAAAGGGGCAAATTCTCTACCTCTTCAGCAGTGTCCTCCTCATACTCAGGATTCAGAGTCTTCATCACTTTGCTTTTATAAACCTTCCACATCGGATTCATGTTTGCACAAACAGATGCTCAACGCTGAGAGCAAAGACCTGCGAAGACCTGTTTTCCCTCAGTGATCCACCCTGCCGCCAAGTCTCCACTTCCAGCTTCAGCTCGTCTCAGTTAGGCCTCCAACGACCTGTTTCCATGCAGGCTCCCGGCAGATAATAAACACAGGAAATATGATCAAAATTAAGGCCAGAGTTTTTTCATGCTGCTTTTTCTGGTCAGATTATCTGTGTCTCATCAAGCCAGCGAGGTTAGTAGCTGCTGTCTTCCCCAGAAGGTGTCTGCACGGCAAAGCTAGGAAGTTGGACATGTGTGCATGTGTCCATGCAGGTGGATACACACACATGCACACACTAACATTCGTCACGGTTCAAAGTACCTGCCTCAGTTACCTGGAAACAGGTGTGGATTTCCTCATTCATATTTTAGAAGATCTCTTTTCCAGAGCCAGAGGTTCATTGTCTGCCAGCGCTGGTAGGCTGGCTCCTGTAGCTCGGATAGACACACAAGCACACGAATAACAAGTTTGTGTTAGGGAAAGAAAATTCAAAGTGTTAATCAGCATGTGAAGAAAAAACCCTCCTACAAGTGTATTCTTCCCTTGTAGAGAAGTAAGTCAAAGCACAATCTGACATGAAAGACTTGTAATCTTTCTGTGTTTGCCTCAGTTCCACACACACATTCATGCTTGCTGTTTATTTATGGAACCTCAGCTTTTACTATCTTCCTCTATAACCTGGCCACTTCCGCTCCATCCTCTCCTCTGCTCTCATTGGCTGCTGCAGCACATCATTCAAACACCAATGAGATTCAGGTGCACTGCAAGTTTTTTGTGTCTGTGTCGCTTGGCAACCCGAGAGGGCCGTCTGGTGTGGTGTAGATAGAGAGAGATGTACAAAGCTCTGATGACTGATTAGATTTCATCAGCCTCCCACAACAACCCAAATACACAAAATTTTGTGTATTTGCGAGGCTGAATCATATCTGACATTTTTTAGGAATATCAAATTCAGCATTAAAGTCATAGCATTTATTGCTACTTGCCACAATCATGGATTGATCAGAGAAATTTGATCCAGTGCTGCCTATAACTCCTCTGTTCCTGGCTTTGATTACCATACACACTTCAACACTGGTGAAGTTGTAAGGTCAGACAGATCCATAAGATCAACATGAATTATAAATGCAAGCCTGTGGATGACATGCCTACACCTACATACTAATGTGTGCTGGTTATTTGAAGAGAAGCCAGTTTGGTTGAGGATGGAGCAGCTCAGGTTTCACATTGGAAAGGTCACACCCAAATGCTTATCAGAGTTAACACCACAGAGACACAGTGACTGACTCATGATCTACATTTAAAATACTGTAAAAGGAAAGTGTGGAACTGTGCAGAATTTAAAAGAAGTTTCAAAGAAATTATAAAAATTGGTTAAAAGTAGGGCAATTTTTTAAAAAAATCTAATTGATTACAGGATTTGTAATTAATCTAATTAATCACATTTTAATCTCATATATGATAAAGCAGTCATGGGAACCAAAGGTCCTCAAGGGCCACAGTCCTTTTAAGTTTTCCATGCAACTCTGCTCCAACACAGCCTATGAAGTTCTGTACAGTGAGTCATTAGCTGTGTCTCAAACCGCACACTTGCCCAAGTGCACTGGAATTCAATGCGTAGTGCGCACTGTGTACTTCATCTGTAGTGCACACTATTGTCGCTAAATGCTGACCCAAACAGAGCACTGCACTGTACAGGAAGTGACGGACCACCATTGCCCGCTAACGTGAGCCAACTCCACTGAGCCAGTATAACTGCGGCCTCAAACAAATGACTAGATCATAACTGTCATCAGGGAGTGAATAGATTGGTAGCATGCCACAATATACATTAGTAATTATGTTGAAATCATTTCATAAACATTACTTAAATCAGTACAATACCACCTCCGATACAGCAGGGGTCGCCACCACTTCGTTCACCGCCATTATTTAGCTCTGAAAGCACATTGAAAGACCAGCCTCTTTCACTACGTCAGCAAGATGGCGTCAGTTTAGTGCGAGTAGTGTGCTTCGTTTTGCACTTCGTTTTTGGCCATTATTAGGGCAACATCCTGGTACTTTCAGTGCACTGAATTTTTGCTTATATGATAGCATGAACGCACTACATACCCAAAAAGTGTTTGAAGTGCTCAAGTGCGCGGTTTGAGACATGGCCATTGGCACGTCTTCTTCTTCTTGTGTTCATTGGCAGTTGGCAAACAGCTTAAAGTGTATTACCACCCACTGCCCAGATCACAGAGGGCCAAATTTAAAATGTTTGTGCATTGAATTGGCACTCTGAATTAATCGTGATTATTTTTTTTATAATGCATTAATTTGCAGTGTAATTAATTAATCTAATTAATGTGTAGCAAGGTACGCAACGGAGGGCCCGGTCAGGCTTTGAACCCCAGACTCCCAGGTGAAAGTCATGCACGCTGATCATTCAGCCAAAGGGACATCCCTGTGGCCAAGTAGCCAGGGCACATCATCAGTCGGAGGCATAGTCACAGGACCATCAACTGCCACAAATGCATTAAACTGACAGCCCTATTCAAAAGTAATAAAGCTGAATTCTACAGGGAATTCATCCCAGCTACATCATGGGAGCACACCTTGGTGACAGCACAGACACACAGTTGAATGGTTTATGTAGATTGTATTTGCAGATAGTGAACAATTTATATGATGGCCAATGCTCATCCCGTGCTAGTTACTCCAAAACGCTTCCTTCTCCTTTGGGGCCTCAGCATACCACAGCAGAAACAAAAAAGACAGGGTGATTATCAAGCAGCAAACTGTGGTAGCGGAGAGCGAAGACTCTGTGTATGTGCAAAAAAATGTAGTTTACCCCTCATCCACTTGTGGCTGTCTCCAAAAGGGAGTCAAGACCCAAAGTAGGGATAGTGAAAACGAAGCCTCATGAGACAATGCGACGTTTTGACACAGCTGCCAAGAGATCCATACGATGTCTTGAGACATGTGAGACAGTCAGCATGAGCGCCATCTGCTGGCCGTGGATGTGTACTGCAGGTGAGGGAAGCGCTACACTCTGACTCGGTGTATAATAAAAGATACATTCTCCACCTTTTGTTAGTGTTTCCTTTGTGGTTAATATCTTGGAATTATCCTCTTCGATATTTTAAATTCCCTAGTTTTTGGACCCGTGTTATCGCGACAGATTAATAAACCCACTTCCTTCAAGATTCCCTCGACACTCGCGGATGACGTAACGAGGCCTAAGTTGGTGTGGTCATGTGGCTTTCAGCATGCTGAGACTTCCACCAAAATAGTCCTTGCAAGACCGGTTCATAAGATTGAGGCAGTCTATCAGACGGGCTCGAGCATAACATCCCTACCACATAGACTCCCATGTTGAAAAGGCCAACTTCATAGCAGAAATAAACATGTCTACCACCTGGTACAAAAAAACAATATAGGTCTAACAGGTCAAGTTTACTTTCATATCAACTGGAAGATGAATATTTTTTTTATAGCTTATCTATTTAAATGTTATTTAATCTTGAAATTTTGCATAATTTGATTGACAGGTAACAGATCAGACGTCAGCACTATAGTGCTGGTGGCTTGTTTCTGGCTTGCTCCTGAGAAGGCCTCACAAACTAAGATTAGTTCAGGGATGGGCAACTCTGGTCCTCATGGGCCAGCATCCTGCAGGTATTAGGTGTTTCTGTGCTGTAACACACCTGACTCCAGTCAATGGATAATTGTGCAGAGCTTGATGTGAAGCTCTGCACAAGTCACACAGTGTGTTGCAACAGGGAACTCCCAATATCTGGGGGATGCCGGCCCTCGAGGACTGGAGTTGCTCATCCCTGGATTAGTTGTAAGAGTCATCACTTTCTGTGCAACTCGGCACCAAAAACAAAACAACAACAGTGTCACATTTAAATATAAGTTTGAGTTTTCTTATTTAAAGCCACATGACAAGTACAAATAAAACAAGGCAAGTTTATTTGTATAGCACATTTCATGTACAGAACAATTCAAAGTGCTTTACATAAAACATTATAAGCAAAAGGGAGAGAAAAAAAAAACAATAGAAGCATGATTCAAAATTAAAAGCATTTAAGATTAAAGAGAAACAGAGACGGCGGATTTTAACTTTTGAATAAAATCTACGTAAATGCAGCTGAGAACAGGTGGGTCTTCAGCCTGGATTTAAATAAACTAAGTGTTTCAGCTGATCTGAGACTTTCTGGGAGTTTGTTCCAGACATGTGGAGCATAGAAGCTAACGCAGCTTCTCCATGTCTGGTTCTGACTCTGGGAACTGATAAAAGGCCGGATCCAGATGACCTGAGGGTCTTGTAGGTTCAACTGGGTCAAGAGGTCACTGATGTATTTTGGGCCTAAACCATTCAGAGCTTTATAGACCAGCAGCAGAACTTTAAAGTCTATTCTCTGATGGACCGGCAGCCAGTGTAAAGACCTGAGAACTGGACTGATGTGGTCCACTTTTCTGGTCTTTGTGAGAACTCGGGCAGCAGAGTTCTGAATGAGCTGCAGCTGTTTAACTGATTTTTAGGTAAACCAGTAAAGACGCTGTTACAGTAGTCAAGCCGACTGAAGATGAATGCATGGACTAGTTTTTCCAGATTTTCCTGAGACATCAGATCTTTTATCCTTGAGATGTTCTTCAGGTGATAGTAGGCTGATTTAGTGATCGCTTTGATGTGTTTTTCAAAGTTTAGGTCTGAGTCCATCACTACACCCAGATTTCTGGCCTGATTGGTGGTTTTTATGTGGATGGACTGAAGTTCTGTGACAACCTGCTGTCGTTTCTCTTTGGCTCCAAAAACAATCACCTCAGTTTTGTTTTGTTCAGCTGAAGAAAGTTGAGGCACATCCAGTCATTAATCTCATCAATACATTTACCAAGAGCCTGTACAGGGCCCCGGTCTCCTGGTGATACTGTAATATATAGCTGTGTGTCATCTGCATAGCTATGGTAACTAATATTGTTGTTCTTTATAACCTGAGCCAGTGGGAGCATGTAGATGTTAAACAGAAGAGGCCCCAGGATAGAGCCCTGGGGAACTCCACAGGTCATTTTTGTCTGCTCAGATGTAAAATTGCCTACTGACACAAAGTACTTCCTGTTCTCCAAGTATGTTTTGAACCAGTTTAGTACAGAACTAGAGAGACCCACCCACTTCTCCAGTCGTTGGAGTAATATGATGTGGCAACTGTATCAAATGCAGCGCTAGATCCAGAAAACCAACACTGACATTTTTCCAGGTCAGTATTCAGACATAGTCATTCATGACTTTAGTCAAGCAGTCTCGGTGCTGTGGTGCTGTCTAAAACCTGATTGGAAGACATCATAACGGTTGAAAGCCACATGACAAGTACAAATAAAACAAATTGCTGGATACCTTACCTGCTATTCCCGTCCTTTGTTTCTGTGTCAGCTTGTTTTTCATTATGATAAAAGGCAGGCACCACTATGACATCATGCTAATATGTAGCTGATGCAGCTATTCCTATCCTGCTGATACACCATCATCTGGGTAAAAGTACAGTTGGCTGTGCAAACATTACTGAGCTCAGGATTTACTGAACCTAACCCCAACTAACCGTCCCATACACGTCTCAAACCAATCCCACTGAGTGGAAACGGGGCTTAACAGCCCGTAGATATGGCAACTACATTGTTTTAATCATAGATTTATTATTTTGTATACTCATGTATTTTTTTAAAAAACTGCGCAATTTAGCTTTAGCGTGCCTACCTCCATTAGCTCCCGTTAGCCCCGGGTTAACTTGGTTAGCTTTTAGCTACAGGTAGCTCAGAGTTTAATGGGTGTCAATCATTCATCCTGATGCTCACAGCGTCATTTTTCTATTTTAAGGGAATGACAAGACATGCAACACTGCCAAGATGACAATGGTGGGAACCGCCCACCAAGCTTCAGTTCAGCACATTAGAGGCCTTCAGGTGACGTCACAAAGGCTCTGTACAGTAAAATTTTACTCCTCCCAATAGCTGAGCAGAAACTACACACCACCACACATGGATGTTCAATTGATATACAATTTAAAGGTGCCTTATCCTTGTCACCTCTATAATAGACCTTCTTACATCAAATGTTTTTACATCCTATGACAAAGGAAATTCAGAGGTCCATTAATGATGACTCCACAACAATTGGGGCAATGTCTTGCTGCCAAAGCTTTCAAGAGCAGTAAAGGGGACATAGCCATGACAAGGTACAGAGTAGGACTCAGATGCAGACTCAGTTTCAGGCTGTAACAAAGTTATTTTATTGATAATCTACTAGCTGTTGAAATGCTGCAACGTTGGAGACAAGGAACAAATCAACCTCGCAGAGACCTGAGGAAAGGAGGGAACTTATAAACACACTCAGACATGAGGGAAGCTGACAAGACACAGGTGAAACACATGAGGATGGGGCAGGTAATCAGTAGAGATGCACCGATCCGGCTCCAATATTGACAAATTAGCTGGATCAGATATCAGATTAATCAAACCAATCCAGCATTGCGATCCAGTCATTTCTGTTTTTTGTTAGTATCATAATAAATCTACACTTTGCTATTTGTTGATAGATACAGTGAAGTACTTTTTATATCTGTGATTATTTTTTACCTTTCTTTAAACAAGGCTAAATATTCATGTCAAGCCTGATGCCTTCACTCACATTTCAAGGTATACAGTTCATTGATTCAAAAGTAGTATCGGATCGGTATTGGGTATCAGCTGATACGCTCAGCCCAGGTATCCGTATCAGATTGGATCGGAAAATACTGGATTGGTGTATCCCTAGTAATCAGCAGGAGAGGAGGGAGTGTCAGAGAATAACCATAACAGGCCACTGTTGCCTGCATTCATTACAGAATTCTTTTATTTCTGTAAGACGAAAGCCTCTTCTCCTCTAATACATACTGTAAGCTCAGCACAACTCTACTCAGTTTAGGTTGTTTACCATTATAATTGAGTATTGACTCAATGTGGATGAGGTGATTATCATGAGGTGGCTAAAAAGTCTGGTTACATGATGTGTATGCCACACACAAACACAACAGTGAAGAACAATGAGGCGATGTCCTGCTGCTTAGCTTTTGTCAGATTTGAGAAGATAGCCATAGAAAGTTACAGGCAGCAAGACTAAATACTCTGACGTTTCTGTGAAAGAGTCACTTATCCAGTGACATTCCCTGGCCAATCTATGGTCAGCAGTCTGCAGACACCACATTTTTGGCTAAACTCAGTTACAGTGGGCACGGAAAGTGTTCAGACCCCTTTAAACTTTTCATTATTTGTTTCATTGCAGCCATTTGCTAAAATAAAAAGAGTTCATTTTATTTCTCATTAATGTACACTCAGAACCCCATCTTGACAGAAAAAAACAGAAATGTAGAAATTTTTGCAAAGTAATTAAAAATGAAAAACTGAAACATCACATGGTCGTAAGTATTCAGACCCTTTGCAATGACATTCATATTCAACTCATATGCTGTCCATTTCTTCTGATCCTCCTTGAGATGGTTCTACTCCTTCATTGGAGTCCTGCTGTGTTTAACTAAACTGATTGGGCATGATTTGGAAATGCATACACCTGTCTATATAAGACCTTACGGCTCACAGTGCATGTCAGAGCAAATCACAATCATGAGATTGAAGGAACTGTCCAAGGAGCTCAGAGACAGCACTAAAGGTTCCTAAGAGCACATTGGCCTCCACAGTCCTTAAATGAAAGAAGTTTGGGACAACCAGAGCTCTTCCTAGACTCGGCCAGCCAGCCAAACTGAGCAATCATGGGAGAAGAGCCTTGGTGAGAAAAGAAACTCAAAGATCACCGTTGCTGAGCTCCAGAGATGCAGTAGGGAAATGGGAGAAAGCTCCACAAAGTCAACTATCACTGTAGCCCTCCACCAGTTAGGGCTTTATGGCAGAGTGGCCCGTTGGAAGCCTTTCCACAATGCAAGACATATGAAAGCCCACATACAGTTTGCCAAAAAATACATGAAGGACTCCCAGACTGTTAGAAACAAGATTCCCTGATCTGATGAGACCAAGACTGAACTTTTTGGCATCAATACTAAGAGATATGTGTTGAGAAAACCAGGTACTGCTCATCACCTGCACAATATAATCCCAACAGTGAAACATGGTGGTGGCAGCATCATGCTATGGGGGTGTTTTTCAGCTGCAGGGACAGGATGACTGGTTGCATTTGAAGGAAAGATGAATTTAGCCAAGTACAGAGAGATCCTGGAAGAAAACCTCTTCCAGAGTGCTCAGGACCTCAGGCTGGGCCGAAGGTTCACCTTCCAACATGACAATGACCCTCAGCACACAGTTAAAATAACAAAGGAGTGGCTTCAGAACAACTCCGTGACCATTCATGACTGGCCCAGCCAGAGCCTGACTTAAACCCAATTGAACATCTCTGCAGAGACCTGAAAATGGCTGTCCACCACCGTTCACCATCCAACCTGACAGAACTGGAGAGGATCTGCAAGGAAGATTGCAGAAGATCCCAAATCCAGGTGTGAAACACTTGTTGCATCATTCCCAAGAAGACTCATGGCTGTACTAGCTGAAAAGGGTGCTTCTACTCAGTACTGAACAAAGGGTCCAAATACTTACGACTATGTGATATTTCAGGTTTTTTTTTAAAATAACTTTGCAAAAATTTCTACATTTCTTTTTTTTTCTGTCAACATGGGGTGCTGAGTGTACATTAATAAGAAATATGATGAATATGGGTAATTTGGGACCCTTTTTGAAAATGGATCCTCAACATAATTTCTGATTATGAACCAAACATCTTAGCCCATCATATGATACCATTCTAAATCGTTTAAGATCTGTACTATACTATTTTTCATTTTTTGATATTTTTTTTTAGTATTATTTTATATCTTCTATCAATTTTAAATTTATATAATAATCAAAAATATCAAAAGAAAATAAAAATTATAAATAAATAAATTAATTTTTTATAAAATAAAAAAATTAAAAATTTATTTTTCTTTCGGCGAAAAAGAAATCACCCTTTAATCCCACCCTCTTTTTTAGTCACATTACCCCTAAACCCATTAACTGAATTGTTTACTTTTACATCAATGACTATACTTCATCTTTTTCGATGAATTTCAATTCTTCCTTCTCATCTTTGTGATGTATTTTAGCCCACTCACATTGGTTGATTTTTTGAAATTCATCCTCATTTTAAGGTCTTCCACATCCTTTCCATTTAATTGTGGTCTCACATTATACCCATCCAATTCATAGTCTTTATTTTTATTTCGCCTCCCAGTCTTAGTTTTGCTGGTTTGTTTTCTTTCTTTGTTTGCTTGCTGGCGCATCCTGGATTCATCTCCTGGGGCCGATCACAAGTGGGCCGGACTTTTTCCTCATGATTTTTTGTTGACTTTAGAAATTTTTGTTTCCTTTACCACAGCAAGTCTTCAAGGCCCAGAAACACCACAAAACCCCCAACCCCCCACACACACCAACACCATCATATTATTTTTTTATTATGATCTTTTTTTATAATGTTTTTTTTTTTTTTTAAAGTTTTATTTTTACGCACCCTTTCCTTCAAATTTCACCTTTTTCTCTTTTCACTCCACAGAGTATTTTCCTAAAAGTCTTTTTGGTCATCAAGATGCTTTCTTGCTAATCTGAGACGAGCCTTTATATTCTTTTTTCTTTGCAGTTGTTTTTTTCTTGGATTTCTCCCCTTACTTTCCCTTTTTTCCCCTTTCTTTCTCTTATTGTTCAGTTATAAAAATCTTTATTAATGCACTTGATGAGAGCAGTCAGTTCTTTGGTTTTTTTGATGCTGTTTTTTGCTCTTTTATGATCTCTCACTTCACTCCTCGCGGGGTTTTTTTGGTCCTCCCGCCCCGCCGGCACCCTCAGTTCCCTATATTTTTTTTTCTTTTTTGGAAAATCTCTCCTCTCTCTCCCAAACCTCAGACCCCCAAGATTTTGAATTTGGTTTTGATCCTTTTTCATAATTTTTAATTTCTATTTTTTTTTTTTTTTATTTTTTTTTTATTTTTTTTTCACATCATGTTATCTTTTTTTCGATTTTTTTTTTTTTCTACTATTCTTCTTCCAACACCTCTTTTTTTTTTTTTTTTTTTTTGAATAAGAGCGAGTAGCACTCCTCCGTGTTGCTGCGGAAGAGAACTCCTCTCCCCATATGTGATATAACACATCATTTATTTTTTTTCTCAGAGGGACCCCTCTTCCCCCCACACCGAGTTGGGTTTTTTCCCCCCCCCCCATAAAAATTTCCTTCCAAACCTTTTTTTTTTTTTTTTTTTTTTTTTCCTCACTTTATTTTTTTTTTGATTTTAAAATTTTTTATTTGCAAAAACTCAAAAATAAAAGAACCAGGAAGGGGAAAATCTTTCCCATTATGTAGAAGAAATAGCAAAGAAATATTAAACACTGCATGGATGACCCTTCACCAAAGACACACTGACCCAAAACCAAAATTTCCAGTCACTATTGGTAAAGTGGGACACCATATATTGACAAACTGGGACACTGATAACACATTCTATTTTAATGTAAACACAATAATAAAAACAACAACAATTCACTCCTGATGAATATAAATATCAACAAGAACTTTCATGGACGTAAAGAGAACGAGGCAAAAAGAAACAAATTCATTCCCTGAAGAAATTGAACAAATAGTCAGCTGTTATTCAGAAACTAAATGTCACTTAAAAATAGTCTATTTTGGGCGATAAAAGAACAACAAACAAAGGCCAAAAAAAGGCTGGAGAACAAAGGCAAAAATGTTTTTGTAATCTACTGGAGAAATTAAAGAACAAACAGCAAACTGTGTGGGTGCGCTGGCTAGACATCAATACACTCACGGCAAGTGAAGACTTCCCGATCTTCAATAATGCCATTCTCCACAGCACCTTAATTTAAAGAGTATGCAAAACATGTGGGGCAAGGCAAGGGCTAGCTAGCATAGACTGGCAAAGCATCACAATCATCATTTTTCATTGTAGCAAGCTTGATTTATGCAATTTAAGTAAATTTGTGTATCTATCTAGCTAGACAGAAAAATTATGAGGGATGAATAAAAACAGAACTTATTTCCACCTGTAGAATGAGTCAAATGATTGTCCCAGTTTGCCAATAACACACTGTCCCACTTTAGCAATAAAGTGGGACTGTTGCTAAAGTTGTTCTTTGATTTCTAACATGCATGTTCAAAGCCATGCATGTTAGGTTAATTGGTTACTCTAAATTGCCCCCAGGAATGAATGAGAGCGTGAATGGTTGTTTGTCTCTCTGTGTTGGCCCTGTGACAGACTGGCGACCTGTCCAGGGTGAACCCTGCCTGTCACCTGATCATAGCTGGGATAGACTCCAGCAGTCCCCGCGACCCTGAACTGGATTAGCGGTACAGAAAATGATGATGACTATTGCTAAAGTGGGACAGTAGCTAAATAGCTTTTTTTTAAAAATTAAAAAAATATATGAGACTCAGATGAATGTCATTTTTAAAAATTATGAATCAACATTACACCCCTTAACAAAAAATATCACAATTACAAACTATCCAACAGTTTTCTTATTTCTAGAACACTAACATTGTTCACCTAAAAACGCTATGTCATTTTACCCACCATCTTGTTCCGCTGCAGACATAGTTGAAATTGTGAGCCATGCCCCCAGGAAGTGTCATCCACACAGAACCTTTTTTTAAAATCTCATGCTGCCCTATTATGAGCTCAATGATGATTTTTAGTAACAGAAGTAAATACATGTAATGATAAACATGATTAACCTTAACTGTCCTGGATTACCCATTGTCCCACTTTACACACGTTAACCCCTAAAATGAACTTTTTTTGATTTTGGCAAATGGCTGCAATGAAACAGAGTGAAAAGTTTAAAGGGGTCTGAATACTTTCCGTACCCACTGTGCCTTGAAACCATGGGCAAATAGGTAGTAAAAGAATACCTGACACCAGGTGCTGAAACCTAATGGAAACCCTTAAGACTGAATAAAGTTAAACTGGAGAAAAGGGCTTGAACTGCTGTGAAAAAGGTCTACTGCTACTTCACTTCACTATATACTGTAGGCCTATCAGAAGGAAATGTTCCATTTTTACTTCATTGTTTACATGTATGCATTTTGTATCACTTTAATTTTTAGGAATGAATATTGGACCCCAGGCAGAATCGCAGCAGCCATGAGCTGTAGCTAATAGGGATTCACAATAAACAAATAAACATCCATTCAATAGTGATATTTGCTATCAGTTTGGCCATTTTTTCACATTGAAAATGATTTGATTAACTTGTGACATGAAAACACCACCACTAGCAGCTGCAACAGGTTACTGCTAACTAATAATGTGTCCATCAGTAACACTGTATGGATCAAAGCAGCAGGAGAGGAGGTATGACCCAAATATGGACACAATTCAGTTCATTTCAGGCTTTATTTATATACTGTAGCATCAATTCACAACTGTCATCTCAAAGAACTTAATAAACATAATCAGTTCAAGCCAATTAGCCCATTTCATAATAACTGTGTTCATACAAGCCAATTCATGAAAAATTATTGCCCAATAAGGAAAACCAATTGATTGCATCAAATCTCATCTAAAAGACAATCCCCCAACCTGGACATGTATGGGGAGGTGTGTGACAGCAGAAAGAATAAAAAAAAACCTCAGTTTAATAGGAAGGATAAACCCCCAGCAGAATCCGGCTCAGGGAGGGTGGCCATCTGCCTGGAGTGGATGGGACAGGAAAGAAGGATCAACAGGTTCAAACACTTTAAGCTACGAAGACCTGCTGAGAGAGAAGACAAGAAATACAAGTTAACGATACCAGTGCGGTCACAAAAATCTGTATCTTCATATATTTTTCATATTATTATTACATTCTGGAGGCGTACCTTAATGTTGTTGTACTAATGTGCAATGGCAAGGCAATAAAGTTCTCTCATTCTAATTTGGGAACCAGAATTGAGGGGCAGTAAGTAATTTGAACAGAATAGAAAAAGAGGATAAACTCTACAAAATGAAACAAGAAACAAGGTGAAGGACTCAAAAACAATGATGATCAGAAAGTATAGAACTGACTACAATAGAAAAACAAGAACTCAACCAAATCCCCACAGACCAAGATAGTAATACACTAATTATTACAAGACAGCACAACGTATCTTGAGACTGAAGAAAGAAACATGTCTAAGCTAGAAATTTTTTTTTTTAAATGCAGATTTAAAACCAACCAATTTAAAAAAAATGGACAATGCTTTCCAAACATAATCTCAGTTGATCTGTTTTTTCTCATTACGACTTACCACCCTTTTGAGGCAAACCCGATAGCTACGTTCTTATAAGGCTCTTTTGTTCATCTTGTTCCAATCAACTCTCTTTATTTACACTGGTAATCCTTTTCAATGCTGTATTGTTTGATTTTGCTTTCTGGATTAAAGATTTATGTAGTAACCTCGGCTTATCAGCAGATGGCTCTAGAGTGCTTTACATTGTTGAGAATGGGCTTTATGCACAGCTCCACTACTTCCTGAACTTAGTAGTGCACCTTTGTTTCCTGTCTTTCAAGATTGGATGAGCTGATTAATCCAGCTGTGTCTGATCATTTGCTTAGATCAGACACAGCTGGATTAATCAGTTCATCCAATCATGAAAGACAAGAAAGGTGCACTACTAAGTTCAGGAAGTAGTGGAGCTGTGCATAAAGCCTATTGTTTTGGTACTTTGTTCCATTTTGAAGGCAGTAATTTCCCCCATATATTGAACATACATGTTCATTTTTATGACTATCACATAAGACCACCACAGACAGACAAACAGAAGGCTTTGACTGTTGCACAATATTATAGTTATAAAGTTGACTCTCACTTAACTATTAGTACTATTTATGATTTAAACACTTGACAACTTTACTCTAGCTTGAGGTCGACTTTGTCCAATATTACACATCACACATATTGCAATAACAAGAACATTCTAGGATTGATTTATTTACACCTGAGATAGATTCTTACATTATATCAAATGGTGATGAACATACATTTGTTCTTTCTTATTTATATTGCTCCTTTGAAAGTCATTTGCACTTTTTGTTGATGCCTCATTTATCTATAAGTGTGTTTCTTTTGTGATAATCGTTTTGTAATATAATCTTTTTTGCAGGGTTACCTTTTTACCAATAGGGGGTGACATTGAGACAATCCCATCCACCAGCGTTACTTAAGGGATACAGAACAGAATGTACAGAACAGTGAGAACATTACCTCATCATGTTTATCACATTCATGCAGATGCCACCGTGTCACATTCAGGCATCAAAATGATCGAAGAGATTAAAAATTGCGGATTACTGTGTAATGATAGTTTCATCCCATTCAGAAAACATATGATATCACTGGATCCAGTTTTTGTGCAGCAGTTTTCTTTGCAGTGCCACAGATGACTGACAGAAAGGTTTAGGTCTATTGATAGTTTAAAATGTAGCTGAAACATCTGAACCTTTTTTGTCCAAGCAGACCTTTAACCTGCGCGGAGGGGAGCTTTGTGTGGTGGGTGTGTATGGATGGAAAAGATGGAAGCCTCTGCTCACCTGTCACTCAAATAGATTCCCCTTGTCAACAAATCTAGATGAGGAGCCAAGAATACAACCAGAGGAATGTCATTAGATAAACCAACACGTTAACACAAGTGTTAAAAAGACACAAGCCGAGACCTTCAAACCAGTTTCATCTGTCAAGCAGTGGCAGTTTAGTAAAGGACTGGAAAGGGAAGCCTGCTGTCAGTGGTTAAGGAAGTAGAGAGCAGCGCATTTGGTAAAAATACAAGTTACTTCAACTGAAACACAAATTTACTGATATAACAGTTAATGTATGAGCATAGCTTACACAAGCACAGAGAAGTAGCCATTGTGGAGAAAAAATGCTATTTACACTAGTTTAGTGTGCACCACTTGATTTCTTTTACAATTTTTACAATTAAGTCTTTGTTCAAATCATTTAGACAGTTAAATTGTGTTTGTTGCCCCTGCTTGTACATATTGACTTTTAAGTTTAGAGACAAATAATGTTATTTTCCCTCCATGACCAACATGTCATTATATGATCAATCATGAAATCATAACATGGTACATTTAAAGTCACGCTTGAATGGTGAAGCTAATATCTTTCTTTGTACTCTGTACTATCTCTAAATACATGTTATTAAGAAGGTTTCTAATTACATTGAACTTTTTTTGGCAATCAAAACTGCTTTAAAATTCTTAACATGTAGTCAACCATCCATCCATCCATGCATTTCCTATACCGTACCTGCTACATATTCAGGCTGAAAGCTGAAAGTTTGACCCTAGATGGACTCCCTCTTGGACATGTGACATGCAACCATGCACATACATCTTTGGTCAGTTTAGACAAAAATCTTAACATGCATGACTCTGAACTTTGGGAGAAATCTTTAGAGAAAAAAAACTCATGTATGCAGCAGTGAGAACACACAACTCCACACAGAAAGGGGCTTGAGGTCTGAGCTCCTTAGCCGTCATGCTGCCAAAAAGCACATCTCTCTCCAAAGTCTAAAAAATATCTGGAAAAGAAAACATTCAATTAAAAAGTAAATGCATCTTTAAACTTACACTGAATGAATACAGTGTCAATTCCTACCAGTTAGGAAAGCTGATAACTATTTCAATTAGTTCTTATTTATGATATGATGTTGGGTAATTTCATCTTAATGAATAGTTGCATGAAAAAATTTGAATTTGTTTCAATTGGAGTTGACTAAATATACAATTTAATGTTTCACCTTCATGAAAAATGTATTGTTTTATGAATGACTGCCAGAGGTCAGTCCAGGTAATCTCAGCAGTTTTACACCATAACACTGACACACACCCCTGTGGCCGTCCTTCTCACTCAGCTCCCCATATACAGTATCACCCCATTTCCACATGCTCGTATCAACTCATGTCCATGTGGTTCATCCATGAGCTTGTTGTTTAGCCTCATGCTGTGACTTGGATCAAACCATAAAAATTCCATCTCTGTGTATGTGTGTCATGGATGGAGGGGGCTTCATAGAACTGATGCATGTGCACACACTTACAGAATGTTCCACACGAAAATAGACTTGAATGTAAAGACAGAGCCACGAGTCGATAAAGATGGACCACGTATTGAATGGGTAGGGTGTGACGAACCCCGCTGCCCTTTGCTCTAATCACTCTGCTGTTTCCAGTGTCAGAAAAAACTGGTATAGTGGGGTGTTGAAGGTCAAGGCAATGATGACCTAGAATATCAAGTTATAACACATGCTTCTCTCTTTTAAGCTGCAGAGTGTTGATCAGCTCATTGATGCAGTGACATTTCAGCATGCAGGTCAGCTGCTAGGCCGGAGCTAATGTAACACAGCCTGTTGGATAAACAGTTATTGTATGAATAGAACACACAAGACTGTTAGCTTCTGAAAGAATATTCGAAACTGGGATTGTGCTCAGCTAAAAAAAAACACAAAAGCTCCTATTAGCAGCTTTAAAGTGACCCTGGCATGAAATTTGCGTTTTTTGAGGTTTTTGAAAATATATTTTAGTTTCCCCAGCCTGCCTATGTCCCCTAAGGGGTTAAATTATAGATTCGCGTTTCCTTTTTCCCTGGGTGTGTCCGCCTACATGGCGAAGTTAGCATTCACAAATGGGCTGATTGGCAGTTCGGCCTATTTTGCTCCTAGCGCAGCTTGTGACGCCATGACTTCTAGCCAATTACCCCTCTCCACGAACTACGCTCTCCAAGTCCCTCCCTCCGAGATCTACGACAACAAACCGACATCATGGCGTCCCATTTACATCAGAACTGCTCTGTACCTGGTGTACGAAGGACAACAGCAATCTTTTTGTCCTCCCCACTGAAAAGCTTGTGGATGATTTCATTTCTGCAGGAATGTGCCGACCGAACTGACAAAATCTCCCTGCAGCTCCATCTCCTCCTCAGGAGGTTATAACGGTTTCCAGCCACCACGAAAAAACACGAAGTTTCTAATAAACGTCTCTCATCATGTTCGTGTCTTTTATCTCTGAGGGAAACTGATGTTTGGGATTATTCCAGTTTATAATTCTTCCCGTTGTGCGTGAGTGTTCGGCTGCGGACTCAGGTTTGCAGTCGGGCCTTCTTCATCATCATCATCATCACTGTTCTGTACCGCTCCGGTCAGACAAAGACAGATCTAGCGAGCAGAACTAGTGTAATATATCTTTAGTATTAACTGTTAACTGAATTTGGGTCATGGGTGAAGTAAATAATTCAAGGAAACTTGTTGCTGGAAGATGAGGCTCAATACGAACTTCTTCAAGCCTGACGTGCGGCCGCGTTCAACAGAACACAGCAACTCTTTTTTTTTTTTTTTTTTCAAACTCCAACATGAGTGTGTGGAGGGCGCACGTCTGCAGGTTACTGCTGAGTGGATGGGCAAATGTCTCCAGGTAACTCTGTATCCTCCCGCCTGCTCTCCACCCAGAGCACCATGACAACAGAAGTAAGCATGCCTTCTGGTCCCGCCCACCGAACTCGGTCATTGTATGTCGGTGGGAACAGTAGCGCTAACTCGTAGCGCCTGCTTTTCCTTGACAAGGCTGAGTTACGGCGAACGATCCTTTCATACAGTATTCAGGTACTTAGATTCTGACTGAAAGGGACCAAAGCCGGGAACTTCATGCCACTGGCACTTTAAATGTCACTCACTTATTTCTTAAGATTCTTCTAGCTACTTAATTCTGCCTACAAATAGAAACATAACAATAAACAGAGACAACCTCTATGAATAAAGTGAAAAAACAGCCTAACAGAAAAGTTAGATTTGGTGACCATGGCTATTTTGAGGGTAGATTCTGTTGGAAAATAGGAAAATCGTTTTTCTCTTTTAACTAATATGTCAGTGCTCTGGTTTAACAATACATAAATAAGATGGATTGTTATAAATTATTTTTTAATTAATATTTTTTTTTTTTGTTCCATAATTCAATTCTAAAAAATTCATATCTTTTTATTTTTCTTTTCTCTACCCACCCACCCAATTAAATTATCTATCTCTCACTCCATTTATTTTTACCAAATTATTCATTTAATTTAATTCTGTTTAATTAGAATAGCATTTCTTTTAAAACCTGGAAAATTGTGGCTCTCTTAGTTATTTTTCTTAATTCCATTTTTTTTTTTTTTCCCCCATTCAATTTTCCCTAAATCCCACTCTTTTCTATCCTCCCTCTTACACCCCTCTCTAACTCTATTCCATCTAACACCTATAATTCTCACAATACTCATTAATGTAGTCAGGTGTGTTAAGCAGGGTTACATTAAAACCTGGAAGATTGTGGCTGACTTGAGCCCTGGACTCAAGTCAATGTTCCCCCCACCCCCCCGGGGCCTCTGGCCTGCGAGCAGCTAAATACAACTCTGCTCTGCGCCGACCCGAGCAGAACTTGCGACAACAGAAACCACTGTACAGTACTCAGGTCCCCTGTCCACCGAGCTGCTTCCAGCGCTGATTAGAACCAGACTACCAGCGCTAATTTGAAGAAAACATTTCTTTAGCTTCACACCACCTAAACACGGCGTCCTGGCTCTCATAACCAACTCTTTGCTGGACCAGAGTGATTCACGTAGCTTGCGCTGCCTGGGCGCCGGGTGAAGCATCACTGCTTCAGGCTCAATAATCACTTGTCACGTCCGCAAAAAGTAAATAAAAGTTAGTATTCTTACCTGCTACTCGCCAACACCAGTGAAAAAGATAATCCACGGCATATTTACCCGCAAATCGCGGGTAAAACGTCCCGCTTCAGGAAATACAGGACTTTGCTCTGAGCAGGCAGAGGGAGACGAGGTGCTGCTACCAACGCAGCAAAGTAGCATCAGCAAGCTAGTAAAAGCTTAGAAATATATCCAGGAATCAAAATAGAAGAAAGACAGGTAGAGAAGCCGTCTGTGTGCTGTGGGGGTGTAAGGGGGGTTGAACACGACAGTGAAAGGGCGCCACTAGGGGGAGCCCCGAGCTGAAGTTACTGAGTGCTGCTTTAATTTTCTCCAACCTGTTCTGAAACATCTGAAAAATCTGTTTTCCAAAAGTTAAAATTAGTCTTCTGCTCTCAGTTCTTTCATTAGCATTGTTGGTTTGTGAATGCTGTTTTTTAAGCCATTTGAATAAAACATTGAATCTAAGGAATGATCCTTGACAGAATTATGTTTCTTGGGGGATAAATATAATTCTTTTTACTAGTTGTAAATGATTTTTCAAAGTATGCAAGCACAATGATCACAAGGAATGTATCTAGTAGCTAACAAGACCATGATGACTTGTGGGAAAAATTTACTGACTTGGCTGATCATGAAGTTGTCATTCTTTGATTTGGAGCCAGAGATGTTTTGGAGCCAGTGCCCGACAGCTGATGGCTTTGTCCATTTATACAGTCTAAGAGTGTGCAAGGACTCAGCCAACTTTTACACAAGATAAAAGGTTTTTTCATTCTAGCCCACTTTTTAACATGGCATGTCATGGCCATTTGAGTCAATGTGTGAGGAACGCACATTGTCCATAAATGCCCCAGAAAGCACTGTGCATGGTGATGATCATATTATAAAGCAACTGGTGCAAAAAACCAGAAAACCACAAACATCTGAGGGTTACACAGAAATATTATTGGTCCTACATAAACTTTTAGGCATGTTGTAAAGTAGCGCATTAGAAAATATGAGATTGGACTAAATCAGCAATTCTCTCAATTCAAAAGAAAAATCTTTTTCATAAACATGGCCACACCTCAATAAAGAGCGATAAGAGAGTTTACCAAGTTAAAAAGTAGGCCTATTACTGAAGAGCTCCAGGTAGTTTTGTCTTTTAATTTTCCTGTTGGCAACTTCTACACTGTTTATTACAGCCCTTCATACCACCTGTGGAAGACTTGTCCTGTTTTATTTGTTTCAAACTTAACACTGAAAGCAAACCTGCTGAAGCTCCATTTCAGAACATTTTTCCGTGTTCCTCTCATGTTAAAAGAGGCCCTGCAGACCCATTTTCAGCACACTTGCATCCTGTTATGCCAGTGGTTGTGTAACCCACCAAGATCAGCTCCTCTTACCTTCCAAAACAGAGTTTTATTGTTATGTTTCCATCATCACTTTGGCATCAGACCCAGGTTTTACATAAAAACTCTCAAGGTTATTAGACTTAACTTTTTCACAGCCTTCTAGAAAGCATTGTTCAGCTGCCGTGCAGCACACACACATGCACAAAGACGTGTGAGCCATGCGTGGAGAACTGAAGGTACTTGTTAAGGCAATGTACTTCTTAAATTAACTTACTGATTCACTCAACTCGTCAAATTACATTTTGTTCCAACTTCATATTGAGATAGATGCCACACTGAAATGTGGGTTTTATTGATAACATCAGGCCAATAATTAGCAATGTAAAATGACCGTTTGTAATCTAATTACAGAAAACACATCAACAGAGGGCCTATCATAGTTGTTGACAACAATAAGGGTAGTGTGGAAGCAGTGGAAATAACACACCAGCCAACACAAGCGTTATTGTCTGTGCATGTGTGTACATGTATGAAAATAGCTATGTACTGTACATGAATATAGTCTCATTTGAGCATGTTTATCAGTTTCAGAGACCACACCCAACATTTTCTATACTTATTTTAATCTCAAACTTAACATAACTTCAGTTTGATAAGGTTTTTGTAAACATCTCAATTAAAACAAAGTGAGATTTAATCATTAGAAATTAATTTGTTACGTTAAGGGGTTACCTGGTTTTATTCAGGAAAAGATCTTTGCTTGCTCAGCATCTGCAGCGTGAGAATGTGGCAAGGTACACAACAAGGGCCCTGGCAGGATTTGATCCCCAGACTCCTGGTGAGAGCTAAACATGCTAACCGTTCAGCCGAAGAGATATTTCTGGGGCCAAGTAGTCAGGGTGCTTGATCAATATTGGCCATAGTGACAGAACCCCACACTGTCACAAGACCAGCTGCCATTTTCTGACTTGGTGGGAGGTGAACTCCATTCCATCTGGAAAAGGAGCAAACATGAAGGTAAACTTCACCTGATAAGCCTAAAATTATGTTTTGAACCAGGCTGTAAACATGTTAATTTCTGCTGTGAAGTTGGCCTTTTTTACATGGGAGGCTATGGGGATTTGCTTTGTTTTGGAGCCAGCCCCTAGCAGATCAAGAAAGAACTACAAATTAAACTTAACTTCCGGGCTTCACACTTTTCCACTGGAGTTTGCCCAATGGTTTTCCACCAAGAAAAAGCTTCTGGGATGCCGCTGGGCAGTGACGGATAAAGAAATGTGCTCAGAGTGTGCCATCAAAACGAGTACGAAATACATGTTTTTGAGGTCGAAAAGTTACGCTGTGGGTCTTTAAAGTCTACATAGAAGAACTTTCTCTTCTATTCTTTTTGTTGTAAAGAAGAAAACAATTTTGAGGAAAACAAACCTCATTACATCTAATTTGTGGTTGGAAGAGGTGATTAATACACTTAGAAAAGATAAGATACGCTCGAAGACAAGCTTCTGCAATTTAATAAGACCTGGGAACCCTTCATATCATATCTGATAATAGAAATTCATTATCCTAATCCAGTTAGCCCCCCCCCCCCCCCCCCCCCCTTAATGTTTTGGGATGATATTAATGGTGAATAATTATGTTAAATACACACTCAAAAATAGAGGCACCAATTTGTACTAAAAAGGGTGCTTGTCGCTGGGGGTGTTCCTGTTTGAAAGACATTTCTGTACCTTCGGTCCTGGTCCATTTTTGTACCTTATAAAGCTGTATGAGTTAATAAAGTACAATTAAACCAATTAAAGGTGCCATGACATCAAATTTCACTTTTCTGGGTTTTTGGGGTATAATATGATCTGTTGTGCACTGATGAAGCCATGTGAATGTCCAGAGTGAGAATCAAAGTTCCTGTTTATGGTCTGTCAGCTTTGTCTCTCTGCTCAGAAACAGTTGAATCAGACAGCAGGCTATCATTCTATGTAGTTCTATCATTCTACGTAATTTAATTGCTCCAATAAGAGCACACTATCAAGTAAACAGCGCCCCCCTCTCTCTCCTAACGGTCTCATGCACCGTCCGCTCCCCCTCCCCTCCCTGTCTGATTCAGTTGCGTGTATGGAGCTAGTAGTAACTTCTGTGCAGTCAGGTCTGGGTTTTCAAACAAATGGATTTAAAAGAAAACTTCTGCAGTAACACTGAGGGAGGGGGCCACAACCTTGTCATTACCTGTAAGTTTATTTATTTTCTAAATGCTGCCGTGTCTGATAAACGAGCTCACTGTCTGAAGTGCCCATGTTGCTAGCAGTTAGCCTTTAGCAAAGTCCGACTGCAGCTTGACCTAGATTCTCCAAATAAGGTCATAGCCAAATAAGGTGTAGCCAATCAAAATGAAGTCAACGTGGCGTCCAGGTAAAGCTCCATGTCATCACCGGACCCAACTGTATTACTGAGGAAGTGAGGTCTGGCGTTTCAAAACAATTCTCCGCTGTAAAAAATGCAGTTTTTTTCTTTGGAGTATTTACATATGCAGTAATGCCAACAACATAAACTAGTTTTTAACTGCTATGTCATCACTCCTTTAAAAATGATGACTAACAGTCAAAAGAGAGATTATGACAACAATCAAAGATGCTAATAATAAATGAATAATTATATAAATATTATATACAGGCCAAACACATATATAATTATACATATAATTATTACTATGATTACTATGATTATTATGAAAATCATAATATAATAACTATAATTATTCTACTGTTCAGCAGGACTGCTATTTAGTTATGTACAAGCTGCGCACATTTTTCAATGCTGCAGGTACCCTTAGGGTTGAAATGGTACAAATTTGTACTTTATATTACTTTGGACCCTTTTTCATAGTATATAGGTACACTTCTGGCCTCATAAAGACCATAATTGTACTTTTGAGAGAACATTTATAAAAAATGTACCTACAGGCACAGAAATGTTCCTGTCTCGTACCTCAATTTCTGAGTGTGTAGGAACTTGTGTTAGTGAGTTGGTGGGTGGGGAGATGATTTCTATTCTTGTTCTTGTTTGTAATTATTATTATTAGTGTTACTTTCCCTAATAAGAAATGTATTTTGTAAACTATAATTATTATAATTGGTTTAAGCTTTGTATATTTTGGACCATGTTTATTTAATGTTTTCTTTTGTTTCTGTATTGATCTTGTTTTGTTTTTTTATGTGAAATGAGTTTGGATTGTTTGTACACACTGTACTTTCAAAATGTTGCTCAATTGAAGAACTCTATTTTTCATCTCTACGAGGACAAAAAGTTAAGTTCTTGGTGAATGCAATGGTCAGTTGCCATGAAGTCAAGTATTTTCCACCTGTAGCTTTCTGCTACTGTGAGTGGCCTCCATGCACTGACCTCTGTGTGTGAGACATTTCAGTTCATCAACATGTTTTTACAAAGTTCAGCAAACAGTGGAAATCATTTCATCCCAGAGTCAAGTTTCCAACTCTGTTGATTGGAGCTGCAGTCAATAATAACAGCAAGGACTGCAGAGTCCTTTAACCCGCTGATTGTAGCCTTTTCCACTGAGGAGAAAAGCCTGATGACAATGGATGTTAGCAGTTTCTCTTGTGGGGATAATAGACTTCATTGTGAGCTCAAGTCCTGACCTCTGTGTTGTATTTGAGCACACAAACAAAACTTCCCTTCACACACAGACATGGCAAGTCAAAAAGGTGGATCTAAGCATCAAAGCATTCCAGAGACAAGCTGGAGAATCTCAGGTCTAAAGCAGATGATTAAATCACCCTCTCACTAGCAGACAAAGGACACTGCTGTGCACTGACCAGTTTAACATGTTTGTGCTAAAATAAGATAATTAAATTCACAGTATTATGTAACTATTGCTTTTCATAAGGGTATGATATGCTAAAAATAAGGGGGGGGAATAAAATTTTTCTCGTCTATATTTGTCTGAGTTGATCAGAAGTAAGGAGCATTATGAACTGAAAAAAAAACTCTACCTCAGTAATTTACAGTAAGTGATATTCTGCTTTTAACCAAGACCAAAAACCCCAAAAGCTCATTATATCTTAACGAAGTAACAGAGGAACTTCTTTTTTTTTATTTTAAACAAAATCATGACAGAATTCCTGTCAGTCTGAAGCATAACACTCACTTTTTGTACCACAGATAGCATCTGTTAAGCTGCTGTCCAGCTTTGTGCACACTAAAAAGTACAGTGAGTTTGGCTCCCTCTTCTCATTTTATTCAGACATGTTTTTAGTCACACCGGTAGCATAAAATAATATCCTCATGCTAGAACAGTTCTCTTGTTCCAAAGAAGTACATGGTATGTGGAAGGGAACATCTTGGCAACATGACACAGTTGGTGTATTTTAGTTTAAAGAATCAGTGGTAAGCCAATATCCCTATAAAATCTAATGAATACTGCCTGCTTCAAAACACTGGATCCAACTTGTGCTTTTAAATTTACCTGAGAGGGAGCTTACACAATCACTATGATGACACCATCACAGGTTACCCTGAGGAAGTGGAAGACCTACAGTTCTTTCAAAGAGTTGCCGCCTCAGTTCCCAACCAGTGATTTCAAATTATATAAGCAGGATTGTATGTTTCTTGCTGACTAACCTGTTTAAACCAGCCAAGAAGCGGTTAAATCCAGGTTGCCACTGTTTTGCTGTAGGCGGTTCTCGAACACAGGATCACTGTTTCACTCAACAGGAATTTAAAGTTCACAGTCAAGAAGAAAACATACCAGATAACTTAAAACGGTACCACAACTCAGACATTTAAACACTCAGATGTCAAGCAGATTTAAACACAACTGCCGCCCAAATCATAGAACTGAGTCCATGGAAGCACACACTGTCAAAAAACACAGGTACTGTTAATTAAAATGAGCCATACTGCTTTCCTTTAAATTAAATTTGTCACGGACAGATCTGCGCTTTAATTTTTTATTTTTTTTTCAAGATGACAGGTAGACCTGCATTCTTATTTTAGAAACAACACAAATCTTGTGATGTGTTTTTCAGCACTGATTGTCTAAAAAATCCAAAGCAGTCTGCTACAAGACAATTGTACTGAGCATGCTCAATAAAAACACAAAAGAGAGATGATGGATTAAAAGATATAGAAAAGTAATCAGCTGTAATGCGTGCTTGTGAAGAGACATGCATATTTTGTTGTAAAGCTTATCACCATGCGAACACCTATCATACGGTACGTGACTGTTAGTGAGTAAAGATGAGAGCTATACGTGACACAGCCATTAATCCTGTTATGTAACACAGCTGCATGACCTCAACCAGCAACAACCTCCCATGCAGTGTTAAAGCATCAACTGTCTCTGCCATGATGCAGAACATGTGAACTGCCATGTCTCATCCCCACCAATCCCAAAGCTTTGACCTTAATATATCCATCAGCTGACAGCTCCTCTGACCAGTGAGGAGCTGCTTGTTAATGGTTCCCAAACCTGCAGTGGTAATAAATTTTCAGGTGCTGAGTGTCCTGGCAGCTGAAACTGGATGAAGTGCTGCAGTTTACGATCAGCATCCACATGGAGCACCACATGCTTCAGCAACGCCTCTTACAAAACCGAGTCTCTCGGATATCCATCCACACCTGTCTTCAAATGTTCCCTCCAAAATTAACCTGCACTGACCTGATTTGTGTCAGTAAAGAGTAGATGGGGGTTGCTGCCAAGGAAAGATTAGATGCGGCGATTTGGGGGGCCGGAGGAATGACATGGGGGGATTAGAAACTAAGAGGTATCATTCAACTATGAATTCTCTTTATAGCAGCCTTGGGTGTGGAGCTCTGGGACAGCTACTGGTGTAACTGGAACTTTATCAGATGCAGTGATGCAGCCATGACAGAAAAGGAAATGAGGAAAAGGGTGCTGACAGAGATTGTGGTAAACAGAGTGGTGCAGCTGTTTGTTTGCACACGTGTGGCAACACTTCTGTTTAATATAAGCCAAGTTAAAAGAAATGCTTTTCTGTGTACACTGAATACAAACTCCATAAAGATGCAGGTACTACCAGCTGACACAGTGAAAATACATTATTAGTTATGTAGTGTAACCAGCACGGAGCTTGATTCTTCGCTTCTCCTGACTCAGCAGCTGGAAGTCTAGCAATGTAAAACTCCAGGAAAGTCTCTGATTAACTCCAGAGCACCAAAAAATGTCAAAGGTCTACCTAAAGTGTTGAACATATAGCGTCCAAACTTTGTATTCAGTATGTCTTGCATGCTGTGGTATGACAGAAGTTGAAATTCTTCGACAGGCTGAGGAAGTAGTAAGAAATTCTAAAAAAAAAAAAAAACGAGCACAGAAACATGAATGTGATTCAAACCTGCTTCCATGGGGCAATAATGTCCTGTAGTTTCCATGTGGCTGGGATAAAGACACAAGAAAATAAAGGTCAGACATTAAAGGTTGAATATGAAATACAGACAGAACAGCGACATCGTGTGTGTCTAGGTTGTAGTTACAATGGCAGAAACACAACTCCAGCTGTTTGGTTGCAGCAGCCTGCAACATGTCCAACAAGTATTGCAGAGGAGTTTCTAACTGACAGCTAACGTTAACCACATTAGCAAACAAGTTAGCTTACTGATCCAGTCGCCATTTCCGCATTTTGATGCCGTGGAAAACATTTATGTGGGTCCATTTAGTGCAGGCTTCACCTAAATTTACTCCAGTTTTTGCTCTTCTCAGGTCACTCCTCTTCTGAGACAGATAATATCTCTGTGGCTCTAAAGCAGCTGCTTGACGTGCCGACTCCACTGTTCCCCCCTGTGCCAGCCTAACTGTGCCCAACATACTATCGCCACACAGATCGCATTTGGCAACCTGCAATGGCGGCATGTATTGGCTTGTAGATGTAAACATGACGCCATTGTCAAACCCGTTAAAATTTATTTTATATTTATTTTAAGGCTGAATATAATTTTTTTTTAAAGGAGTGATGACATAGCAGTTAAAAACTAGTTTATGTTGTTGGCATTACTGCATATGTAAATACTCCAAAGAAAAAAATGGCATTTTTTACAACGGAGTATTGTTTTGAAATGCCAGACCTCACTTCCTCAGTAATGCAGTTGGGTCCGGTGATGATATGGAGCTTTACCCGGAGACCACGTTGACTTCATTTTGATTGGCTACACCTTATTTGGCTATGACCTTATTTGGAGAATCTAGGTCAAGCTGCGGTCAGAGTTTGCTAAAGGCTAACTGCTAGCAACATGGGCACTTCAGACAGTGTGAGCTACGTTTATCAGACAAGACAGCATTTAGAAAATAAATAAACTTACAGGTAATGACAAGGTTGTGGCCCCCTCCCTCAGTGTTGCTGCAGAAGTTTGCTTTTAAATCCATTTGTTTGAAAATCCAGACCTGACTGCACAGAAGTTACTACTAGCTCCATACACGAAGCTGAATCAGACAGGGAGGGGAGGGGGGAGCGGACGGTGCATAGACCGTTAGGAGAGAGAGGGGGGGGCGCTGTTTACTTGATAGTGTGCTCTTATTGGAGCAATTAAATTACGTAGAATGATAGGACTACGTAGAATGATAGCCTGCTGTCTGATTCAACTGTTTCTGAGCAGAGAGACAAAGCTGACAGACCATAAACAGGAACTTTGATTCTCACTCTGGACGTTCACATGGCCTCATCAGTGCACAACAGATCATATTATACACCCAAAAACCCAGAAAAGTGAAATTTGATGTCATGGCACCTTTAAGTTAATGTTGTTCTTTCATTCTGCAACCCTCAAACGACTCGTGGTGGTATTTTTTTTTTTTTTTTTTTAAACAGCTTTTAATAAAAAATATTCCATATTCAACCTTTAACTCTAAAGTCTGGAAATTTCATAAAAGAGCCCAAAGTAGGGAAATTGCCTTTTTTTCTTCTTATTTTTGTTTGTTTGTTTGTTTGTTTCTAGAAGATACTGTGTCAGGAAAATATTAACTAAGCCATTGTTTTATCAGCCAAAGTTTTACATAGCCCTCCAATATTTCAGCAAATGAGCTTTTTCTTTTATCAGTTAAAATCAACTTTATTTATAAAGAACATCTTAAAGCCAGAGGGCTACCAGAATGCTTTACAACAAAAATATAATAAAACAGTTGGACAACTCAAGTACATATAAAAAAATAACCATATAAGAATAGAATAAAAACTAGAGCAAAAAAATAAATAATAATAAAACATAAAATTACACACAAACCCAAAGCCAATTATTGAATATAATCTAGACTAGTCTTGAAATACCAGTTAGAAAGAGTTTTAAGGAGGCTTTTAAAATCGGGCAGCCCTGGAGGGCGAGCTTGTTCCTATAGGAGCTCGAACAGCAAAAGAAAAAAAAATTGGCCTGAATCTAGGTACAGCTAAGAGTCCCTGGTCAGAAATTCTCAGTTAGGTATGTGGCACAGGAGGACACCAAACACTGATCAAATATGCTGGAGCAAAACAATTTAAAAGCTAATGATAAAATCTTAAAATCAATCCTCTGCTTGCAGGGAAGGACTGGATTAATGTGATCAAAACTGTACCTTTTCCCCTGGAAAAGATGCTTCTTCATTACAAAACAGAGCTACTAACAAGATTAAATCAACTGTTCTGCTTTTATTCTGTTTTCATTCTTCCAGCTGAAAAACATTGTACATAAAAAAACAAGAAAAGCAAAAGAAAAATCTATTTTTTGTCAGTTTGGGGTGAAAAAAGATCAACCATATGACAATCAGCAGATGAGGTCAAGTTGAAAACTGTTTTGTAAGGTACAGGAAAAAGACTTTGGTACAAAGAAGGAAAAACAGAAGAGGAAACTAAGTGTCAAGTCATGTAACAACTTAGAGCTCTTGTTTACACCTGAAAAGTTGCTCATGTGGTCCCAAGTCATGCCTTTGGGGTAGCATATGTCAAGGCCGAACAAGTTGGGAAAAGTGATCCCTTCTTTTAGAATGCCGAAGCCTTCGTTCAGCTAAACTCTGAGACAAAACAGGAGAGGAGTAACAGGTTACAGGAAATGAACGTGGACAACCTGCCAAAGCTTTCCCACAAATCTTCTCCGCAATCATTTGTTGTCATTAATAAATTAAATCCAGCACTTAAAACTCTTTAACAGATTAAGTGCTTCCATTTTTCATTTAAGAGAGACTCTCTGTAAACACCTTTTATGCACTAAAGCAGCAATCTCTGGAACCCCTAATGTGAGAGATAACTCTATAAGGGCAACAAAGACGAGAGGATGCAGCATTTAAAAGGCAGGGAGTGAGTCTGTAATTCCCAAACCACTGCCTATTTCCAGCTCAAGCTCCCACAGTCGCTGGTATTCTCACAAGCATTCCCCACCATTACAGACAGGAAATCAGTAGCTCAGTGTCCCTGCTCTGCTCATACAGAGGCTCAGTAAAAACTGCGCTCATCAAAACCATGATGGGATAAAAACAACATTCTCAGGCTGTGGATTCTGATTAACAAAGGCAGCAGTCTGAGCTCAGATCCAATGCTTTCATATGGGATTTATTGGGAAAAGCTTTTCAACTAGGTGTCATCTCATTAATAGGAATTTCTTTAAATGTGTTGAAATACAACTGATGAATAAAGGCAAAATCTCTGATTTAAGTCTCAACTGTCCTATTGGAAAGAGGATGTTGATGTGCAGTGCAGATTGTCAAGTGATATTTCCTGCTAGGTTTGTGTGACAGTTGACAGGGTTAAGATAGTTGTGGTTTACCACGTCACCGAGCTTCATGCTCAAGCATCTATTTAGGTTTTTTCACTGACTCTGCATTTTTATGTGCTTTGTGATGAAATATCTGGAAAAAAAAAAAAAACCCTGCAAGTTTTATAAAAGATAGCCAGTAGTTTTGGTTTGAGAAAGAAAAAATTAACAGGAAGTAGTTTGAGGATGTGTCAAAACCAGAAGTGGTTTTAAGAGGAAAAAAAACCAAAACCTTTAAATAAAATTAGAATTAACTTAAAAGCAATGCAAATAACGTAATATACATATATATATGTGTGTGTGTGTGTGTGTGTATATATATATATATATATATATATATACAGTATATATATATATATATATATATATATATATATATATATATATATACACATTTTAAGAGAAACCAAAAAAAAGTAACACAGCAAAGATGTTGGGAATAAAACAAAAGCTACCACAAACTATATGACTCTAAAAATCAGTTAACCAGAGCAAGCAATACATCATTTTACACCATTTTCTGCAACATGTCCATTACTTTGTTGAGATAACTGGTTCGTTTGCATAAGAACTGCTCTTTGGTGTCAGTGCTGCAGCACATAACAGCTGTTTCTGAAAAAAAATAGATGACCATGGAGGGCCAGGGAACGATGATGGAACAGGATCAAGTCACAAGACTTTTGGAGGTGCTGTTTTAATTAAAAAGCCAGTTAAAGCCTTTCCCACTGTGTGTATCAGCAGGTTAATCATAAAAGCTCTTAATGGCTGAAACATTTAACCTCTGCTTCCCAGAGGACAGGCATGTCACTATGACAACATGAAGAAATGGCACTTTAACTCCACCACAGAAGTCAGACCATCACAGCAGGACAGAAAGTAAGCCTCCAGGTGTCTTGTGGACAGATTGATAGATTAATGGCTTCTTGTCTGATTTGTCTGTAGTTGTTACAGAGCCACAGAGTGAGACTTTATGGTAAATAAATATCTAATTCTGTAAAGAAAACATGAACTGAATAGAATAGAATAGAACTTTTACACGTTAAAGACATAAACAACACTAAATTAAAATAAAAGAGGAGCTCAAATACTGATGAAAAAGACAAATAAGTAAATATTCATTCTTTCATTCATTTTCTGTCCATATTCATATCTGGAGTCCATATTTTCTGTTCTGCTTAGTCCAATTCAGGGATGCGGGGGTCACCGGAACCTATCCCAGCAATATCAGGTGAGAGGCAGGGTACACCCTGGACAGGTCGCCAGTCTATCGCAGGGCCAACAAAGAAAGAAAGACATCTATTTGTGCACACATGGGGAGAATTTAGGGTGATCAATTAACCTAACATGCATGTCTTACATGCATATTGGGCTCCTGGGGCCCCCTGGGCGCTATCATCCCGTGGTATTAATCACTAGTTTTCTTTCCCCCTCACTCTGTATTGCTGATGTTCTTGTGACTCATGACATCTTATCTGTCTGTGTATAAAAGCTCCAATTCATTGTAAGCTTTGCTTTTCTTGAAGATGTTACAGGTGGTGATTTGTGTTGTTACAGGTGCAGCAACATACTAATTAAAAATAAAGCATAATGTATAGATATCACAAGGAGCTTTATATCCATAAAGCTTATCTTGGCTAAAGCAAATGCTGTTTTGCACAACACAGCAGCCAGAGCACCATTCTGCTGTTATGATGTGATGCTGGACAGGACATGTTAGAAAAACAAAAAAATAAGAGCGAGACAGAGAGAGAGAGAGAGAGAGAGAGAGAGAGAGAGAGAGAACAGATGGGCCTTTAGCCTGGATCTAGATAAACTAAAGTGTTTCATCTGATCTGAGGCTTTCTGGGGTTTTTTTCCTGATCTGTGGAGCATTGAAGCTAAATGCAGCTTCTCTAGTCTGGTTCTGACTCTGGGAACTGATAAAAGACCAGATCCAGATGACCTGAGAGGTCTGGTAAGTTCATACTGGGTCAGGAGGTCACAGATGTATCATTCAGGGCAGATTAAATCTTTTGTCAATGTTGGTATCAGTTGGCACAGGAACAAATGAAACATTTCTCTATTTCTAGAGAACACAAGTTATACTCTCTCAAAATGAATTCAAGCCTTTGAAAATGAAGGGTAACCACTAAGTCCTGACAGATCAGCCCTATGTGAAGTACCAGGGTATTCAGCACATAATTCTGTATTACAGTGTAAGGAGAAAGTCAACTAACTGATTCGATAAGAGGACCCTGCGGTAAAAGAACTTTCTCAAAATATCTATTTTTATATTATTGGCAGACACATCCTTGTATATTTCCTTCGTTAATCAGTCTTCACATCACCTTTGGTCAATATGTAATCTTGCTCATGATACACTTTTTGACTAATTTGATTGGTTGTTTTTTACTTAGTGTCTTTTATCATCTAAAAGTGACATTTTATCTCACCAGGTAAGATCCCACCTTTTATAGTCCATCCTCAGATCACTGCTTCATAACTGCAGACCCACATCAAACAAAAAAGAACCCTCATGGCCTTATGAGTTGCTAAAATACAAAAAGGCATAATCTTTTTCATGTTAGAACAGCCCTCAGTCCATATTTATGATCCAGTTGGCCATAAACACAGATAACCTACATATATTATTGCCAGTCAACATAATTGGGTAACTCAATAACTGACTGAAGTTATTGCTTCTGACCTGCAGCAGGAAGACCCTCCCTGTTATTGAGTAAATGTAAAGAAAGCACTTCATATTTCGCCTCACAACTGGATTCACACATTCAGGGTCACCTAAAAACATGAGGGTGAACTTTATTACTTTTAATTGTTGTATAAGTGAATGAACAGAAATTCCTGATGACAGAGGACAATCTTTGGAATAAAGTTAATCATTCTTTGGAAACTAATAAATAACATTGTAACTTTTATTCTTTAAAAAAAAAAAAGATTATAATTACTAATTATCCTTATAATTAGTAGCAAATAGGTTTTTTTTTTATAAAAAAAAATCTAATTGTTAAATCTGCATACTGAAAAAGAATTAAATAGTAATCTTTGCCAATTAATCCTTTTCTTCCTTTTTGCTTGTTTGGGGGATAACACAGTTTAAGTGTAATAAATAAAAGTGTAATAAATTTTTAAAAATTAACCCTACAGGAAAAAAGAAAGAAAAGAAACTTTGAGCCCATAAATAGAAAAATAAATAGGCTTTGAATCCAGAGATAAGCAGCTTTACAGCAAATCCCAACAAAATGGGGGCCATAGGGAGATAGGGAGGAAAAAAAGTGTGATTAAGAGACACAGAACATGGTGTCCTACATCACTGACACAGCAGGTTAAAGGGCTGACAGACAGACGCGGCTGCTGCAGATGCAACCATTAGCCAGAATTTCAAATTTAACTTCAAAGATTTCAAGAATATTCAAAAATGTTTTGCTAATACTGATATAGAAATCTATTATTTGAGGAGTGAAGAGTTTTCAGTGGCAACAGATAAAAATGGATGTTGCTGATGGCGCTTCAGGGCGGGAATGTCCAGGATCTGAGACAGCGTGTTCTCTGCAGTCTGCACATTTAACGGCAGTCACAACAGTGGCTCCCCGTGCAGAAGCCAACCCAGAGTCAACCCCCCCATTCAGCACATGCTTCAGCCAGGCACGTGCACGCCGACATCTCTTGTGTTTGACTCCGCCAGGGATGCTTTTAGGTGACCTGATGTGGTCGCTGCATCTGAACTGCAAAGTCATCTGGACCTGCTGTTCCTTGTTTGTTTTTGTTTTTTTGTTGTTATATTTGAGTTTTGAGTTTGAGTTTTTTGTTTTTTTGCGTAATGGATGACACCCAAGAAATATTTTGTTTTTATATATCAGAATTAGTAGTAGTAACCTTTTTTTCTGTGCACCTGCTGTAATAATACAGTAGTGTGTTTACTGAGTGTATTCTGGGATGTCTTAAGCTGCTATTATAGACATTTCCTGTTTCCACACAACTTCAGTAATTTTTTTTTCCTTATTTTTGTTATGAGACAGATAGGGAAAATAAGAGTTAAAAATCAAACTGGATTTAGAGAAGGAGGATTCAGAAGACATGAAATCTGATCACATATCTGTTAGAACTGAGCTTTGCATGTGCATGTCTTAAATGTAGAGACAAACATTTGTTTCCATGGCACTGTTTCTTCTTTGTCATCTCCAGCCAGTAGCTGCACACTCATCATGCACTCACGTGGACATGAACTTTCTCTGTTTTTTTTTTTTTTCCTTTTCTTAAAATAGCCAAATAGAAGCCAAAAAGGTTCAGAACTGAAAGCAACTAAATTTCTTGACCTGACTGAAGGTGAACCTGAACTTATTTGTGGTGCATTTCACTTATCCGCTCAAAGAAGAAAACACAAAGCAAAAACCCTAGAAAAAAAAGAATTATGCGCAGAAGAGGTTTGTTCTTAAATTTATTTTAAACACAAAGCAGCGGCAAAACATGAAATGTCCTTACAGCCATGAGAAGCCCCGTTAAGCTCAGGTACCCCCCATATGGAACACATTCAGTACTTACTGATACAAAATAAAAACTACTTCATAGCTTTACATTCATCAACCAATATTTCCTCATGATTGTGCGCCTTGTTTTAAACAAATATACATGAACCCCCCTCCCCAGATACAGTACAATGATTTTTAATGCACGCACAAGTTTACAATATTAATCATAAGTGCTCTTTTTAGATGACAGTGAATGTATAAAAGGAAACAATCAGAGGATGAGCATCACAGTCCTGTTAGAGCCTCCTGCAGCTTTGAATTCAACCCAAAGCTTCCTTCACAAACAAAACATCTACAAAAACTTCACTCAGCTTCATTCCATTTTTACTTTTTAGACCATTTGAGCATCTCTTTGTTGATATACACACTGATCCTCCCATCCGCATTCCCCACCAATGACCTTATCCCCACCCTTTTGTCTCCGTGGCCCAGAACCAGGCCGATTACTATGACGCGTCACCGGTTAACCAATAAGCGCTCTTGGTTAGGGGTTGTGTCCTCACGCTGGCATCACCGAGACGCTGAAGTGAGAGGTTTTACCCAGTGACGTGCTAGGGTTGGTGAACGGGGAGGGCGTTGGGGAGGGGCTTGTGGCGTGGGCAGAGGGGGCACGTGGTGCCCAATGAGTTCTAGGACTGTCACAGGGCATCACATCAGCCTGTGAGCAGCCATGTGCACGTTCTAAACCCCTCGTCCTACAAAAGGGAGACACTTTACAGAAAAGCAACTGCCAATTTCACTAAAGTATGCTTGAATTTAGATCCAGATGACCATATAAAGAGGTTGTAAGATATTCAAGGGGTTATTGAGGATCAAACGTAAATTCCTCCATTGTTATTCCCTAGAAGCTCACACTATAATCTGAGATTGACAACAAAGCAGTACCTCTTGGATCTAGAGATTTATTCATGCCCACCTTTCTTCTAACATGCATGCTGCCATCATTTAAAAAAAAAAAATATAAAAAAAGTAGAAAAAAAGCTGTCTCACTCAGGAGACAGAACGCGTGCAACAGCCTAACCACATCCTGTTGTGTGCAGACGACACCACAGACTTTTCTGATGCAGGAAATATTTCAGCTCTGCAGCGTGTGCCAACCTCAGGACTGTTTGAGCCCAACTCGGAGATTGTTTCGACTCAAAACATCAAAGCATCCACTGTACATCTCTTTCAAAATATTCACAGCTTTATTAAATCATTACAAAAGAAAGTGATACATTCATTCATCATTTAAAAACAAGACTCATGAATTTTCTTTGATTAAAAGATCTGCACACACATGCATTTCAGTAAAGTTAAATGTTTGCATTATTAGTAGATCCTGCATGAAAGGTTCTTATCAACATAATCACACAAACGAGACTTTATAGATTATTGTTAAAACAAGGAAATCACAAAAAAAAAAAAAAAAAGTGAGTAGTTCAAAGTCCCTTTGCAGATCCACGGTTGCATTTTAAAAGGTTTCAGCAGTTTTGTGCAAATTTTCACCTGACAGATACAGTTCACATGTATACATTTATTGACGACTGAATACAGGTACTGATCTGTTCAGAGGGGTCTGAAAAGTTCTCTTGGAGAAAAACAAAAATCCTAAAGAAGAAAGGGTAAATCTAACTTTTCATCCCCCTTTAACTACAATGTGGGTCTGCCATCACTTCATTACAAGGTACAGCTCAGATGCAGTCAGCCTCCCTTAAAGGGTTTATTGTTCCTTTACTTGAACCCCTATATTTCACAGTTGAGGTTTTTAACCTTTTATAGCTAAAACAGTATTGATGGCTTCTTGCTAGCATGTACCTTTATAATAACTAATGTTCAGACCCAGTTGGCAGTCAGCTGGTTTCATATAACCCACCCAAACCAGTCCATAAAACCAGTCCTCTCCACGACCCAGAGTGAGCCACCCCCCCCACAAACCCCTGAAGGCCCTGGTGACAGAAAGTACGGAAAACACGGAGCAGCAGCCCCGGAAGCTCTGCCTGTGGTGTGTGAGGAATCCCAGAAATTCTATGTCTGAGTGTGAGTGTGACTGAGGTGAGAAAAGTGCCATCTGAGAGACATCGCCGTGTCTCCACTTCTGCCTCCTCTTCCTCCGCTTCTCATTGGTTCGTTCATCGTCTCCAGAATCGGAGCAGTCAAGTCTATTCAGGGTGCAGGCTCGGCAGCATGGACCTTCTCCGTCATTTGTTTGGCACTGTAGTAGGACAAGCTCAGACCCATGATGGCCAGCATCATGGCTATCTGGTTGACGGCACGGTCTTGTGGCTGCGTTTGCACCTCACCGGCAACTTGCCTCTGCAGAGACACAAGGGGAGAAAAAAAAAAGCAAAACAAGATAAAGGTCAGAGGTCGGGCTGATTTATTTCTGGGTCAACTGAGATGTTTAACCCTGATTAGTTGGACAGCAAACTTTTGTAACAGTTTGGCCGAAAAGGCATTTCGTTATGAAAACTCCAACACGTGTGACTTCAGCTCTGTGGCTTTCTGCCACGTGACCAAAACTCTGGCAAGAACACACATTAAAAATTTAGGAAGAGAAAATATTTTGGAAATAGAAATGGGGAACACCATGTCCTGCACACGATAGTGTATGAAAAAACTACTGCATTCAAAACGCAAAGAAGTAGGTCATGCCTACAGTAGGTGTTTTCACATGTCCAGCCCCTCCCTGCTCTCTCTGACCCCCTTTAGGGTCTAAAGTGGTGAGATATAAATGTCACCAATTTAGCAGCTCAGACAACTGAGACAGCTGCTCGCACTGCAAGATACAAGTTAAAGACTGAATATCTGATGCTACAGCAGATAAGATGCGACTATTACTGATAGAAGGTGACCTACAAAATGCCAACGTGCCTCACTGTTAGCACCGTGCTCACAGCCACTTGTAGCTTTAAGATGAAGGTGAGGAAGGTGTATACAACATTTTCTGTTGTGCCAATGTGTCAAATATTATGCAACACCCACTCATTTTTCTTTTTCCTGTTCAGCCATGTAAGGGGACACCCCTTTGTTTCCAAATTAGTATAAATACGTGAACAATAACTTCTATACAATAGATGTGACACATGCATGAGCAGTACTCATGAGTGGATTATGACGACGACAGGAGGAACAAAAGAGGTAGAGAGGAAATTATATCACAATGATTAGCGTCACCCCTAATTATGTTGTGATGAAAGCAGATAGTTGGTGGCACAACAGCACGCGGTCGTGTCGGACAAAGCCGTCCAGCTAAGCAAAGAATGAGGACCACGATGACAAGTTGGCTGCAAGTATATGACTTGTAAAAAGTAAAAGTGCATCCTGTGAAGCTTCTTTTACAAGAGTTTTCTAACCATGAGCTTATACTTACATTAGTACTACAGAGGCTCGGTGGGTGGAGATTAGGAGATAATGTGCAAGCACCGAGCATCTGAGATTTATTTCGGCAAGTAGCAGTTTTAAACGTTGTGATTAGTATTCATGCGCAGTTCAGCGCTGATTTGGAAAGTGTGGTTGAGCTTCACAAACCTGGAGGAGGCGGAAGTATCCAGGTGTCAGTCTGCCCAGTCTGATGATCATAGTTGCGGATGTGAGATGGCTTGAAGCCGAGGGAGGTGCAGGGGTTGTTCAAGGCCTACAAAAAAAAAAAAAAAAACAGAATCGGAACATGAAAAATTGTAAAACAGCATTTCTCTTTGAAGAAAGGCATCATGAAAGAGTCTTGCTGAACTTTTGCAGGCTACATTTTAATCCAAACTACCACTTACAAAAGAAGAAAAAAAAAAAACTCCACTTCGCAGAGACTTGCAAGTAAACCAAAACCATCTGCACGAGGAAGGAACATCCCTGGCCTTAAGCCATGGCACAAACCTCACCGAGTACAGATCAAATATGATCGACACGTAGACAAACCCTACATGCTTTCTGGTCCATGGTCCCTGCATGCTCTTTTCCTCTTTGCACACTTTGTTTCACACTTTTAAAAATCGGGAAGACCCCTAATCCGCCTCAACATTCCCCTCAAACCCCCACTGCTGCATTATTAAATTATGTCTAATCCAGAACAACAGAGCCTCCATTCATGCTGCGTCATAAACTGACACAGCAAAGAGAGACCATTTCATAGCTTCACACATCGTTAATCTAATCTTTAAGACACGATCTGGGGATTCTTTACACAACTGGACCATGATGATCCACATCCAAGAAAACCACAGAAAGATGATCGTCCAACTGTGACTAAAAAGGTGCAAAATTTACATTTCTAAATGCATAACTGGGGTGTGTGAGTGGAAAGACAGGAGGAGGATTGTTTTAAAGCATCCAAACACAAACCAAATGTTTGCTTCACACAAAGAACAGGGAAGCCACTTCTATTTAGGGATGCATTTGCACGGAGTTCCAGGAAAACTTAGGAAGATGACTGAGGAGAGGTTAAAACATGTGAAGAATTAATGTGCCAACCTGGTTGAGTTACATCACCTTACGTGAAAAACTTAAGTCAATCCAAGCTTTAAAAGTAACTCCTCGTGTAAAACGTCACTGATGAAAACAGTTGGGGATTTCTCACCTTCCGCAAAAAGGAAGAAAAGACCCGTCCAACTGGCCAGGGGGACCTTCTACTTCCCCTGATACTAAAAATCCTAACAGATGCCAGACCAGGATGAACTTGAACTAGTGAAAGCTTCTGCGCTGCGCTCCGCCTTTTTATACAGCCGTGCTCTAACCCAACCAGATCTTCAGGCTTTCCTACAGCGCACGCCCACTTCTCCAACACATACACACCGCTGTCCGAAAGCATTACTCTCAGTGGGTTGCTTTCCCAAACACACCCCTTCCACCTCCTTCCAAAACAAGAACTGTCGGATATGATTTTCCTCCATCAAGCCAACACAAGGTAAATAGATTAATAGAAAAAACAAAAACACGGCAGGACAACACACTCTCAGAGCTTGCACGTCAACGTATGAGGTTATATAACCATCCTAGTGCGAGAATTTAATCTAAAACTGGGGCAGAAATCTAATAGACCCCATGATGCTCCATGAGGAACATGGAAACACTGGACATCGACTTAACTCATTTGAATTTAGTATTATATAATATAGCTGCAGGACCTAAGCAGTTTTCATTTCACTGAGCACTTAGTCCTATAGAATGAAACCAGGATTGTTTACAATCGCGCAACCTGAGCCCTCAGTATGAGATCCAGGAGGTCTGGAACCATTAAAAAAAAAAAACCTCTGGGTCTGAAGTCATGCTGCCAGCACAGCATAGATCAATTTCTTACAGTTTAGAGCTTCATACATGGAATATGATACAATTCACACCTTTTACAAACAGTACAAAAATCCAGGAACTGAATGACACCAATGAAGACTGCAAGGGAAACCCATAAGTCTGATTAAGAGATTAGGTCCAGTGACACCCAACATGTCGACATCAGCAGCAACAAACCCATACAAGTATTGCTTAATTGATTTAATACTCAAAAAAAATAAAAAGTAAAGAAGGTTTAACGTGTACGATCTGCACATTTCTGCTTGTTAAGATTGCAAGGCAAATATTCAGATGCACAATCATGTTTGATACAACTGAGCCAAAAAGTGGATTTACCTCAAACACAAAGGCTTCTTTACTTGAATTTTCAGCAAAAAACTACGTTTTTCTAGAAGGATTATCCTGGACTACAAAGAAAACATTTGATCCCTTGTGGGGATCTTTGATGAGAAGTATGTGGTGAGTAATAACAGTATTCCTTACATGGCAACGTCTCTGTCCCGTCTTTCTCTGTAAAATAGCTACTGATGTCGATCATCTGAGAGCTTTGCTCATGCTAACATGCAGAAGCTTCACATCAGCTCAGGTATCGCTTGTGGTTAACTCGTAATGGAAACAGCGGCAATGAGCCACACACTGTTCCCTTAACAGTATGTATGACACAAAGCCATCGGTTGTAAGGCCACATGTACATTTACTGAATGGACACCATCTCAGCTTCCTAAAGCCACAAACTGCAGAGATGTTCAGGGGAATGTGCAGATAATTCTGGACGGTTTTCCTCAGTTGCTGGTTGCACATGCACTCTACAAGCGTGAGATTTTCTGCTGGAGATGCGGCATCAGTGTGAAACGCGAGGGAGGGTGAGCAGAGTGGCGTCTGTAGAGCACAAAGTAGAGAGAACATGATGTAAAGTACACCATGGAAATCACTGCTTTAATGGTTCAAACAGAAGTGGGTGAAGCTCCTCCGTGAGTTTGTGTCAATATCAGCACCATGTGTTTGAACTTGACAATGGTGACAGAAGTAGATGGTATGAAGCAGTTAATACTCCAACACATTTGCAGTAAACACTGTGGAAGATTTGCCAATACAAGTTCAGAAAGTATCTCTGATCAATCTTCCAGACATCAAAAAGATTTTCTTCCGGCTGTACCCACAAACCAGGCTCAAACCCTTATCTTCTACTCCTACCCCTAAACGTGGACTTGCACGGTATGCGGTACCCCAAGTGAGCCAGGGAATCCGCGTCCAACAAGCGGCACATATTCTTATTGATGTCTGCTGACATCATCCGATTTGTATTTTTGACACTATGTGGCACCATCACCACAGTGTTGGATTGTGCTCACTTTACATTTGTTTCTGCGATCAGGTTGAAGTAAACATATCCCACATCACATGCCCGATGACTGCATCCAAATGTGGAACTTCAGCAGAAATTCATACAGGAAACAGTGAGTCAAACGGAGATGCTGAAACTTTTCAGCCGAGCTTCCACTTGCTTGCAAGATCTTCAGCGCTCATGGTGCAATCGGACCTGCTTTTCCAAACATGTTGCGCTTTAAATGAGACCAAGAATGTCGATTTAGAAGCCAGGCTGAGTCAGTGTTAGGGAGTGGTCCATGTCAAGGTGAATCACCACTGAAATATTCATCTCCACCTGCAGCCCAACATGAAAATATGAAGGCGTTTCCCATTTGTGCATCGTCTATGACCGCATTTCAATCAAGGTCCTTTGGCAAATGGTATTCATAACAATAATGGCTTTATTAATGAGAATACAGAACTTTTTGCAGATTTTCTCAGTGACAAGAGGCATCTCAGGATCCATCTTGCATCCTCCCTGTATAGCGAGCTTTCACAAGCCAGTCTTATCTTGGCATGGTGTATAAAGTGAAACTGCTGCAATCACGCTGCATCCCTGAAGAAAAAGTTGGACAGAGCAGTTTCTCAGACTTGGGATGCCACTTGGCAGCAACAGCTTCAGAAATGCACATAATAAATGTCACTCTACCATCAAATGAGTCCAGAATGTGGAGTTTGGAAAGTTACATACAGTTTCTTTAAAGCTATCCACCAAACCCAATATGATTCTCACCAGAATGTGTTTAGTTTGAGCCTCAGGAGAGGCAGCGAGCCATCTGACATGTTGGGCTATGACGTGTTCTACATCACTTCCTTCCTTTGATTTACCTGAAGGTTTATTTGCTTTCACTTGAATGTGAACTGAGACCCCCCCCCCGCTTTTCAAGATGACCAGGGGTCCCTTCTTTGGTCCCCACCAGAAAGCCAATGAGCACGCTAGTTTTAAACTGCACTGTCCATGGAAGCAGACTGGGGTTTACCTAGGGCTGGGCGATATGGACCAAAAGTCATATCTCGATATATTTAGGCTGAATATCGATACACGATATATATCTCGATATTTTTATCACAAAGTGAGAGCAAATATTTTGTTCCAGTCGGAGCCAAATATGACATTACAAGTAGTTTAATTTAAACAGTCCGGATGAAATAATGCTCAGCTGTTCAAAGAATGATAAAATGTAAACAGAAATACTGTATAATACTGTATGTAATAATACTCGCACATGCAAGTAAGGAACATTAAACAGAATTAAATGTAACAAACCCTAGAAAGGTCAGCATTTATATACAAAGACAAAACAAACACACATTAAACTCCATATCTTGATATGGGCGATTTGGTCCAATTCCATATCTCATTTGAAAATATATCGATATATTTTTCATATCGATATATCGCCCAGCCCTAGGTTTACCACACAGCAGCAGTGTGAATGCATAGAGACACTCACAGCGAGCCAAATGTAGTGATGGTGGATGCAAGCAGCTGAAAACATCACTTTTCTACATGTTTCAGTTTATTGAACAAGCCAGGTTTGGGTTTAATGGTGTTTGAGGAACACCCAGTCAACAAGTGGAGAGAAATTCTGATATTTATCATATTTGATGAAGACACCTTTTCCATAAGGAAGTTTTTAAATCGCCAAGAGAACTTTTTGAACTTAAAATCCAATTTGTGATTACATAAATGCATTAAAAAAATAGAATAAATATTCCTGCTGTTGATTCAAGCTGAACCAAAAAGCAAAGCTCTTTATTTACTGTGTAAATCTGCATTTCTACCTAATAGTTATGAGCTGTGGGTAGCGACTGAAAGAACAATACAGAAGATGGAAGCCAATGAAATGAGTTTTCTCTGCAGGGTGTCTGGGGTCTCCCTTAGAGATGGGATGGAAAGCTCAGTAATCCGGTAGGGGATCAGAGCAGAGCCGCTGCTCTACCACATGGAGATGATCTGGATGAGGTAGCTCAGGGATCTGGTCTGGATGCCTCCTGACCACGATGGAGAAACTATGTCTCCCAGCTGAACTGAGAACCTCAGGATCCCCCCAGACAAGCTGGAAGAAGCAGCCCTGGAAAGGAGGTCTGGGGCCAACCTCAGATGAGTTGTAAGAAGTGGATGGATGGATTAAATAAGCATGCATTCCTCGTTTATGTGCACTTTGAGCACAAACTAGCAAATCTAAGAAATTGTCCAACAATAAGAGAAGCAGTTTCTATGGTGGAAGGGTACAAAATGTACAGCAGACATGCCAAAGACAACATGTCTGCAATGGGCTCTATGCACGGCTCAATTACTTCCTGAACTTAAAGTAGCTCCTTTGTTTCCCATCTTTCATTACTGGTCTAGCTGATTAATCCAGGTGTGCCTGACCTCAGTAACTGGCCAGACACACCTGGATTAATCAGTTTGTCCAATAATGAGAGACGGGAAACAAAGGAGCTGTCTGAAGTTCAGGAAGTAATGGAGCCGTGCAAAGAGCCCATTGAGGTTGACAAGCAGCAGTTGAGAAAACACATGAACTGAATACACATTACATCCTACTAAAATACTGTTAAAACACTGTTCGCTCAATATAAACACAAGGTATTGATTTAAGTTATCAAAACTACAAAAACATATTTACAACTATGTATCTTAGAAATCTGATCTCGTTATTACCCTATTGAGTCAACAAAAAGATTTGAAAAGAAAAAAAAAAAAAAAAACGTCCATGAAACAAACCATACCAGTCTTTATCACAAATAACTTGCAAAAAAACAAAAAATCAAATAAAGAGAAAAATACCAACATTTTAAGTCAAGTTTTGGTTCAAATCCCTTAAAAAAAAAGTGAAATAAAACACATTAAAAAGTATAAAGTGCATATGGAAGGCAGTCAATCCCATTGTAGCAATAACTTACAGGCAACTCACAGCTGTTCATTTTATAGATGCCTTGCTCTTTAAATTTACCAACATGATTTATACCCTAGTGATAAGCTTATTTTAGTCTAAAAAAGCAGCTAAATGTTGATTTGTGTATAGTTAGAAAATCTCTTTTTTTTTTTTTTTTTTTTGAGGGAAAAAAAAGAAAAAGTACACATGGGATAACGCACACATGACACTGACACATTCAGTGGACAAATTCATGGAAAGCTGAGCATGTGTGGAAAGAAGCTTCAGGAATCTGATTAATCTGTGTTTAGCCATTTCAGACTACTGCTTCCATTTCTAGAAAGTCATTTAATTCCAAAATATAGATAACTGAAACCAAACTGTTTAAGATAACCCAAGGGAGACAAATCTCTTGCCATTGACAAAGGCTCTTAAAAATGGTTGAATTAATCCATCTTTTATCAAATCAGCTGTTCAAAGTAGCCTTTCACACACGCATTGAGACAATTAATATTTTCTGGAACATCATGTACTTTACACCAAACAGCCAATGAAATCCCATCAACACTCCTCTCTTCCCATCTTGGCTCCTCCTCCTCGTGTCACTTTCTGCTCCCCTGTTGAGCCTCATCCCCCTGCAGCGAGCATGGATAATAGCCGTGTACATCTGCGACTGCAGCACAACCACTGACCAAGTCGAAAATCTCCAAACACACAAAAGCCACACAAGATTACATCATCATGGTTAATCTGGCTGTCTAGTCACAGGAGTTGTTCCACCCTGCAGACTGGGCATCTTCCATATTCATGATTATGGTATGTGCTGTCTTAGAGCTGATGTGCTGCACCTATGCTTAAGCTCGATTGACTGTATAAAAGAAGAAAAAAAAAAAAAAACATCTCACAAGTTAATGCTCATTTTAAAAAACTGGTGACTCAAACCCCCAGTCTTCTACTATAACAGCCTTGTGTAACCAGCAAAAGTCCCACCCACTAAACCACAAATATCTTCCAGACTTGTCGAGATCTGAAAACAGTAAAACCTCAGCCTGAATTCATTAGATCACTCAGTTTCCCAAGAAGATTCACTCCCAAATGCATCATCTTATAGCTTGTGATTATTTACAACTGGCCAACAAACCATCCAAGAGGTAAATGGAGAAACACCCCTTTTAAATCACAGCACAGCTCATATAGATAGATTTTCCATTAGCAGCAAGGTGTTGATGACAGTAACACAAGTCACAGCCTCCATTTTGAGCCCCAAACTTTGAAAACAACATGGCTGACTCACGTAACTTGGGATAAAGTTGAGTTTAGATGAGTATCAGAGAGGGGCTTTAAAAAAAAAAATCATTAAAAAAGCCAGATCTCAAGTTAAGTGGTATTAAGTTAAACTGTTTAACAACCTGCTGTAAAGTCACCCACTAAGCCGACAAGAGTGTGAATCCAATTAAAGTAAGAAAAGGTGACCAGAAGGTCTGAACTCTAAATCCAATCTGGGATTAAATCAATAAGAGAATTTAAGAAGGAAAAACACATTTTCCTGCTCATAATCCAATTTAAAGAAATAGTATATTCAAATGTACTGGCAACTAGCAGATCTTCCAAGAAACTGCCCTTTAAGAACAGGAGTAGGCTCATGTGTTCGCCCACTGGTAGGGTACAAAATGTACAGAAGACATGCCATGCAAACAAAGAGTCTCCAGATGACATCTACCAAGCAGCAAATGGGAAAAAAAAATACAGATATATTAAATGCACATCACATTTTTAGATGAAATTTCCATTATTTGCATTAATTTTAGGTGTGAAAAGCACCTAAACAAAGATTTTTCTCTCCCATTTTTAGTTGGATTTTAGCAATCAATTGTTCCCTAATTAATGATGAAAATTACATTTTACAGATTTTCTTTTATTATTTTATTGCTCAAATGGCTCAACTGAAAAGAGACAGAGAGTGCCAGACGGTGAGGAAAGCAACACCCTGAAACAAAGCATTCCTGGTTTTATCCGTCATGGACAACTTGTTCAAGTAAAAACAACAAATATATATATCTAAAATTTAATTTTGGTTCAAATCTTCCAAAATAAACATTTATCAAAATCTTTTAGGGTGTGTCAGTTAATGTAGTTGTTGCAATGCAATCATTCACAGGCGACTCACAGCTGTCTCCTTTTTGCGATGCATTGCCCTTTAAATTCGCTGACATCCTATTTATTTCTCTGTGATGAGCATTACATTGTACAAGCAGTCAAGCGCATCACTTTTCCTCATCAACACTTATGCAATCTCCCAAAAAGATCTCCACTTTACACAGAAATTGGCACTAATCGTCGTTTTAAAACTATAAAAAGTTTTTGAAAATGAGCCGTTTTATATTTAAGAGCAACCTCTGTGAACACGTGGTCAAAAGTCAGACCGCACTGATTCAAGCTACAAAATAAAGATAGATTAACGCTGACAAACTACAGTAACTTTCACTGCAGAGACAACGCAACACTTTTTTTTCTTTATTTATTTTCTTTACTTAGCGCACAAACTGCTTCATTCCTTACTCTTTTTTTTTTTTTAAAGGATTAAAGTGCAAATCTGAGCTCTTACCTGCAGGTGATCGGGGTGCGGGCTCTACTTTGGGGACGGCCTGCCTGCGTTTGGGTGCACGGTACACTGTGTTCACTTTGAAAAAGTCTATATAGGAAGCCTGCACATGGTCTGTGTGGCGCGGGGGGGTGGGGCACCTCGAGCGCTGGAGCCGCACCACACATGCCACTGCTCATGTGAATTACATACGTGCACAACCCCCACGTTAGGAAGGAATGGGCTCGTCCGAATTAGAGCAGGCTGGGTCCCTATGTAAAATAAGCGTTTGTCTGAGTCACATAGGTGTCTGATTTAAAATACCTGTACATGCCATGTGTAGCAGTTATGATTTAACAGAGAACAACTAGAATAGCCTATAGGTTGCTTCTTGGGGTGGGGGGGTGGATGTATGCTAGTCCAAAGGTGAACTGTTGACTCAATTATAATTAAATTTAAAATAGTAGAAGTGTTTGTTACCCTGGAGATTCCACAAAAGTGTCAGAACCAGCTGAAACTGACGTCAATATTAATGCTGGCATGCACGAGTCATTCTGCAGCTGTTGCGATTTCATAACCTTCCTCAGCACGTGCGTTCAAATTCCCTTTGTTACACATCTCTCTCTCTCTCTCTCTCTCTCTGCTCTGGATGGTGCCGGCTTAAAAATCCATGTTTGCAACTTCAGTTTTTAGATGAATGTGGTGAAACGTCCCAAACACAGTGACTCTGAACATTGATGACATCGTCATGTTCTGCAGCATTTAACCATCTCTGTGATTCTTAATAAATCTTCTCAATGGAACTTTGTGCCTCAGAAAAAAAAATTCCTAAGATTTTCTAATTATCCGAGAGCATTACAGAGCTACTGTATTATCTGTGTTGGTGTAACAGCTCTACAAAAAATTAAAGTGAGGAAAAAACAACACTTTTCCCACTAAACATAGTTCTTACACAAATCCCATAGAGACAGTCGTTTTTAAGTGAATTTCAAGAGGCAATAAACAATTTTTTTAAAATTGCATATATTTTTTATATTTTCAAAACTTAGATTAACTTGGTTTGTTTATTTTTAGATATTTGCGTATATTAACATAAAAGACTAAGAGGACAAAAGACTTATTGGTATTATAAATCAGAAACACTGATAACATAAAATCTTTTTGAAGGATATTTAAGTCTTATTTTGTCGCCTTAAACATATAACTTGTCAAATAACAGAATCCGCTGTTTCAGGATAAATGATCTTGAATCACAGGTTTTTCCAGGATGTACAGTTCAAGCCAGCAAGTGGTAAATCTGAGCGCTGCTTGGATCATTTTTAAGCATTTTCAGCTGGAATATTGGCCGTGTAATGCCTCATGTGAAGATACAGGAGCTTATTTCTTATTAATTATTTTACAGTATAGCAACAACATTGTCATTGTGTGTGTTGTTTCTTTTGGAGAATTAACATAGATAAAATAGATACTTCAGGGTTTTATGTTTGGAATCAAACCGAGCAGAAAAATATTGTGATGCTTTTGGTAAACCCCGTCTCAGAGTGGAATGCCCCCCCCCCCATAGCCGCAGTCCTGGGTCACTTAGCTCACATGCATTCCTCCCCTGGAGGTTGTAAATATGTCATCCTGCATACTGTACACTCAACCATTATGTCTCCTCTGCAGGGGAAAGCTGTGCAGAATGGGAATCCTACATTAAGAGCATCTGACCCCCGATGGTTTATCACTTTTCTACTTTTTTTTTTTTTTTTTTTTGGTGCACCCTTAGCTGCTGCTACAGGATGCACCACAAGGAGGGTCTATCTGAATCAAACTGACTCATGCCTTTCCTCAGGCAGACACAGCAGTGTGTTTTGCTGCGTCATCAGATTCTTCACAATCAATCCAATTGATCAACGTCGTCTTCTTGGGTGTTGCTATTTTCAGCCTTGACTTGCACGGTTTATCCATGGTTCAGCCCACTCTGCTGCCTGTGCAACCCCTCACATGATTTTCTTGCTATCACCTTTCACCCAGACTTCACTGTATGTCTGCAGTGACATAACAGTTTACTAGTGTGACATAAGTTACTGAGACGTATAAGAAGGATACTATCTGTCTTTGTTTGGTAATACATACGACCCTGCTGATTCCATCAAACAGGGCGGAGGGTGCTCCTACAGAAACTCATCCAAAGTGTTTGCATGATTTCTTGTTGGGCTGCCACAGATGACTTAAACAACAAATAAGAATAAAATGTTAATATTTGAAAAGGCTTATCAGGAAGATTTATAGTTGGAAACATCCACTTTAAAAAGTTTCAAGTTTGATAAAAGCTGCCTGACATACAGTACTCAGCATCAGTATGAATATGGTCAGAATGTTTTAATCATTTGTTTATTTATCATTATTTTAAGGATTCATAGGATTTAAACACTTAAGCATCTTTAACGTCAACATCTGTGGACACTCCCTCAGACGATGCCACTTGATGTAATGAGAACAGCAACCAAACATTGTTGTGGTGAAGCTGTTTATCAAGTATTGTTGCTGTGGTCAATAATGGATTTCCAAACTTCTTTTTTCCCCTTGTTTGTATTCTTACTCTTTGCAACAATACGCCACATTTGTTACCTATATATATATACAATAAAACCCTGATGAAGAACATGTGCATTAGCAAAGATTTTATTATCAGCAAGAGTTACTCTCTGTAATCAGGAACTATGGAGGCATCAATTACATTATCTGCTTCTCTCATGGAGATGCCACTGATTTCTGTTTTCTCTTTCTTAGCTATTTTAGTAAATAAACTGTGCATACGTTTTAAACAACACTGAGTGTATTTTCTTTGTTTCCAAAAAGCCAGCGCTTCCTTGCAATCTTCTAAAAATGTCTTTGGCATTAGTTCTCTGGGCATTCTGAAGATCTCTCCAAGTTGTTTTCTGTAAATTGGCTGTCTTTTTTTCACTCAGTCAGTCTTTCACCTGCAATATTCAAAGGAATGTTCATTTTTTCCCCCCATTGTTTGTTTGGTAAGGCACGCAACACTTAAATTAGCCCCATTTAACAGGCATAACATACTATATTTGCACCAACACGGTCATTTTTGAGGTATTATTGCTGATATGTTGTGCACAACATGTTTCTAAAACTTGAGGAAACTGAACACATACTGTGTAGAGGATGGAATATTAGTGGCAGACCTTCAAAAAATATATCTACAACAGATGAAGAGTATCTGAATGTGTTGTTCTTTTTAAATAGGAAAAAATTCAGCAAAGATTTGACGACTTGAGGGGCTGATGCGTCTGACCCTTTGGTTGAGCTATCTCTGGGTCTCTGGACCCTTATCAGAAATCTTCCCTACTGTCAAGAACTCATTGCTGAGGAAAGGAAAGGGTGAGGTATGCCAAATGACGTAAGAAGTGCACTGAGAATCAGTGGCAACAGGTCTTCGTTATGGAGGCGCTCATCTTCCAGGGCCTGGACCTCAACTTTGAGTGGTGGGGTCACCTTTAAAAAATATGGAACAAAAAAGCAGTTGACATGCAAAAAAGAGCTTTGAATCGACAAATTGTGTCATCACTTGCTGCTTTTATCAGCAATAAGCATTACAAAGTAGAAATATTTATTCAATAAAGCAGAATGTTATGGAAAATTGACAACTTCTGTGGGGGCTTCCAATGTGTTTTATGACATGCCTCTTAAAAAGAAATAAAAGAATTAAAAAAGGACAATAAACAATGCATTAATACAGAAGACAAACTCACAAATCAAATAATATGACGTCAGTGAAACGGCAATTTTACGCAATATCTTTACTGCTTCAAAGTTTACAATGCATAACTTGAAAAAACAATGTCGGAAAACTTACATTTGAACTCTTTTTCGTTTAACATCACCGTGTCTGCTAAGTTACACCAAGCAACGCGGTAAACGCGTCATATTTGACCCACTTTCAGACGCCGGCGAAGTTACGGCCGAGAGATCCGCTCAGCATCCCTCTGATGTGTTGCATCTGTGGTGGCACGACGGCGCCCTCTGCTGGTCGTGCTGCGTAAAGATCAATCAAGTTATAATAAATTTGAAGCAATAGAGGACAGAAACAACTAAATTCAGTGCGAGTTGTTTCTGACTGGATGTAATCACATCTGGAGATTGATGGATGAGGATTGGGATGAAAATGTCTAAAAGGGTGAAACAGTCCACTCCCCAGGACAGAAATATAAGGAAAGCGGCAGAGAAACACAGATGTACAGTAATGTCAGTGTCATGAAGAGAATGAGATAGTTTCTGGATCTGTAACTGTTGTTGGAACAGTGTTAACCTGCTATCTTACTGCAGGCCAGTGGTGTATAATAAATAAACCGTTGGAGTCAATTTAAGTTGATAATACACCCACTTTACTGTATGTTTATCAGGGATATTTGGAAATCTAACATTAGGCCTATTCAAGTGTTATTTAAACTTGTTGGCTGTGTTTTCCCTGCTGGTAGCCCAGTTTTCATCTCCTTCATAAGTAATGCCTTGTTGAACCCTTTGGTTTGTTGTGTTTAAGTGAAGTTAAAATGTTATTAATCATTAATATTTTAGCTTCCTCACATCATTCATAAGTTACACTACCTGTCAGATGTCTTTAATAGCAGTCTTTTAATAGCATACACCAAGAATCTCTCTCTCTCTCTCCAAGATGTAATATCAAGTAGTCACATATACTTCTCTCTTCAGATACACTTATAAAATATTTCAACTATCATTTGCTCCTCTACCAAAGCACAGCCCAGTTACATACCATCAGGAATAAAAGTTTCACCAGTAGACACTGGAAGCAGCTTATCTAAACCTATCAGAGATCTACAATGGTACACAACATTTCAGATGGATTTCCATCATAAGACACAACCATATGCTTCAGGCCAGGTTACAGCAGGACTCAGATAAGCCTCCTTAAAAATGTGGAGGAAAAAATTACAAATGCATCAGTAAATTATTCAACCATTTGAAATGTTTATTTTTAACTTTACATGTCAAATGATCCACACTTAAAGGTCTTTATGCCACAGCATCATATTTAATACATACAGTTTCTAAGACCTATTGCATCAATTTATAGTAAAAACTTTGTAAACTAAACGGTTTTGAGCAAGCTGTCTTCTGCCCCCTGGTGGACATTATTGGTACTACAATAATTCATACATAGCCTACCACATAAATATTGTCAGTACATCATGCAAATTTATCTATAGATGACTTTATTCCAGGTTATCTTGAACTCAGGTTCACAAGATTAACCAAGACAGCAGCAATTCACTTAAAACTGATTAACACTTCAAACTTCTCTTGATTAATTAATTCAATTCTTAAAAGCCCATCTTTGCTGTTTAAAAAAAAAAATATATATATATATATATATATAGTTTTCAACCAGTTTAGATCAAATCAAAACATTGCCTGAAAAACTAAGTTGGATTTATCGTTAAAAACCAACAACGTTAACTGAAATGACTCATTAAACAGAATGTTAAAGGTCATATTAAAGAACACATGGCAACTACTTAAAATGGTTGTCCCCATCAAAATGGAGGAGTTTGCAGTTTCTTTGCAATGACACCATTGAAAGCCACTAATATGCAGTGATGATCGGCTCCATTTCCTGTTACTTAACACATAAAAAAAAAAAAAAAAAAACAGCAAGTCAAGATGGACATTTTGACATTTTTTTATTTTTTTATTCAAGAACATTTAGATCAACCACTGAAGCTAGAAAAGCCTCTTCTTCCACTAACAGAAACATAACTTAACAGAAGTTTTCATCAGATAACCAGATCACATCATACATGTTTTTGGGATCTATCAAACTTTTGACCTAATGACAGTAATTTTCTGTGGCATCTCAACTGACTAGATCTTAAGTCAACATACACCGTTTCAAGACATTTGGTAAGAAATCGTTTCATTAGTTAAACATTAAAATGCAAGAGATAAAATGCAATATCCCATCATCTTGCTAATTTTAATATGCTTTAGCTGCCTTATGTTTACAATTAGATTTAAAATCCAACTTAAAAATAGTCTATCTATTCTTCAGCAGTTTCAAATAAAACAAAAAATAAACAAATTAGACAAACTAAAAATGCCACGTCTACAAGATATGGACGGTAATCGTTTTAAAATTGATATAAAATGGATATGAATGTGAAAACAAAGTTTTGTTACATCAAGTGCAAGCCCAAAACAAACCTATAAATGACATTTGTAATATAAAACTTGGTAAAAAATACTTATTTAAAACTGTACAATCACCAAGTACACAGAGTGAGCACATCAACGGTTATTTATTTGGCTTCGGTGGCTTCGGCCTTTGGCTCCTGAGAACAGAGACGTTATTTTAATTGACAGAAGATGCATTTCAAGAAGAAACTATCATTTCAAACTAAAATTATATTCACTGTGCAGAAAGGAGATATAGTGAGACTCTAAGATTATTTTTATCATTAAATTATAAATTACATATTCTAATTACTCCCCCCCCAAAATTCAGCAAAAAAAAAAAAAAAGTAGATAATATGCTTCACATATTATCTGCAACTATATATATTACTTATATATTTTGTATGAATTATAGAGGAGGCTTTTCCTTAAAACAGAAACATACCTCAGCCTTGGTGCTGCCATTCTCAGCTGGCTTGGCCTTCTTTGCTTTGGGTGCCTTCTACAAAAAATAAAAGATTAAAATGCGGTTAACAAGTGAACAGTTATCACATATCTATTGAAAAAATACATTAATTTTCTTTCAGTCCTAAAAAGAACTCATTAATGGAACTGAGCTACATTCATATAGCTTAATAATGATGATAATAATAATAATGATGCTGTCATTTTTGGCAAACATGTTCAAGTTTTATAGCTACCTTTGCAGCAGCTTTTTTCTTGGTCTCCACTGGTGCCGCTTTAGGTTTCTGCAAAACAAAAGAAACTTTATGCAACAACAGAAACAAACTTTTCAATATAAAAGCTGCTAACATTTAGCATATTACTGGCTAATAACTCTTGTCTGTAACCACACAGATCAAAACAAATTTACCCGCTCCCCGTTGTTCCAAAATGTAATAGCTAAATTTATTTACATATATTGACGATTAATTACAACAAAAAGGACATGCATGCAGCTCCAATGTGATGGTTTATGCATATTTACATGGAGGTCAGGCCAACAGAATGTTGTCATCACTTCACTGATAAATAACTGAGTACTATGAAAAAGTCATAAAGCATCATCATTAATTGCACTAAACTGTTCTGTGTTTATCAGAACTTACCAGTGCCAGTCGCGGTGAAGTTCTTCTTTGCTGTAGACAGAGAAAGAACACCCAAGTATGAATACAAATTGCACTATTCTCCATTAAATAACACAACAGTCAGGTCTTAAATTGGTTAGTTTCTCCAATCAAAATAACTCTTAACATGGACTTTAAAAAATAAGATTGCATCAAATATCAGAAATGAAAAATTTCACAGTATTACAGTTAGGAGAGAAAAAAATGAAAAACATTTGTTTTTGCAAAAACAAATTTATATGTATGGAAAATAATATGAGTATGTTTTTTTGTGACAAACCTCAGGAGGGACGGTTTGCTGTAAGAGAAGAGAAACAGAAAAGAATTAATATTACAATTTGTACAACAGCAATAAATGTTCAAACTCAAATACTATAATAATAATGGCATTGTACACGTTCCTGCAGCAAATTATTTTTAAAACGGACTGAAACCTCAGCAAAGGTTAAAAAAAACTTGCAACACTACTATTGATCTTGAACCTCACAAAGAGCTTCCCGCGCATATTTGAATTCAAACCTGGGCCGTCCTGTTACCATGACACCGCTTTGGCGCCCTGACAGCTTTCTTTGTTTTGTATCAGTGCGCGCCAACAGACAGCTGAAGGGAAACTGATAAGATTATTTCTTCACTAATCTGTAGCTACACAATAAAAACAGCTAAATGTAAGTCTGCAGAGGTTGCGGGAAAACCGCAAATACTTCTAGATTGCAAATGTATAGAAGACAGATTCGACGTTAGTCTTTTTCTTTCTTTTTACCACTTGACACCTGCATGTAAATATTTTAATATATTTATTCATTTAAATGTGCATTTTTAAACACATATAGAAAAATGTTTTCAGAAATTAGCTGACCTACCACAATTAAATTAATATTGTGCTGTTTCAGGTCTTGCTTTTTTCTTTTTTTTTTAAGCTTACGTATTTGAAGTCAGATCTATTATAAGTAAATAAGATAGCCTGAAAAGTTATTACAGCGTTTTTATTTATTAATCACAATGCACGACTGATCTTTTTTCTAATTCAAAACTGTAGAAAAAAAAATCCTCATCATAACCTCCCTCCCCCCACTCCTTGCTCAAATTTAGACTGTGCTTGAACCGATTTCAAATAGATTAGAGCTAATCATTAACATAATCCCAATTAGATCCCAGAACTTATTTTCCCGTGGTTATGACTGAACAAACGTTAACAGCTTGTGCTAAAAGTTGGTTGCTGCGTACAACCTGTCAAGCTTTGCCCTGCCTACTGCCAAAGAGGGAAAAGACAGGCGATGCACAAATGCTGCAAAATAGATTGCCAATGGTTGCTAAAACTAGAAATAAAATCGGTCATTACATTGCTATCTGTCGTTTCTAATCAGTAAATCGATCATTTTTCTGTAAAGGCGAGAATATAAGCGTTAATTTTCGACGATCTGGAGGATGCTTGTACATGTCCGTGCTGTCAGGCCGCCATTGCTCTAACGTTTGTTAGGGATGATGACGTTCATCTGATGCAGGAAAATTTAACAGAGCCTATCGTTAACCTCAAGTTACCCACGAAAATCTTAGACAAAGATTAAAAATAAAAAATAATTAAGAAAAATAATAACCTTACCTTTGCTTTTCCCATGTTTGAGCTGAAAATTAACTGAAAGCTTTAAAAATATATAGCTGTTAAAACAGGCTTTTCCGGAGAGACGACACACGACGGCCGGGCAGTCGCTGTGTAAAATGGCGAATGTATAATGCAAACGAATGTTTTTGTAGTTTATACAGTGAAATATAAGATCGAAACCGGTTTGAACCAGTTTTGTATTTCGTCGTTGATCATTGGACGCAAATGTGACATGTGGTTCGAGGCTCCACCCATTTGTTAAAGACGCAGGAAGCGCTTTGGGGGGAAAAAGAAAAAAAAATACTGCCCACTGGCGCGCGAGGGCGCTCGTTAGACGGACTATGGTTCAATCTGGTTGGAATTTTTTTAAAAAAAGCAAGGTAGAAAATTTGTTCCAAATGGTATTTTGATTAGGTTTAAGAAGCAGAGTAATTAATTCAATTAAAATGAATCAAATTCAATCAAAATACTTTATTCATCCCATAAGTAAATTGCAATGTTGTAGTAGTATATTTTTTAAACAAAACTCATTTCAAAATCTCCCTTTGTTCCAGAGGATGATGACAGGAATGATCTCTTGTATCTTCCCGGCTTTCAGGAAAATTGAGGAAGTCTCTCACTGAATACACTACTGTCTCTTCAACCAAAATTTAGTATAATTTGTTTGGGTTTACAAATAAAATGTCCTTAAGCATCTCCATTTCTGTCCCTCCTAAAACACACAAAACTCAAATTAGTGAGTCATTGTCCTGAACATCACTGGCTGTTGGATTCATTTAATTTGAGTCAGGTTGTTTAAGGACGGATTCATTGAAAACCTGCAGGATTGCAACCCTCGTAGGACCGAATTGGGGAGTCCTGCCTTTTAGTAATCAAGGGCTTTGAAAGGAGGGAGGGAGGGAAGAAGGAAAATAATGGTCCCAATGCATGGAGGTGGCAAATGTAACTAGGACATTTGAATGGGCGTTCAGCTCCAAGATGAAGACTGGTACAAGTAACCTCTGTTTTTTCTGCATTTTAAATTGTTAGTATATTTTTCCTCTTTTTTGGTGCATGTATGGGCCGCCTGTTTCCTCTCCGGAACCTCTCCATTCCCAAGGACTCCCTTGCCAGTCCAGGGCACATATCATCGGAGGCATAGTGACAGGACCACACTTCTTCAACTATATAGGAAAACTACAGGGAGTGCAGAATTATTAGGTAAATGAGTATTTTGACCACATCATCTTCTTTATGCATGTTGTCTTACTCCAAGCTGTATAGGCTGAAAGCCTACTACCAATTAGGCAAATCAGGTGATGTGCATCTCTGTAATGAGAAGGGGTGCGGTCTAATGACATCAACACCTTATATCAGGTGTATTAGGCAAACATAATTATTAGGCAACTTAACAATAAACAAATATAGACCTATTTCAATTATTTATTTTCACCAGGGAAACCAATATAACAGCTCAACATTCACAAATATACATTTCTGACATTCAAAAACAAATCAGTGACCAATATAACCACCTTTCTTTGCAAGGACACTCAAAAGTCAGCCATCCATGGATCCTGTCAGTGTTTTGTTCCGTTCACGATCAACATTGCGTGCAGCAGCAACCACAGCCTCCCAGACACTGTTCAGAGAGGTGTACTGTTTTCCGTCCTTGTAAATTTCACATTTGATGAGGGACCACAGGTCCTCTATGGGGTTCGGATAGCCTGCCCACCAGGGTGAACAAAGAGGCCATGTCATTAGTTTTTCTTCCCCCTCCCCTTTTAGACCCTTTCTTGCCAGCCACGCTGTGGAGTACTTGGATGTGTGTGATGGAGCATTGTTCTGCATGAAAATCATGTTTTTCTTGAAGGATGCAGACTTCTTCCTGTACCACTGCTTGAAGAAGGTGTCTTCCAGAAACTGGCAGTAGGACTGGTAGTTGAGCTTGACTCCATCCTCAACCCCAAAAGGCCCCACAAGCTCATCTTTGACAATACCAGCCCATACCAGTACCCCACCTCCACCTTGCTGGCGTCTGAGTCGGACTTTACCGATCCAGCCATGGGCCCATCCATCTGGCCCATCAAGACTCACTCTCATTTAATCAGTTCATAAATCCTTAGAAAAATCAGTCTTGAGATATTTCTTGGCCCAGTCTTGACGTTTCAGCTTGTGTGTCTTGTTCAGTGGTGGTCGTTTTTCAGCCTTTCTTACGTTGGCCATGTCTCTGAGTATTGTACACCTTCTGCTTTTGGGCACTCCAGTGATGTTGCAGCTCTGAAATATTGCAAAACTGCTGGCAAGTGGCATCTTGGCAGCTGCATGCTTAACTTTTCTCAGTTCATGGGCAGCTATTTTGCGCCTTAGTTTTTCCACACGTTTCTTGCGACCCTGTTGACTATTTTGAATGAAAGGCTTGATTGTTTGATGATCACGCTTCAGAAGCTTGGCAATTTTAAGAGTGCTGCATCCCTCTGCAAGATATCTCACTATTTTTGACTTTTCTGAGCCTGTCAAGTCCCTCTTTTGACCCATTTTGCCAAAGAAAAGGAAGTTGCATAATCATTAGGTTTGCCTAATACACCTGATATAGGGTTTGATGTCATTAGACCACACCCCTTCTCATTACAGAGATGCACATCACCTGATATGCTTAATTGGTAGTAGGCTTTCGGCCTATACAACTTGGAGTAAGACAACATGCATAAAGAGGATGATGTGGTCAAAATACTCATTTACCTAATAATTCTGCACTCCCTGTACACATGGATGCATGAACAGTGTGTATATGTGGGTGTATGGATCATATATGTACATATAATTTAATGCACTCGGTGACAAATATTGTCATAATGAAAATTAAAAATTAAAAATACATCCAAAAAGACGTGTAAGTCAACACACACAGGCTAAACATCAGCAGCATAATCCCAACAAGAGCATGCAGTAGGCAAAATATTATGTAAAAGATAAATTAAGCTGCACATCATCATATGGATATACAGATCTCACTTTATTCTGTTTGAGAAAGCTGGTCAAAATATAGCTATGTCTTCAAAATCACACTTAAACAACACTTTCAGCAACAAAAATATTAAACCATACTGAGTTTTGTGATTAACTTGGTTGGATGCATCTCCAAAAACACAGGATGTGTGGCTCTTCACTCACAGATTTGAACTTTTCCATCAAAGTCATGCATTAACAGTTGACACAACAATTTAACTACATCTTGACCAGTCATTTCCACATATTAGACTTTGTAAATCTACAATCATAAATATCACAATTATTCTACAGCCCCATAGGGGTAAAATTGCCCTCTCGTCTTTTATAGATCAGCAACAAAATGAAACCACTCTCAGTCACCATTTGTTCTTCCCATTTCCACAGCAGCCCTTTAGGGAAGAGGACAGGAGAGAGGTTTCATCACTACTTCGGCAGCAGATTAGTTCCTTAGAGCTCTCCTAGGTCAAGACAGTTTCATTGCATAAGTCATTAAAGAAAGAGTCTCTCTTGTGCTTCAGTTCTTGTAGGAAGTCCTGAACCCGTGCTTCCCGGGAGGCGGTGTAACGCTGCAACGCCTCCTGTCTTCTCTTGGCATCAGCTGGCTTTCCATTCCCCTGGTGCTGCAGGTGCTCTGCTACACAGACGCGGTCTGCCTCTTGCTGCTGCAGGGCCTGTTCCTCTCGATGGAGGTCTCTGGCTTTCTTTAAAGTAACACACACACACAAAAAAAAAGTTTGATTCTACAATGCAGAAATGCTTTGATGTGTATAAAAACTCCAAACATTGTGTTGTAGGTAGCAGATGGTACAAACAAACTGATTTTTCTCTCTTAACCAGAAGTGTCAGTGCCAACTTCACTTGTACTAGTTTGAAACTGGAATATTAGAAGAAACAAATATCCATTCTCTTCACCATAAGTTGAATATTTTGTGCTGTGCCTGAAAATTTCAGTGCAACATTGCACAGTATGTAGCCAATTCTGACACATTAGCTGCCAATGACAAAAATGCCATTCTCAAGTATCTTTTAACTCATGTATCTATGCACTTTGGATTGATTGTTCTTTGGCTAAATTTAGATTACCTTATTATGTTCGATAAGAGTTAGCTTGCCAAACAACATTATTTTGTGTAATAATTACAATTATTAAAGTCAGTATAGAAGATTTTTGAGGCAATTCAGAAAGCAGAGACTGTTAGCGAGTTGTTGAATGCACAAGACCAGCCTGCTGGATTTACAGCTCCCTCCCTGGCCACGCCTTTAAGACAATGTGCACGAGCTAATTCCCAACAACGGCATCTTGCAGACAGCAGGTACAGATTCTCCCATTATGTCACAAAAGCAAGTAAGACAGATATCATTGTCTGAATGCTGCTAACTGCTAGCAGATTGTTAGCCATCAACTGTAAACATCAGACGAGAGTGCGCAGATTCCAGCACGTAGTAAGAGTGATTGACGGACAACAGACAAATAAATCACGCGATGAGAACATTAATCTTACCTTATAGGATAGTAGAGACGCACCGATTTTTTCTGATCCAATCTGATACCGATACCTGGGCTGAGAGCATCAGCAAATACCTGATACTGACCTGGTACTACTGTTGAATGAATGAACTGCATGTCTTGCCATGTGAGTTAAGGCATCAGGCTTGACATAAACATTTAGCCTCATTAAAAAAAAAGGTAACAAATTAACACAGATATGAATGTTCATATTTATAAACAAATATCCAAGTGTAGTTTTTTTATGATATTAATAAAAAAAAAGAAATGACTGGATTGAAATGCTGGATTGGCCTTATTCTTCCGATATTCAGCTAATTAGTCAATATTGGCACTAATATCTGATCTGGGTATCGGATCGGTGCATCTCTGCAGTGAACCCAATTTCATCAAACATTGCCAAAATTGCTCATAGAAACATCTTCTACCACCTTTAAGTTCAATGAATACCAGAAGTACAATTTATTTGAATAATTTTAACATTTAGGCTACAGATGGATTCTGTGACTGCTGCTTTAGTGCCATTTGTCAGAACCTCTTAGAAACATATTAATCAAGTAATAAGAGACATGAGGGCCTGTGCCTGGCTGACAGCCCTCTAAAGAGGGGTAATTCCCTGAATGTGCACAATTAATAGAGTCAGCAGATAAGTCTGTGCAGTCACAACAAATTATCAGAAATGTAGTCATCTGCAGAGAGCCCCAAGCACACACTGATGCCAACATTTGTGGACATGTGCCTTTGTTGACATGTGAGGTCCAGCACTGACTGAAGAGATCAGGATATTGTTGTAACACCATAGTCTCAAGGATCCATACCTTTGTAAGGGCCACAAACAACAGTCATTTATTTCCTCATATTTACAGCAATGCTGCTGTAGTCTGAGAGGTACTTGTTATTTTCATCTTTAAGCTACACGTGTGACTAAATGAGCCTTACCTGGATGGATTTGTGATTTAACTGATACTGGACAATGGCTTCACACAGGTTCCAGAAAGAATACTCTGGCCACAGAACCGATTGAAACACAAGGCAGGAGTGGGACGTCTATAGATGGAGGACACATGGAAAGAATAAATCAATAAAAGTCTGAGTAGAAGCTGTAAAATCTTTCAGTAACTGATGCTTTCTCAGTTCAGATATTTTATAATACTGTGTATGCCACTAAATTATATCTTCTAACTTATAATGAACCAGTATTTTGCTGTAAAGAGCATAAATCATTACAGAAGTCTTATGTTCTTACAAAAGTTTTCTGAAACAAGTCTCTGAACTAAACCTTTATAGTAAGCATTTAAAATACTATCTTTCAAGTCCTAAACCTTTGTAACATAAAAAGGTAGCTGAAATTGTTCTAGCTGACATGATAAAAAGATGTGGAAGAAAATTTATTGGGACAGTAAAGTGCACATCTTAGATAACAGACAAAAGCAGTAAGACAGTGTTACTGAACCCAAACACTGGCATCATTTTTTTGCTTTGTTTTTCTTTTCTTTCTTAGTTCACTTCATGATTGTCAGCCAGAGAAACATGTCGTGTTGTAACTAGTGACAGGAGTGGAACATGTGTACGAGCAAATCCGCTTCGTTCCCTCCTTGCACCATTTGTTATACATGTGCGTGCTAAACAATAAATCAAATCAAAGATGGCAGATTTGTTCTTATATTTGCATCAAAGACAGCTTTGGGCCAACATGTACAGGAACTGACAGTTTTGTTCACTATGTGGCAGTGAAAACACTGAGCAGCAAAACCTGAAATACAAGTGTAACTGCTGAGGTCATCATCACTAACTCAGGAGGAAAATGAATCCATCAACCTGAGTTGGAAATGATCACAACTGTCATCCGTTCAGAAACTCAAGTCAATCTCATCTCAAAGATATTCTAAACTGTCTCAAGGTGGGATATTATTGAAAATGGTCATTTTTAAACTCTCTGTTGTTTGAGACATTATTTTCATTCCTTACCTGCCAGAGAAGGAAGTCACTGAGGCGCACCTCTCCTGAGGTGCGGATGAGCAAATCAGGATTGGGGGAGTTGTTGCTGTACAGGCACTCACTTAGCAATGCCTCTGAAACATCGCTGAGTATGACAGAAACATGAGCAGCTTGTCAATGCAGCCAGATTATCTTTCTAAATGCTATTTAACGTGGGGTATTGACAAGATTAACTTCCAAGTGTCTGGTGCGCTTCTTACCTCGCTTTGATCAGGCCCTGCTCCACTCCCCAGGCCATTTCTCTTACTGCATTTGTGATTTCATATCTTGATGTGTAGGCAAAGCACACATTGAGGAAACATCTAAAACAAATAAAAGGACAATATCTGTGTGGTTATTTATAATGAGTAATAGTGTATAACTAAGTCATCAATGATGAGGATAATAGCTGAAACATAAATGAATTTCCTTACTTGTTGTGAGTCCTGGTTGACACCACAGCTTTGGCAATGATTTCTTGAAGGTCTAGTGGGAGCATGTTCAAATCGCCCAATACTCGGATACAAACACCATGTTTTTCCAGATTGTCCCTGTGAGACGGACAAGAAAGGCCAAAAACAGAAAAGCATGAGGACAAACCGGGACAGCAGAAAGATGACTCAGTACGTTTGGTTGCAAAAATGTGTCTGCATATCCCATGCAGAGGCACACAATGGTGTCAGGCATACAACCTCCCACTGAGTGGGGAGTAAGAGCACGCTGGTGTACTCCAGTGTCATGTATGTGCTTTATAAACTGTTTGTGTTCATCATAATGATATTTTCTTCCCTTCATCACAGTTCCCCCTCTTGGTGGCAGCAGCTTCAAAGACATCTTGATCTACTGTACATATTGACTGTGGATTAGTGAGATAAACACAGCTGGCCTTGAGACTAATCAAGATTATCAACACTATGCCACATGAATACGCTGTAAAATACTTCCTAAAGTATTCATGTTCAATGAAAAAAAGTGTAAGAGGAAACAGCTGAAAGTGGAGGATTGTTACCTTTGAGTAATGCATGTTTTTGAACACAAGAACATCTAGAGGGCATTTGTGGAACTTCATGGTTGGTCTGAACAATTATATTCCAACTGTCTTATAACAATTTGCTTCAAAGCCCAAAAACTGACAAATTGAAAATTCAGTTTCAGGCTTCATCCAAAATCATTCACTGTTCATTATATATATATATATATATATATATATATATATATATATATATATATATAACTATATTGTGAGATTACTGTGCTGTAGTAAAGCCCAAATGTATAGATTCTATATACCATATAGCGTACTTCAGGGTCCCAAAATGTACTGTGAAAAGTTGTGTGGAAGCAATGGTCAGTAATCCAGCAATATAGCATAATATAAGGAGGAAAAAAAGGCTGATGATAAAACACATATTTTACCTGCAGCAGCTTTAAAACCTGTGATACAAATCAAGTCTATTGTAAGAATAATATTATAGATCTACTGTAGGAATATAAGGTTTGCAGCACCAATCACAGCACTGAAAAAAAATATTCAAGTTGTGTCAAAGTATTTTGTTTGATGATGATTAGCCTCCTAGATAGTCTTTTTACATACAACTCCTAAATTAGCCTGTAAAGATTAGTGACGAAAACAATTTCTACACTAAGAGTAATATGTTGTAAATGTGTGTGAAAAGATAGTTAAAACAAGCCTTTCCTGTAGCGTGCAGTAGGTAGGTTTATCGCCGGTGCTCTGAGAGCTAGAAACTTACCCATCGAGTTTACTTCTATCTCCTAGAGGATAAGCATGTCACCACAACAATATGAAGGGATGAGATTACACCATATCCTTCAGCCTGCGCTTCTGATCATTAGAAATCTGAGATGACAAGGCTAGTTTACTACCTTTGACTGACTGAGAACAAGCTTCCAGCTGTATAGAGTGCAAGTTATATTTAATACGATAACTATAAATAAACTATCACTAAACTATAAATATTTTTTAAATCAACTGCATCTCATTTTATCAATGAATTATTGCAGTCACCATGGAAGACTTCAAATTTATAGACATGTGATTCTGTAAAATGATGTGAGCTGTTCACAGTGTTGTTGCTTCATGCGCAGCATCCTCAGTAAAAGTTAGAGTGCACACCCAAGATTTCTGTTCACACCAAGTCTGAGCCCCATAAAACCTAAAGAGTCAGTTGATGCAGGACTGAATGTCTCATCAAATAACATTTGCACACATTGGTCAAACCCAGATATTGGCATGTTTTTCTTTTAACTCATATAGAAATAGTTTGAATTTGTGATTTTTGACAAATCTTTCATTTTTAAAAAGATGAAGATTAAATCCAACTACACAGCTGTGCTGGAGCGCATCATTTGGTTCAATTTAATTGCACTTAAAGGAAACTGTATATTTAAAAAAATAGAAAAAAGAAAAAAAGAAAAAAATTGTTGCTTGTCAAACAGCAAAAGTGGAAATTCCAACTTGAAACTTACTGTTCTTCCAGCAGTCTCTCAAATTTCTGCCTGGCCAGGTCCATCAGCCCATCCACCTCATCTTTGGTGCGCTTGAAGTTCTCAATGCTGAAGGCGTACACCGTCACCTCTGGGATGTTGAGATGTTTGCACCAACGTAGTGTCTGGAGTGAAAGAGAAAATGAGTTAAACATGTACAGCCAATATATTTATGCCCATGTGGTATGCAATGGATAGGCCAAATGAAAACTGACCTCTGCCAGCTTGTTGAAGCCTTGCATATGCCCCTCCTGACGCTCCACGTTTTTCTTCCGTGCAAAGCGTCGATTACCGTCCATGATGAAGGCTACATGTTTAGGCATGGGTCCAGCCTGGGAGAGATGATGCAGAAGAGGAGAATCATAACAGATGTTTGAGTTGAGATGAGTCACAACCAGTCTGAGCAGCACCCAGTGTAGATCAAAAGTTTGATCATAATACAATATTATGTGGACTCAGTGGACAGAAGTCAGTATTTGTTGATATCACAGACACTGCCATGATACACAACAAGTATTTCATGTTTGAATGAAGTCAAAGTAAAACCATTCTTTTGACAAAAATGGACCATAATGTGTCATATTGTGTGAACTAAGCTTGAAAATTTCAATAAATGTAAAAGGTCACTAAAAGAACAATAAATTTCTGTTTATATAGATTAAAGCAGGATATTATGTAAATCTTGCTCCTATTGAGAGACCCAAAGAAATATGTTTATCACCAATTATCAAGTACAGTCCGACTTTATCATAGCTACAGTACACACCACATTTTTGGAGAGAGCCTACATTTTGTCAAAGATAACCAGCACCTCCTCACAAGGATAAAGACTATGAGATGAAGTCCAGCTGGAAAAATGAAATTGTTTAGTCTTTAAAACACTTTCCAGACAAAACAACAAGCAATTATCTCCAACTCTGGGGTGTTGACAAGTTTTTGGCAATATTTAATGGCTTTTTTTCCCACCTAGATGAGTCATCAGCTCAGAGAAAATAGAACATAACAAAACCTATTATCCAAATAATTCATTTGTTATAGGCATTAAGTTTTTTGAGAAAGGGGGAGTTATGTCCTTTTAAGTTACTGTCACTTATTAGATGACTTATGAGGCAAACAAACTGTTTCTGTATTTCTAATCAGCGCAACTGAAATAACATCTGTGCTTTTTTTTTTTTTTAATGGAACAAGAGAACCATAAACATTTTATCTTAATGCATAAAAAAATTACGTTGTGCACAAATGTTTGCACTTAAAAAGTTACACACTTGATAAGTTTCCAGTTTCATTTCCAGTTATTGACCTGGGACAACTTTAGAAACTAGTTTAGTCTTTCACAGTGCAAATTGCTTAGTGTCTTTGGGGATAGAGCTGCCAGATTATAATATTGCAGCACTGAGGCTCCGATGTGCAAGTGGACAACAGTCGCATTACAATGTGGTCAGTAAGTCAAAGAGCAACAGTTTTGCAACTTAACTCTACAGAAAAACTTTGTATGACTAGCGTACTAGCAAAATCTCTTCAGATAACATGATTCCCTCCAGTAGGAAAGCTTTTAGAAGGAGAACCTGATAATGAGAGCGACTGTGACGACAAAAAGACAATTTGTTGTGAGTGTAGCCTCTGGGTTGGAACAGAAAATTGAGCAAAGAAGAGGGAAATGCAGCATGTGCTGTATGGAAATATGTTATCTACAGAAGGATGATGTGTTGTCAGCAGTGCTTCGCCATCATCACGAGGCAACACAGCCAGTTTACATCCAACCACTGATATTAGTACCAGTAGACGGTACCATTTAAATGGGGAAATTATTTGAACTAGACCTTCAACTTTAGCCTGGATTGTTAAAAGACTAACAAGGAAGATATTTCCCCTCTAAAATTGATCAAAGGAGTAGCCACAGTCCTGATATGCTTTTAAATTTTAAAATGACCTTATAGCATGTAAGATTTAAAAAAAAAAAAAAAAAATATGAAGAACTTCAATGAAAACTATGAAAACTTCTTAAAATCTTCGTCCTTTTAAATTAACTTAATCCAAGCAGTTACACTTTCCTATAAAAAATCGCCACAATCGTGTCCCTGTTACTCATGTAGTTTCCTTCAATAATGATAATAATAATTTAATCATCTAAAAATAAAAACACTGAATTTTATTTAATATCTTGCAGCCCTCTTGGAGGACTAAATCAACGCTAAATTTTCTTTTGATTCAAAACTAAATCTTTACAAATGATACCTGAAAGACACAAGCTGACGCTCGAAAAAAATAGTCGTCTTAAAATAAACAGACGTAAACTTACCTTCAGCACATTGGCAGCAATCTTTTCAAGCAGATTTAGTTCTCCCTCTTTTATCCACGACATTTTCTGGCTTTAACCGATCTGAAATCATGTGATTAAAATGTTTTATAGACGTGTGACTTAACAACTTACAAATAACCCCACACGTGAAAAAACTAATAGTGTTAGTACAGTTTAGACTTTGCATAAATGTCGTATTTACGTTCAATATTACATTTCATATGCAGGCAGTGATTGATTTAACCTAACAGGCAACCAGGCTCACGAGAAATGCAACGAACTAAACTGCTATAAGGATGAAAATGCACAAACCGAGCCTCCAGTCGTCCAGGAAAAAATCACTCCTCGTGGAAACGTCTTTTTTCATTCAAACAACTGAAGTGCAAGTTGTTAATCTCTACAAGCTACGATCGTTTCTCACATTTCACAGAGCTTCCAACTCACAGCCTTTACGATGACGATCATTTCCGCATTGGAGTTAAGTGACGCATACGCACGATGACGACTTCCTGTCAGACGTTAATAGATTTTTAAAACATGCGGATTGTATCGGTGGTGGCATTTATTTTTTGTTGATTTTTTTTCTCGGTTATACTATATTTGGATATGAAAATACATATCGCATCGTGGTTCCCCCCCCCCCCACACCAAAAAAAAAAAAACGTACTTATGATATATTCATATTTTTCCAAAAATTCCAGTTAGCTGTAACGTCAAGCAGGGATCCTCAATCCTGGTCCTTGAGGGCCACTGCATGTCCTGCAGGTTTTAGACGTTTCCCTGCTGCAACAAATCTGTTGGACTCCAACTTGATGTCAAGCTCTGCACAAGTCTGCTAATTATCCATTAATTTGAGTCTGGTGTTGTAGCAGGGAAACTTCTTAAACCTACAGGACACCATGAGCCCTAAAGAGTATGGCATTGTTTTTTGATGCCATTCCTGCAGGTTCTCATCCAAATTTTAAAGAATGTTTCATTTCCAGAGAATAACACTGAAATTAGGTGACGAATGGGCTCTATGCACAACTCCACTACTTCTCTAGCTTAAGGTAGTTCCTTTGTTTCCAGCCTTTTATTACTTTTATTTTGACGAACTGACTAATCCAGGTGTGCCATTGTCATCATGGTTACTGAGGTCAGGCACACCTGGATTAATCAGTTCGTCCAGTAAAGAAAGACAGGAAACAAAGGAGCTACTAGGTAGTGTCCGGAGTTCCTCCCCATTTCTGTTTGTAAACACTATTCAAACCAACAGCCCCTTCCATCACGCTAATGCTGCATCGCTCTTCAGCCTATTCAGCTTCAAGCCTCTACCTCAAAGCTCAAAGCGGAAAAACCAAATTAATAATAACCCTGTTTTCCAGTGTGCACTCTAAAGCTCTTTCACAGCACAGCACTTCCTTTTCTTTGCTTTTTCCACCGTTCTTTCTTTTTTGTTTGTTTTTTTGAGAGTTCAAGTGACTGGCGTCTGCTCCAATCATGAGCCTATCCCCACACAGTGTCATGCCCTTAGCTCTGTCATTGGCTGGTGATAGAAATCTCCACCCAGAAATCTCCCAAAAACACACGGAAACAAAGGGGAAAAGCAAATTATAGACAGGGGGCGAGGGAGTTGCAAACAAACTCACCTACATGTGGTAGAGGCCCAAAGGTGCGGATTGAGACAGATTTCACTTGCATAAGTCTAGCATTTATGTTTGGGGAGGAAACTCCAGGCTCAACCTTTAAAGTTCAGGAAGTAATGGAGCTGTGCATAGAGCCCATTAGGTGTTGAATGGGCTCTATGCACAGCTCGACTACTTCCTAAACTTAAGATAGCTCCTTTGTTTCCTGTCTTTCATTAATGGACGAACTGATTAACCCAGGTGTGCCTGACCTCAGTAACTGGCCAGACACACCTGGATTAATCAGTTTGTCCAGTAATGAAAGACAGGAAACTAAGGAGCTACCTTAAGTTCAGGAAGTAGTCGAGCTGTGCATAGATCCCATTGGATTCAGGTCTGGTGAACAGGCAGGTCAGTCCATAGCATCAATACCTTCATCTTGCAGGAACTGCTGACATGCCTCAGCTGGAAGAAGCTGAGCATTGTCAAGCATCAGAAGGAACCCAGATCCCACTGCATCACTATAGCCAATGGTCTGACAATGGGTCTCATCCCAGTAATGGCAGTCAGGGTATCTTGGGCTAGAACACTAAGGGCTGTGCAGCTCCCCAAGGATATCCCCAGACCATCACTGACCCACTGCTAAACCGTTCTGGTTAGAGGTTGTTGCAGGCAGCAAAACATTCTCCATGGCGTCTCCAGACTCTCTTGCTTTTTTCACATGTACTCAGTGTGAACCTGCTCTCATCTGTGAAGAGCACAGGGCGCAAATGGCGAATCTGCCAATCCTGGAGTTCTTTGGCAAATGCCAATGGACTATATGCACAACTCCTTCCTGAACTTAGTAGTGCTCCTTTGTTTCCTGTCTTTCATTTCTGGGAAAACTGATTAATCCAGGTGTCTGGCCAGTTATTGAGGTCAGGCATACCTGGATTAATTAGTTTGTCCAATAATGAAAGACAAGAAACAAAGGAGCACGACTAAGTTCAGGAAGTAGTGGAGTTGCGCATAAAGCCCATTAAACTGCATAGTGCTATTGGAAGTTATTTTGTAGGGCTCTGGCAGTGCCCCTCCTGTTCCTCCTTGCACAAAAGGAGCAGATAGCTGACCCACCGCTGGGTTGTTGTCCTCCTACAGCCCCCCGCCATGTCTTCTGGTATTTCCTCTATGCTCTCGACACTGTGCTTGGAGACACAACAAACCTTTTTGCCACTGCGCATATTTCTACCTGAGAAGCCACTCAGATAGCGCAGCTCATCCAGGGTTGCATCCAGGGTTGCAGACATTGCCTCATGTTACCGCTCGTGGTGGTGAGGGCACTGGCAAAATGCAAACATCACCAAAGATTAGCCAGAGAGGATGAAGACAGGGAAATGGTCTGTGACCACCACCTACAGGACCATTTGTTTGTAAGGGTTGTCTTGCTAACTGCCTATTATTTTCACCTGTTATCTGTTCCATTTGTACAATGCTAATGATTATGTGTTCCCTTTATATTTTTTGAACAGTGTACAATCGCACAGCTGATTCTGCATTGATTTAGTTTCTTACAAAGATCATTCAAATACAGCTAGAAAAAAATTGACGACAATGTTCAGTTCTGGTTAAAAAAAAAAAAAAAAAAGAAAGAAAAAAAAATGGAGACATGCTCCCTTCTCATTTGCTTCACATAGTTTCATGAAAACAGCCACATTGAAGAATTCTGCTGAAACCTTTGTCAAGTACTATGGTCAAGTACCACAATATACCAGGGGAACATCCAAAACTGACTTTTTTGAGCTTTTTATTATGTTATGTCATAGTTCACTGTCTTAAGTGCCAATGATGCTAACAGCTAGCCTCTTCACAAACAAACTTAACAGCAGAGTTTTTCTAAATAAATAAAGTTGTAAGGTTGTAGCCAATCAGAAATTAGGTCAGTTTGGTCTCCAGGCAGATGAAATCATTACTTACCCAACCCTTTTAGTGAGAAGGGAAATCTGGCATGCCAAAACAGAACAAATACAAAGCTTCGTGTCCTTACAATCCATGAAGTTGATTCATGGAATAATTTGACCAATGAAATGAAATGATGCTAAAACAACCACCCGCCCCCCAACCCTATTATTTTTCTTTGGAGAATTTACATTGCAGCAATATCAACTACATGAAATAGTTTATAGCCTACTACTATTTCATCACACCTTTGAATTCACAACTGCCACTTACTGTGACTTTACTGTCCAAAATAAGGCCTGTTAACTTTGTTTAGTGGCAGCATTGACTGGACTCTCCTCCCAGCTGCTCACAAACTTCGACAGAGCCACAATAGAAAGCCTCCTCCATTGTAAAATTTTTGTTATGTGTATGCTTAATGAAAATAAGAAACTCTCGATTCTTGGTTCTGTCATCAAGAAAAGTTGACAACTTTGTACTGTTACAAAGCTTAAGATGCACTTGCAGGAAAAACAGGACAAATAACACCTGGAGCTTCATCGCTGTGTATCCTTAGTGTTTTAGTTTTTTACATTTATTTTTTTAACATATTAAAGAAAAACAAATAAAAAAGAAGAAAAGAAAAACAAGAAATAAAAGTTTGCAGTTATAAATTATTGTGGTCTGTTTTTTTTAAACATACATGATCCTTGTAGACCACATCAACTTTCCTTCACCTGAAACAAGTTGTGCTGTTTCAAGGTCAACTGTCAAGGTCAAGTTTAATGAAGAGTTGGTTGGTTGGTTGTTTGAACTCTGCATTGCTTACAATTCTTACTGCCATTTTTAAATGAAGTATTTTGGTCTGTGTTTGTTTTATATGTGTTTCCCTAAACTGCCACACATTAGGTCATGTATGGAATTATGAAGCAGAGTAAGGCGAATAGTGAGGCTTGATTAAGGAGATTTTTGGCTCTTTGTAAAACTGCAATTGATATAGAAATCTTTAACTGATGTCAAAATATCTTAATTTTTGTCAGGTGAAAAGGCAACCTTACAGAGTCATTTAATAACTTAAATGTTTTTACATCATAAAATGCAGTTATTTGAACCCTTGGTTTTGTTTTTATTTACTTTTTTTTTCCACAATGTCTTTTCATTTCAGGCGGGAATTTATTTGTACATATAAAATCCCAGTACTTAAATACTGATACTTTGGTTAAATAATTGCTTCTGTATTGAAGTGAAACTATTATGACTCATCACCTCATTTTGATATTTTCATATGATGAAAATGCTCTGGGTTGGTGTTTGAATGTGAGTTGTGTGTATGTAAAAATATGTATCTGTTCTGCTTCTGTATTCGCTAGGACACTCTTGGCTGAGATTTTAATCTCAGTGAGGCATTCCTGGTAAGTGAAGGTTGAATAAAAATTTTTAATTGTTGTTTTGCCTGTCTTTTGATTATTTTATGTTTTAACTCTTCTGGGTTTCACTTGTTTTCCATTGGGCGACCATTACTGTTTCTTTGTCGATTTGTATTGGGTGGATTTTTGTATCACATGGCTGATTTATATTTAAAAAGTGACGATTTGAACACAAACAGTGTTGTTAATTGAGAAAGGTCTTGCAGATATAAGCAAACCAATCACTTAAAGAGGCGTTTTAGAGATAACAGAAGTGGCTCTGAAGACTGTATATTGTTCACTGTTAAGAGTGCAATTTTCCCAAGTGCGGGTGACAACATGGACACTGGCTTTTGATCTTTGCACTGAATCAGAGTTTTGAATTCTCTTTAATCTGGGGATGCAGTATCTATGGTTTCCAAATGAAAAAAGAAGCACAAAACATCTAACTATCATCAGTCAAGGGTCAGAGATGGTGGTGCCATTTCTTTGATGTTGGTGGTTTTATGTTGAGAATTTAGAAACATTTTTTAACATTTGTATGTGGTGTCTTTTAGAGATGCGACATTTGACACAGAGAGTTTGAGGCCTGTGTCACTTGAATGAACAAGCTCGAAACTATGCTTCAAAGCCCCCCAATTAAATCTATGTGATGACTGATGATGTCTGAGGCTCATTGACACATTGAACCATATTACTGGTACACTTTCAAAGATGTAGCGACACTTCCATGTATTCGTGATGATCATTAGACAAACAACAGAGACATAAATCTGATTGTGTTTCTATTATGTTGGAAGAAAAAGTTGAATGATTCATATGACTGGAGCTGCAATATGACTCCAACTGACCACCAGATGTCACTGGCATGGTCTATTATTGTACGGGCTTTGAGGCTTCTTTTTTCCAATACAGTCAAGCAAAAACTTCAAAAGTTTCAGAAGGCTTCATTGGCCCATTACTGGTGTCTTTCACAAAGTGATGACTCTTCCCCAACTTTATTTAAACAACCTCTGGGGTGCTTTTTTTCCTCTTTAACTCAGTGGTGCTATGCATCTGTTTGTCTGGCCACCTAATTAGTTGTGATACATTGCACCTGATGCTTTTTTTCCCCCATCAGCCTTTTTAAAAATCCTGATACCAAATGCAAAATCATTTATTTATTTTTAAGTATATCTTTGATCACATAGCTGTTTTCTAAACATTCCAGAGTCATTTGTGTTGTTTGGATGTGCACTTTTCACAACATTTAAATTTTTGTTGAAGCATGAATTGAGAAAACTAAAACAAAGGTTAAATAGATTTCATATAAGTTGAATCTAATTTCTTTTCTTTAAAAAAAAAAAATCACAACTGTTATTTTGGCATATTATATCCATTTCAGTTCCAAACTCACTGACAGCAAGTGCTTGCATATCTGCTGTGTAATTCCACCTTCAGCCTCTGGGATGTAACAGCGAGTTACTCAACAGTTCCTTTCCTTCTTTTTTTTTAATGGCAAAGAAGAATTTTTTTTTTTCCTCCTTTTTTCAAGGGGGGGAGGGGGTTGAGGGGCTGGCCTTTTTTGTTCCGCTGGAGAATCCTGCTTGAACGGTGAGCAGGAGCACAACACACCGACAAGAAATCACAGTGCCGTAGCCAATCGGCTAAATCACAGCACCGGGGGGATCACGCTGCGCTGCGGAGGAAGAGTTGCTCAAACCAAGCGTTCCCTCCCTCAGACTCAATCGTTAGCAGCTCCAGGGTCAACGGGCAAACCAGCAACTGCCAGCTATCGCCGTTAGCCTCACCTCCTCTGCGGGTCTGGGGGGTACTGGTAGGGGCAGGGGGCGGGGGTACACCGAGAAGGGAGAAGACTACACGCCGAGAGGAGGGGGCTGGAAGTCTGAGACGCTTCCAGCCTGAAGGGGCCGGCGGTTTGGCCACAGCACCCCGGGACTAGCTAGCTTGTATCCGTGCGGCTAAGTGAATGGGATGGAGCCGGGACCGTCTGGCGCTGGTAGGTTCATTTTTACTCAAGTTGTTTAAAATACTATGATCTCTTATACCTATGGCTGCAGATGCAGATTGAAGTTGGAAAAAGCAGGGCATCATACCCTAGCCCAGCGTCAGGAGGGGAGGGGGGGTACAAGTAGGCTTGGTGTCAGCCCTCTCTAGCATCGCAAGCAACTATAGAGAGTGTAAGATGGAGAGTGGTCTCTTGCACGCTGCATGCACAATACTTTGTTGAAAACGTTATTCATCCAGATTTATAGCCACAGACTCATCTCTTAGATGGCTGACAATATCTCCAGCCATGCGCGGGGGCAGGGAGGTCGTGGGAATCTCTGTGAGGAAGAACGAGGTGAAGCCCGCCTTCAAGCAGCAGCAGCAGCAGCTGGCTGCTCCCAGCATGCCCCACACGGCACACCAGCCTCCAGTTTCACTGATGACTGCTTACAATGTTAAAGCTTGTCTAAACAGTATTTAACACCAGCACCTGACATGCCTCATTAAGGACAACTTCAGGCCTTCCATCTGCGGAGATGGATGAATAATTTATTTCCTAAAACCCCCAAAATAAAACTCAATTGTGATATGTGGACATTTGCTGCAGGAGTTGACTGAACTGTTTTTTACGTTGGGCGAAGCAGAGACGTTTGGAGTATTGTATTCTGTGTTGCTTTTATCCCTCTGCATGCTTCATTTTCAGATTTACAGCCAGTTCTTATCACTGTCATTATCTTTATTTGGTAGTTTTCTCGGTTGACACCGATGAAAAGGCAAGTGATGAAAGTGCAAACTAGGAAGCACTTCACTGTTAGCCCAGTTCTAAAGTCCACTTATCGTGGAAAATAATGAACCTTGACAATGATAATCCAACCTTGTATGGTTTGAGTGATTACAAGACAGGACTTTTTACTCAATTCTTTTTTTTTTTTTTTTAAAGGGGAAAAAAAAGCTGGTCCTGTGGCCTCTAAACCCTGTTTCAGTGTCTTTAGGGTGGCAGTTAGGCAAGAGATCACGTTGTCATGCTTGATCAAGAACCTTTAATTCAATTGTAAAGGCTTGTTTTTATTTTTTGGGATGGGGGAAGGGCCTTTGGGGCCCCACATTTCAAAGTCTGCTATTGTGCTTGAAGTGAGACGATTCAGAGCGCTGTTTTCGCAGATTGATCCGACATATTTACCTTATGATCAACACATAGTTTGGCTATAGAAAGTGAACTTCTTCATGTATTTTGCTTGTTGTCATGACTAATGGAGTTTTCTAGTTATTGACCAGTGCTATTCCAGATTTCGTGAATTCATGGATAAAATTTTTGTGAACACCACCCCCCACCCAATTTAATTTAATTTATTAATTTATTTTTTTAAGATCAAAGCAGTGGGATTAGAACGTAAAAAATGAAATTAGGCATAATTAAAATATGCTTAAATTTAGTTCAAATATGACTAAGATTGTAGCAGGTAACTGTCAACTGGCCAGTAATTAACCTCAACAAAACACACATAACTAGTTACACTAGGTATAACTTTAAACTTAACTCCCATGTGTCCGGGTTGCATCATTGTAAAGATGGCAAGTCGTGAATGTCTTCATGTTGTGATGCTCTCCTATAAGTCTTGCCGCCAAGAAGAGGCTGCTATTGTTTTGGGATACTTGTGAGTGCTGGCTCTACTTCTCACCATCTGCCTTCACTGGCACGAGGGTGAAGTGTGCATCAGTGTGAGTGTGCAACAATCACAACATGCTCACACACATACAGTACATGCTTGCTTGCCCAAAGTGAATGTGTTGTCACCACATGTTTGGAGTCTGTGTTTACTGTGTTTTGTCAGATGTGTGATTCTACACATACAATAACAAATTCTCTCAGTAGAGCCACCTCTGTTCTTTTAGGCTATTTTGCTTCCTGTTTGAAGGGTTAGGGAACAGGGCACTTGAGTGGTATGTATAAGTCGAAGATTTTAATTGCAGCTATTCAAAGCTGGTCCTATCCAATTTAGGATGCTCAGGCACCTCCGCCCTATGTGGGAACATGCTCAGAGCAGGACCAAAAGGCCAAGGTCTCTTCAGCATGACCACAGTGGCACCCTGCCTCCTCCCGTCTCCTCTAACCAACAGCCCTACACATGCACACACACAAGTCCCCTGATATCCATGACAATACTGTGTTGCCGTGGTGTCTCCATGGTGAGGCTGGGAATGTAGGGGGGGGGGGCTCTGTTTCTGTGTATGAGTGTGTTCATGTAGCAAGGGCGATCCCTCTGCCTTACACCCATGTATTTCTGAGCGTGAGATGGAGAAGCGGGGCAGCTGGGGTCTTTGTTGGGATGAAGGAGGGCTGCTCTCTGGGGACCCAGAGGTTAAAGTAGTGGGCCCCTCTCAGGCAGGAGTCACAACTAACCTCACATCCACCAGCCAGTCTAGGACCCCTCCCCTATTTCTGTATCAGACCTTCTGACTTAATAAAGCTTTTCCTTTTTGAGAAGTGGAGCTAGCATGGGCACAGATAGTCACTCACCAGTGGGACTGAAGTCATGTGACGTGTACAGTTTGTGAGATATTATGATTTGTTATGTTCTGTGCCCTTGTATGTTTTCAAGTCTTTCACTCTTTTTGTTTACCCTGTGCAGACTTATAGTTTTGATGTATTGCTTTTTTGTGTGCTGCATCTTGATCCTGGAGGGAAGTTCTTTCATTTCGCAGTATATGATTGAAATGATAATAAAACTTACTTGACTTATGTCAGCAGGCTTGCATGATACAAGTCGGAGTCAAAGTGAACAAACAAAGTTTGCTGCATCAGAAATTAGGATTATTTTGAGTGCAGAACCCATGCCCATTCACCTACTTCTCCAAAAATGGAGACAGTTTGTCAATGTACCATGATCAGTTCAATATTTTAGAGCTTAAGAAGTCAGGGAAATTTCATTATGCTGCATGTTCTCAACTTTGTGAAACTTGTGTGAGATCATTTTTGCTCTTTGATATATATATATATTATATATAATAGATCTTTTATTGTCCCGTAAGAGAAATTCTTATTCACATGCTCTGTCAGAACATGCATACAACACTGTAGACCAGTGGTTCTCAAACTGGGGGGCGGGCCCCCCCGGGGGGGCTCAGAGCTCTTTCAGGGGGGGCCCAGCCAGGCCTAGTTTTTGTACTTCTAACAAAAAATGGGCATATTCTTTAAAGTACTAAAGAAAAAATAATGATGACTCAATAGGCATTCCCCCCCACCTCAAATGCAGTGCATTTTTTCATGTATTTCATGGTAAATGTTTTGGTACATGTGGTAGCGTTGGTGGGATGGGGGGGAGGGCTTGACATTATTATTTCCAATGAAAGGGGGGCGCTGCAAAAAAAGTTTGAGAACCACTGCTGTAGACACACAGGACAACAAATTGCAAATGATTATGAGGAGCAGATTTATTGTTTTGAACTGTTAAGAGCAGCAATATATCTCAATTTTGAATGTGCCACTTTGGGTTTGACAACTGATCACTATCAGAACACAGGGTAATTTATTTATAAATGTGAATAAACTGTGATTTTGATTTGCTAACTTTTTTTTTTCCCTTCTTGCCCGTGTGCTTCCTTTTTCTCCCTATTTTCCTCTTTCTCTCCCCTATCCCTCCTCCCATATCTGGTGGTTGTTCTTGTTCTGTATGTCTCCTCAATACCTTTCTTTGTCATCCTATACCTCACATCTTTTATAACTTAATTCTGTTTTTCCCTGGCACCAAACATCTGCTGCTTAACTTGTTCTTTGACATTGTTTCTTTTCTTTCCTATCATCCCTCTCCCTGCCTTCCTGTCCCTGCTGCTGACTCCTGTGGCTACTTATCATGCCCCCCCTTTTTTTGCACCTGCCTACGTTTCCTTCCTGGCTTCTGCCCACATTTGTGGCCATCTTTGCCCTTCCTTCTTCTGTTTTTAACCACATCCTTTGCTGCCTTCTGTCTTTCTTTTTCTTTTTCTCTTTCATGCCTGCTTTGGCCATATTTTCACTGAATGCTTTCTAATATTCTCTTCTCTACTCCTTTTTGCTAAACCTCCTTCCCTCTTTTACCTGTCCTTGTGGATGCCTCCTTGTAACTGGTCCAGTGCCCTTGGGGGTTTTTCCCCCACCCCTGCAGCAGGTGTTCCATGCCCCCCGCCGGCCAGGTATGGGCACTGTGGGCAAGCCCATCAAGCTGCTGGCCAACTACTTTGAAGTGGAGATCCCAAAGATGGATGTCTATCACTATGAGGTGGACATTAAGCCTGACAAGTGCCCACGAAGAGTCAACAGGTAATATAGCATTAACTGGTGACACTTTCAGTCACAAAGTTTCTTTGTGTTTTTTTTCCCTCCTTTTTTTTTTTTCTTTTTTGCAATGTCCCACTTAAATTTTAAAGGTCACTTTTGTCAGCATTTTTTAATAGTATTTTTTTTGTTTATGTAAGTATACAGGCAACTTGATGCAGTGGTGCATGCATTTAAACAAGTCTATAAGCAGCTAAAGTACCTGCTAAGTTATGAAAGCAACCACTCTCAGCATGAAAACTGTTGCTCTTCCTGTCAGCTATTTATGCATATTTACAGGTCGAACACCATTTACTTTTGTAGGGTAGATCGCTTTATTTTTAAAAAATTGAGGTAGAAGCATTACTCCTTGGGTTTCAGTCCTTACTTACACAATTCTTTCATTTCTTTCATTTTATTTTTTTATTTTATTTTGTTCATCTCTGCTTTGAAAATAATCCTATTGTGATGTTGACCTGGAAAAGCAAAACTGTAAAAAAAAAAACCCCAAATGCATCTAATGTAGAAAGGAGCATAATTTTAAGAAAAATTCTGCATAGGATTCAGTTTTACATCATAGTTAAGTAAATTAAAACCTTGAATTTGAATTGTGGTTTTAAAAATTAATTAAAAAAAACAAACAAAACTGTCCCAGACAAATGAGAGCATGTTGCTCATGAAGAGTGGACCATAATACCCATCAGTATGTGCAGAAGTCTGCTTGGACATTACAGAAAACACTTGATTGCAGTGATTGTCTCAAAGTGTTGCTCAACAAAATTTTTGTTCAGGAGCCCCATCAGGCTGGTTTGCTTGTTTATCATTTGTTTATTTGTTTTCAATATTTCTGTTAAAACACAATTCAAAATCAATGTAATGATTTTCATAAAAAATTTTATTAATATTACTGTCGTTGCCAATTTCAGCTTCACCGACAGCAGATTTTTTCTGTCTTTAATGGGAGTGTATGTAAACTTTCATAAGCCACTGTATAACACTGCAGAGTTAAAGGAGCTGTATCATGCTTTTCAAACATTCCAAAAGTCAAATACAGGCATTGGCCTGAATATTCATTTATATTACTCAAATATGCACAAATGAAGAAAAAAAAGACTTAAGTGAAGTTTTTTTGAGGAAATGACACAGTAACATGCTGAAAAGCTCTTGAAAGTCCACTTTTTCATGATAGGGCTCCTTTAACTGTGAAGTCTAATATCTGCTAAATCAGACTGGTTGTTCAAAACCTAGATGGAGAAAATCATTTAAGGAAAGTATTCATTGGGGAGGAATTGATGGAATCCTAGAATTGGGTATTTGCTGTGAAGATCAACCTTGATAAAGTTGATATTAATTTCGATCATTTGCTCCTTGTGCATGGAAAGTCACAGAAAGTAAATAAAAAGCACATGCTAAAAAAAAAAACCAAGAAGCGCGAAAGGAAACTAACGTTAAATTACACCAAACCATGATAAATTCTCTGACTGAACTGAGACAAAACAAGACTCTTATGTTACCCCATTGTTATTATTTCAATAACTCCTAAATCAGTATATTTGCATTTAATCAATGAATTTATGTTTTTACATTGTGTTCTCCAAGTACATATGGAAGAATTCAGGAATTTAAATGAGCACTTGTATGAGATTAGTTGTTTCAGTTGTACTACATTACAAACAGAAAGGAATCGGCATGTCCATGATTTGCAGCATTCATTACTTTAATCCCAGCAGTAAACAGAATGTAAAAATAAATGTCAAAGCTCATCGGGCAAATGTGCTGTCTGCCACACAGTTTTTTCTCATGGCTCCCCAGAGAGCCAACTACTTGGGAGAAAAAAACAGAAAAAAATATCTTGTCTGTGTCATGGCAGAAAAAAGGAGCATCATCGCCTGCCTTTTGAGAAGAATTGGCAACCTAGCACACAATTTATGTTTCATCATGTTTGAACCTAGAGAATGAATCCTTTTAATGGAGGCATGCCATTTTACTTTCTACTCAGCATTCTCTGCTGTCATCACTTAACTTAAATGCTGTCATGTTCTGCGGTGGCTGTCCGGAAAAAAAATGGCAGGCTATCATGCTCCACAGTTGTCCGATTTGTAGTCATGTTTCAGAGCTGGCAAGAAGCAGAAATATAATAATGTTGTTTATTGTTGGTTGTTTGGCTGTAGCCCAAGATTTCCTCTGTTAACTGTCCCACCACGTCCTGCTAATGTCCTCAGGTTATTGGATAATTGCTGGTCTTCATTTCAGGAAAAGTTGCGTTTTGGATGGGGGGTAGGTTGTTTGAAGTCAGGTGTTATTGAGCAAACATAATGTTGGGGAACAGGATGTTATTGATGGTAATACTGATGCTAATCATTATTGATATTATTATTAATAATAGAACTTTCTACAATTTGAAGTAGTGCAAAGTCATGATATGTAAATATGTGAAAAGATTCTACAGTTGTGAAACAATACTGACCTCAGATCTGCATTCTGTATCAGTTCTTAACAACTGATGCTTCATGTGGGCTTCTACTATTTGAAAACCTCAATGTTGAGCTTATGAGCACTTGTTGTAGCTTTAATCAATATTATTCTAAGTATACACTGTGAGGCATTTCTGTAGTACACAGCCAAACGGACCTCTCTCTAGTGTTCAGTGCAACAAGGCATTAAGCTTCACAAATAATGGGCTATTTATGGTTGTCAGGAAAGCAACCACTCTGACATTCAGTTGTTTTTCATTATGTTCACTGTCTTACTTGTGCAAAAGCTATGGCGGCAAACTACCCCATTGACATTGGGATTATTTTAAGAAAAGTAAATAATTTCTTTATTTATAATCTATTTATGCAACAACAAGTAGTTTTACCTTTTAAAGTCAGGTTCACAATAGAAAATTTTAACTCCAGTTTTGTCACAAAACTGATGTAAGAAACAAAAAAGGCATATCAGCAGTTCTGTTAGTGGTTATCAATTGTCATATGAATGCTTCAAAAATACAGTTTGTAAGGCTTGTAGACTTGACCAGTCATTAACCAGTCATTTATGATGCTTACTGCTTTGGAGAAGTGGGCCATATGCACGGCTCCACTACTTTCTGAACTTGAGACAGCACCTTTGCTTCCTGTCTGTTGTGACTGGACAAACTGATAAGCCCAGGTGTGTCTGACCTCAGTAACTGGCCAGACACACCTGGAGTAATAAGTTTGTCCAGTCATGGAAGACAGGAAGCAAAGGTGCTGTCTGAAGTTCAGGAAGTAGTGGAGCCGTGCATATAGCCCGTTGAGAGGGAGGAGTTGAGTAATGCCAGGAAGAGCAACAGCCAATGAAAATGATGTAAGAGAATAAGGATACTTGAAAGAGGGATACAACAAAACAAACTTTCTGCAAACATGATGGCAAGCATTGTAAAGAAACTAAATTTAGCTAAGAAAAGCAGAATTTGGTGAAACATGCAAGAACACCTATGCACCTTTTGATGTTTCCAGTATACAATATTATGCAGTTATTGTATGGTACAGTATATCTGCAGAAAGACAAACTGCCAGCTCTCTGCAATAACCACATGAGGAAAATGGATCAATTCACCTGTAGCTAGTTTTGTTAATGCTGCTTTCAGGCTTGCATTGCAGAATATTTGCGGTCAAGTCCACCCGCCTTTAACTGGGTTTCTTTTTAAACATATTGCTTCCTTGTCGAATTCCACGCCATGTTCAGATATCGGGAAATATTCTGGATAGGTACATATCTGGCCTCAACCCTGTCCGGAACATTTCTTGTGCCGTCAGCCAGAACCATATGCTTCACTATTTCCGTGGGGGCTAACTGGTACATGTCGCTTTAGCTGTGAGATAAAAGAGCAAAACTTTGTTAAAATGCAAACAGTATAAAAGACAAAGTCTGCTCTACTGCTGCTTTTCAGAGCAAGTCTGAAAGAGGCTTAACAGTAGCAGAGAGACTTGTCAGCATGAAAGCTGAAACTGCTCATAAGGTTTTATCAGATGAGTCAGTGGGATAAACTGATGAAAAATCTTGTATGAGTAGGAACCAGAATGTGAGCACACTTGGCCATATGATGCTGGCAGCTTCACCATTATTAGGGGACACTTGATAATAAATACTGATGGAGCACTGCTTATTCTTAAGCTTATTGGCTTGTTGGAACCAACATTTCTTGAACCAGTACCAGCTTAATACCTGTTGCTGATACCCATCCCTCATGGTGAAGTTGTTATTGTTGACAATGTATATTGACTTCTACATTTATGTAAACTGTTTTATTTTTTTAAAGAAACGTCAATCTTCTCGAAACAAAGAAGAAACAACTTGCTTGTATTTTCTTCTGCCAGCTAAAACAGTCATGACACAATCCCATGTCCTCATGTTGTGTTTTTAAGATGCGCTCTTATAATTCTCAAGTCTCCCAACAGAAGTTGCTTGGAGAACTTTTGAAGGGGAATCCTTGATATTCAAGTCTTCCTAAGAGGGATGTAAAAAGATCGCTAACATGCCTTAGAAAACTTGACGTGTAGAAAAAAAGTAACCTTGAAAAATGCACTTCCTGTTGCCATCTCCTCTAACATGCAGAGAGAATCTTGGTCCCTTTTGGATTTGAGACACAAAGGGTCCAAAATGGCATGCAAAGGTCAAGCCCTTTGACCTCTCCCTTTCTGAACGGGTCTGCATCCCCCACACTTAACCGAAGACCAAGGCATTGAATGTTGCCCCACACCACAACCTGCACCCTCTCTCTTTTTGTCCTTACCTCTACCCCTGTGACCACGAGATGCTCCACACACCAGCTGTATCCTGCTTGATCGATACTCCATCGTATAAGTGACCTTCCCTCCCCAACACAATAGATATCCTGATTAGGTGGTGGGTTTACGTGACAAAATACGATTTCTCTCTGCTGCATATTAATCCCATTGTGTGTGTTGCTTTTTACAGAGAGGTGGTGGAGTACATGGTTCAACACTTCAAGCCCCAGCTCTTTGGTGACAGGAAACCAGTGTATGATGGCAAGAAGAACATTTACACAGTGCTAGCACTTCCTATTGGGAGTGAGAAGGTAAACGTTTGTAGTTCTTTCTGTTACAGTGTCCTATTATACTTTGATAGGCAACATATTTCTTCTCAGGGATCAGTACAGTAAATCTTAGGTCATGACCAGCTTGGGTTTACAGAATTCCTCCTGGGGAGAGAGATTATCTAAACGACTCTGCAAAGCATGCACACTCTTCTGTGGTGTCCAGAAGTCTTTGTACTGTCATGAGAAATGACAAACCTCTTTTGTAGTTTATGTTTCTGTTATTTCTAATTACAAAGAAATAAGATTTTATGTCAAAAAAGGTTGATTCACTTGTAGTGATTTAGAAGAAAAATTGGACTGTTTGTTTAGTAACTAAAATGGTCACCATCAACAGACAGATAACCTGGCCTATCAATACCATATCCATGGTATTGGACAACTGGTTGGTTGTCTGGCAACCCCAGGGTCACAAAAGAAGTTGGCGCTCTTGGCCAAGAAGTACCCTATTTTCATTTCATAGCCCCCACGCTGACTAGAACTTGACCATTTTACATGTTTTTGACAGGCTAAATAAACCAAGTAGTTCTTTGTCTTCTTTGTTATTATTATTTCTGTGTATGCAACTTGCTGTTATTTTCAAGCTTTAGATTTCCCAAGATTGTTTTGGTGCTATATTTTCTATTACTCTAGGCAATGAAAGCAAATCATTGTATATTGAATTATTTCTGCAGGGATTCACTCGTGTACTTCTGCATATGTTCATTGAGGCAACTTTTCTGTCAGTATTGGATTATGGTGACATTTCATACTTGCACTTCTCAGTATATCATGTGAACCTGCAATTTGCAGAGCAGTTAAAAGCTGAAATTATTTATGTTTATGGTCTATTCTAACTTTTTAATTTTGTCTTATTTCACTTTAATCATTTCTTGCTTTAATTGATCCACTTCATATCTTACTTGGTGAAATTGTAAATGAAGCAGACATTCATTCTTCAGTGGGTTTTATCTTCTAATAAAGCACAACATGATTAATATTGAAGCTTGTGGACTATAACACATAAAACCTTTTAGAAATCTTCTTTTGAAAGGGGATTTACAGCTTACATTACACTCAGAAGAGATCATCTTTCTTCTTTTTTATTCTCTTCCCCCTGCAACATTGTTTTTTACTTAGGCTCTCTGCTCTTTCTCTTGTGTATCTCCAGGTGGATTTTGAGGTAACCATCCCAGGTGAGGGTAAGGATCGAATCTTCAAGGTGTCCATCCGTTGGCTGGCCAAGGTGTCATGGCGCCTGCTGCAGGAGACTCTAGTCAGCGGGAGGCTTCAGGTCCCCCTCGACTCAGTTCAAGCCCTGGATGTGGCTATGCGCCACTTGGCCTCTATGAGGTAAGCCATAGTAAACTCCTCGCTACACTAGAGCAGAACAATCAAATGCATTTGCCCAATCTCAATTCTTCCCCTTAGCCCTTCCCTTTAGCCCTTCTCCTCCGTTTTGTGAGTTCACGTGTAAGGGTGGGAGGGTTTCAATCCTGTTCGGACAGAGAGGTAGGGGTAAGTGGTAGGGGTATAAACCCCTTCAAACGAAAGGTTTTCCAATACACACAACGAAGGGGTATGACGATCACCGGCAAGATGGCTGCTACCAAATCCAAAAATATCCACAAATGTAAATATTTTCCCCATAGATAAAGTTGAAAAAGTATGAAAAACATTGTATTGTCTAGTTTAACACTGTTTAAATGTTTTACAGTCATTTTCTTGGTAAAATGCACATGAAAAAAAATCGCTCGTACTACACTGACGCTTCAGTTACATAAACGCTACCAGGCTGAAAACCAGCGGTGCTCTGTAGACAGCCTTCATGGTCTACAGTGATAGATGATCAATAAAAACATCTCTACTAGTCTTCTAGTATATGGAGGTCCTTTGTAGGATATGACACAAGCAGGAATGTCATGCACAAATTGAACTTGTTTGTTAATGTTAATCCACAGCCATAGACGGCTTGATTTCTTGAGATTTGTGCCGACATCTGAGCGCGCATCTGCTTACATACAAGCTGGTGGGGATTACTGATGATGTATGTGATTGTTGGAGGAGCGTTCCAATTTGTGAGGATTGACTTATCAGCCTTACCCCTCGTAGCTTTGTTTTAAGTGGTAAGGGGATTGGGCCATTGACTCCTGTCTGTTTGTTAGACTTTAGTTATGTGTATTTGCATTCATCTCCACCTCCAATCAAACTTGTAATTGTTACTTGTTTTATGTTGTTGCCATGCTAAGCTCTGTGCAACAATGGAGGCTGAGTTCTTTCTTTCACATAAACTGTACAGTGTCTAACCATTGTACCTCCAGGTATGATTTAACAAAAGATGAGTGTTAGCTGAGACTTGTGTGAAAGTGAACAAAGCTGAGCAGTTGAATAGTGATAACTGGTTTCAAGACATGATCTGAAAATGGTGAAACTGGAAGTTCTCAAAAACAAATATCAGTTCAGCGATAATGGATCCCATTTCTCTGGTTTCAGAAAAGGTCTATTCTGAATATTTTCTGCCTTTTTCCGATTAGGTTACTTTTCTGAAGTAGCAGCCTTACTGGAAATGAGCTCATGCTTACATCATGCTCTGAATTTGCACACTCATCATTTCCACATCTTCCACTCCTTAAATTAGGTACACACCAGTGGGCCGTTCATTCTTCTCCCCACCTGAAGGATACTACCACCCACTGGGAGGGGGAAGGGAAGTCTGGTTTGGCTTCCACCAGTCTGTGCGTCCTGCAATGTGGAAGATGATGCTAAACATTGATGGTGAGTCACTGAAAACAAGCTCACCAGAGTGTGTGATCAGTCAGTGATCTCAGTGGTTTTTGCTGAAGTTGCATGACTAGATAAAAATACAAAAGTACTAATGCTTAAAAGCTAAGTGTCTTCTGTGATAAAACAGTAACTGAACCATTAGGGATGTTGATTTTCTGTTCTAAATCTAAGGAGCTTTTCTTTTGTTTATTTAATAGCTTTAATGCTAATTTAGCTGTGAATAAATGTTAAGAGGTGATAGAAGCACATAGAAGTTGTAAATGATCATCTAAGAAGATACTGTTGTTATCTGTCTCCCCCTAGTGTCTGCCACGGCCTTCTACAAAGCCCAGCCTGTAATCGAGTTCATGTGTGAGGTTTTGGACATTCGCAACATTGATGAGCAGCCTAAGACTCTAACAGACTCTCAAAGGGTTCGCTTCACCAAGGAAATTAAAGGTAGGCAACTAGCTGCCATATGAAATTACTTACTGCATATCACGGTCAGTCCAAATCAGTGAACCCCATAAGCCTCATTTACCATCTGCACAGTGCATTGTAGAACCTTATTTATTTTTGACAGTCCTTTTTTGTTTTGCATTAAGTAAAAAAAAAAAAAACCCAAGAAACTACAGAGCATTTGGTAGAGCTGGTTTAAAAGAACAACCTTTCTAGTCTAGAATCCATTGCACCAATTTATTTGTTGCAAGCTGGTAGGTGAATGGACAGATGGGTTTGTTTGTGATTTTTATCTATACATGAAAATGGAATGATGGGATACATAATGATGGAAAGACACAATCACAACTCCAATTAAACGTCAGCTTTATCAAGTAAAAAATTAAATGAATTTCATAATGACCTACTGCATGATTAATGTAGCCATCACTCTAGCTTTGCCATTCTCCTTAGAGGAAGAAAAGTGCAATAAGATCTAGATATGAAATTCAAATAATTCATTATATCCTTTATCAGTATGAACTATTTCTTTAAAAAGGTTAGGGAATGAATGTGAAAGCCCATTTCCTGAAATTAGTGCTTCTCTTTGTCCTGGTGGAGGACAAGGGCTATGCAGATGTCAGAGTGGAGTTGTATAACACACTTGGTGTGTTTATAAGGGTGACGAGTAGTGCGGTAGTGGGTGTGATCATTTCAAGTCAAATGATGTAATACAACATGTGATTTAACTTGATTCTTGTGTACTCCACTTATTGTTTGCAGGCCTGAAAGTAGAAGTGACCCATTGTGGCCAAATGAAGAGGAAATATCGCGTATGCAATGTCACCAGACGTCCTGCCAGCCACCAAACGTAAATGCAAAAATACACAATATGTATACTTTTTTTTTTATCTTGCATAGATCCACAGTATTGAATACCAAATTTGGTTGCATGGATTCTAAGCGTGTAAAGATGAACTACTATTAAGGATTAAATTACACTGGCACACAGACCCCTGAATCAAACAAAATTGACTCTGAACCAGTCAATGGCTCATTAAGATTTTAGCTCAGATCCTCCACAGTCTATGCAAGGTTTCTGCACAAATGTGAGTAAATTTAATTGTGGACCTCCACCACTAGTATGGAAGGGGTGCATTGAGTGAGTGAAGTCTGAACTCCATTATCAGCAAGTCCCCACAGCAAGGTTATAACAGAAATACAAGATGCCAGATGATTCAGGATAACTTTATTGATCCCAAAGGAGCAATTCATTTGTAGCTAACCTGAATTTTTCAACACATAGCAACAATTGGTAAAAACAAAACAAAAACAATAGTCTAAACCAGGCAGGCACAGTTTAGATTGGCCCATCAAATATAGTCTATATATGGTGAAAATAATTAGGAAAAATGAACAAAAGCCTGTAGAGCATCATTGAAGTACAATGGTACCACAGCTGATCTGAACACAAGATTTTCAAGACCTTTTTCCCTCTAGGCATACATATTTTTGATTCATGACTATTCTAATGACTGACATGCAGGCAATTATAAAGCCCAACTCTCATTAAAACCTTGGAAAACTTTCAATTCTGGAGTTAATGAACACATGATGCTGATGACTATTTATGTCCAGGTTTCCCCTTCAACTTGAAAGCGGGCAGACAGTTGAATGTACAGTGGCCCAGTACTTCAAGCAGAAGTACAACTTGCAGCTTAAATACCCCCACTTGCCCTGTCTACAAGTGGGGCAGGAGCAAAAGCACACATACCTTCCCCTAGAGGTAAGGAAGTGTTCAGTGATAATTCAGCTATTTTTCCTTTTTAGACAAAAATAATAATGGCAATAATGAGCACAGACTTTAAATCTGTTTTTATGTCCACACCTTAGTGACTCACTCATTCACTCATTCCAGGTATGCAACATTGTAGCTGGTCAAAGATGCATCAAGAAACTGACAGATAATCAGACGTCCACTATGATTAAAGCCACGGCTCGCTCTGCACCGGACAGACAAGAGGAGATCAGCAGGCTGGTGAGTTGTATCGACTAACACATTGTATATTTGACTGTGATTTATTGTGTAAGTTGGAGGCAGTAAGATACGCTGTTCTCTCTCCACAGATGAAGAATGCCAACTTCAACCTGGACCCGTACATCCAGGAGTTTGGCATCAAGGTGAAGGATGATATGGCTGAGGTGACGGGAAGGGTGCTGCCGGCTCCCATTCTGCAGTATGGAGGACGGGTAAATATTGTTTATCAGCTGAGAGAAATGGCTCATTCAGGTGCATGTTTTCCCACATACAACAAATTTGAAATTCTCCTTTGGTCCCCTCATCCACAGAACCGTGCCATAGCAACACCCAATCAGGGAGTGTGGGACATGAGAGGGAAGCAGTTTTACAACGGCATTGAGATCAAAGTGTGGGCTATTGCTTGCTTTGCCCCCCAGAAACAGTGCAGAGAAGAAGTGCTCAAGTAAGTATTAATGTGCTTCTTGCACAACACTACAGAGGAACCTTAAATACACTTTAAATTAATTAATGGCAAAGTCAAAACTTCAAAAGACAACGCAATCTTTTCTTTGGCAATTGAAATTTACCAAAATTTAGCTTATGGTGTAAAATGGCCATTATTTGGAATTTGTATTCACAACTACACATCTGTGCATGTTCATCAGAAGTTGTGCATAAATAAACATTTTGTAAATGCTCATCTGTGTAAAACCACACATTAAATGTTTGTGCATTTTGTCTGAGAATACCATTTAAAAAGTTACCTTAAATTACAAATACGAATGGTCTTTTATGATTTACGGATTTTTCGTTATCAATCATGAACCACAGTTGTGAAACAACTTTCAAAAATATGTCACGGGGTCACAGACTGTTAATGGAGTAGAGATCAATCGATTCCACAAACTGTGCAGGCGTATGAAGTCTGTGCTTGAGCCGTCTGCTCGACTCTGCATCAGCCACATAAAGAAGGGCACATGATTTTTTTATGTCTTTATTGAAGAAATAAATTGAAAGAGATGTAGAGTGTCTGAGAGAAGGTTATAAATGTAGGGAACTGTGCTGGTTTCGCCAACACTGTTATGAGTGAGCCACTATGAAGACAGAACAGAGGCTTCGTTATGTCATATGCTTTGCTGCTTGTTTGGGATTTTGAACAGGCTGATCTACTCATTCTCAGTCCATTACTATAGTTTTTTTTTAATAGCACAGTTACTATCCCAGTAGTATCAGCATTCAGCACCCTTTTTCTCATATTCCCCCATTTCAAACACCTTTTTTAGCTGGAAAAGCTTACACAAGTCACTTTTTGAAAACTCATCATGCTAGCCAAATAGGAAAAAAGCCCCCCAAAACGATCAGCCTCTTTCATCATTAAGATTGACAGATGTAAACTACAGTCACTTGTAGTTGAGAATATTTTTCTTTATTGAACACCAAGTCACTGATCAAACACGGAGGTCCATGAAAGACGTCTAGTATCCCGTTATGCTTCCCCTGTGCTCACCCAGCAGATGGCGATCTTTGACCAGATCAAACGCTTCAAAGCCACAAGTTTATTTCACAGCATGTCAGAGATTCAGTGTTTCACAAAGCTCGTCATTTGCAGGGTTATCCTCCACCCCCTCCAACCCCCCTTTTTTTTTCTTTTTATTGGCAGACCATGAGCAGCACAGTGCATCGCTGTCTTTCACTGTGAGACATTCATCACTACCAGCCTACTGCTTGCAGTCTGTAGCTTATGATGTACATAGATCAGAGGATTTAATAAGGTTTATCACTTCTTTGACAATCGTTCTTTCATCCACCATTCAGCAAAGTTCCAAGTCAAATAAGCATAATGCTTCCCTGGAGCAGCCATCTTGGAAACAGTTAAACACACTTCATACAGTGCGCAGTTTGGGGAATTGATTGATCTCTACTCTTAACTATGTCTGTGACGCCGTGATGCATTTTTTTACAGTTGTTTCACAGCTGTGGTTCGTGAATTCATAATAAAAAATACGTAATCATAATTGACAATTAGTATTATTAATTTAAGTTGTAACTTTTTAAACTGTATTCTGGCAGACAAAATACACAAACATTTTTTGTGGGATCCTACATAGGCTAGAATTTACAAATATTTATTTATGTACAACTTCAGTATGCACAGATGTGTACTTGTGAATACAAATCTAATCTGATAGCTGTCTTACACCTTATCAGCTTGCCGTTATTTGCTGCAGCTTGTCTCAACTGTGTTATGGTTTGATCTCAGAAACTTCACAGACCAATTGCGTAAAATCTCAAAGGATGCTGGAATGCCAATTCAGGGGCAACCATGCTTCTGCAAATACGCCCAGGGAGCAGACAGTGTGGAACCAATGTTCAGACACCTGAAGAACACCTATTCCGGACTTCAGCTCATCATCGTCATCCTGCCAGGAAAAACTCCAGTCTATGGTATTTTCTTCTTGTTTTTCTATTCTTTTCTTTTTTTTCTTTTGACACTGAAATGATAAAAGCCTTTTGTTTTTTTTGTACAGACAGAATCGGTTTACTTAAATAATTTCTTAAGAAGTTACGATGTTATGAAACATGTTGCAACAGAATTAGACATGAAAATAATTTTAATTTAAAATTTACTGGAAATTAGTATCTATCCAATGCTTCAAATATTTATATTAAACTTATCATCTGATGAAAAATCTTGCTACTAACATTATTTACCAAAACAGCTGATCATCCCACAAAGGTAGTCCTTTAGAAGTAATTATACAGTGATGTAATAGAGCAACACTTTAACAATAAACTTTCTTAATGTAAATTACAAAATTTGTCGATTTCATCAGCAACTGTACAGGAAAACAGCCAAAGATTCAAGGAATTTGGAGATCACCTCTTTTTACCCAACCGATGAAGAGTTGGGTAAAGACTGTTGTCTTCAGGTCTACGTGAAAAAAAAAAAAAATCAGCTGATTTTTAAAGTGAAAATGACAACAGAGGCTCAAACACTTCTGAATGACACAGTCGGTGAACAAAAATTGATTTTGTGTCCCAAATACTTTATTACAAGTTAGCAGAGATGGAGATTGTGGAGTCAACAAGTTTTCTCGCCATGTATTTGTTCTGCCCAGCCACTGAACCAGGTGAGTAAATCTGCACAATGAATTAAATTGTGCTGATTGGACTCACCTGAGGTCACCTACTGAAAATGCTTAGCACATTTATATGTAAAATTACAAAATGGAAGGCCCCAAGCGCCGTTGTTAAGAAGAGAAGGTGGAACACACTGGAAAACACTCCTCTGTTCCAACTTTTCTAATTGTACATAATATTGGTGTAAAATTCAGAAGAAGCAAATACTTTTCCCAAAAAGGAGATTGTAAAATTCTGTACAGTTTTCAACAAAATGAAAATAATTTTAAGCGTCACACAATTCTGTTTACAACGTACAGTATAGATGCTGCCTGCATTTTTGTGCTTTACATTGACAGGTATGCTTATGAGTGAACAGCAGTAAAGAACTTGCTCAAATCTTCTACGTAAAAAAAAACAAGCTTGCAGTCATGAAATCAATGAAATCTTAAAAAAATCTTGCAGGATCAAAATATCACCATCTAGTACTTTCACAACATGTTACTGGAATAAAAAAAAAACTACAACCAAAGAGTGTTATTTCTAAACTTTCCTTTTCAGCTGAGGTAAAGCGTGTTGGAGACACCCTCCTCGGAATGGCCACGCAGTGTGTCCAGGTCAAGAACGTAGTGAAGACATCACCTCAAACTCTATCCAACCTGTGTCTCAAGATTAATGTGAAGCTGGGAGGCATTAACAACATCCTGGTGCCTCACCAACGGTGAGCTTCTGTAGGAGCTGCTTTAAATAACATCTGTATGTGTGTGTCACTTGTACAGTGTGAAAATGTGTTTGCCCCCTTCCTGATTTATTTTTTTGCATGTTTGTCACACTTGTATGTTTTCAGATCATCAAAAAAATTAAATATTAGACAAAGATAACACAAGTAAACAGAAAATGCAGTTTTTAAATGAAGATTTTTATTTTTAAGGGGGGGGATCCAAACCTACATGGCCGTGTGTGAAAAAGTGAGTGCCCCCTTAAAGGTGCCATGACATCACATTTCACTTTTCTGGGGTTTTAAGGGTATAATATGATCTGTTGTGCACTGATGAGGCCATGTGAATGTCCAGAGTGAGAATCAAAGTTCCTGTTTATGGTCTGTCAGCTTTGTCTCTCTACTCAGAAACGGTTGAATCAGACAGCAGCCTATCATTCTACGTACTGTAATTCAATTGGTCCAATAAGAGCACACTATCAAGTAAACAGCCCGACCCCCCCTCCCCTCCTCTCTCCTAACGGTCTATGCACCGTTTGCTTCGCTCCCCCTCCCTATCTGATTCAGTTGCGTGTGTGGAGCTAAGTAGTAACTTCTGTGCAGTCAGGTCTGGGTTTTCAAACAAATGGATTTAAAAGAAAACTTCTGCAGTAACACTGAGGGAGGCGACCACAACCTTGTCATTACCTGTAAGTTTATTTATTTTCTAAATGCTGTCTTGTCTGATAAACGTAGCTCATACTGTCTGAAGTGCCCATGTTGCTAGCAGTTAGCCTTTAGCAAACTCTGACTGCAGCTTGACCTATATTCTCCAAATAAGGTTATAGCCAACTAAGGTGTAGCCAGTCAAAATGGAGTCAACGTGGTCTCCGGGTAAATCTCCATATCATCACCGGACCCAACTGTATTACTGAGGAAGTGAGGTCTGGCGTTTCAAAACAATACTCTGCTGTAAAAAAATACGTTTTTTTCTTTGGAGTACTTACGTATGCAGTAATGCCAGCAACATAAACTAGTTTTTACTGCTATGTCATCACTCCTTTAACCTAAACTGCTTGGGCCACCCTTAGCAGCAATAACTGCAGTCAAGCGGTTGCTATAACTGGCAGTGAGGCTTCTACAGCGCTGTGGAGGAATTTTGTTCCACTCGTCTTTGCAGAATTGTTGTAATTCAGCCACACTGGAGGGATTTCCAGCATGAACCGTCTTTTTAAGGTCATGCCACAGCATCTCAATCGGATTCAGTTCAGGACTTTGACTAGGCCACTCCAAAGTCTTCATTTTGTTTTTCTTAAGCCATTCAGATGTGGACTTGCTGCTGTGTTTTGGATCATTGTCCTGCTGCAGAACCCAAGTGCGCTTCAGCTTGAGGTCACCAACAGATGGCCGGACATTGTCCTTTGTGATTTTTTGGTAGACAGCAGAATTCATGGTTTTATTTACCACAGCAAGTCTTCCAGGTCCTGAAGCAGCAAAACAGCCCCAGACCATCACACTACCACCACCATATTTTACTGTTGGTATGATGTCCCTTTTCTGAAATGCCGTGTTACTTTTACACCAGATGTAATGGGACCTACACCTTCCAAAAGTTCAACTTTTGTCTCGTCAGTCCACAGAGTATTTTCCCTAAAGTCTTGGGGATCTTCAAGATGCTTTCTGGCTAAACTGAAACGAGCCTTTTGTTCTTTTTGCTCAGCACTGGTTTTCATCTCGGAACTCTGCCATGCAGACCATTTTTGCCCAGTTTGCCCAGCAATCACTTTTTCATACAGGGTCATGAAGGTTTGGATACCCCCTTTAATGGGAATCTTCATTTAAAAACTGCATTCTCTGTTTACTTATTTTTGTCTAATATTCAAATTTGTTTGATCTGAAACATACAAGTGTGACAAACATGCAAAAAAATGAGGAATCAGCAAACACTTTTTCCCACAACTGTATACTCTAATGGTCATAATTGACAACTTTTGTACAAGGTGTTAAATGATACTGATTTTATTTTTTAATATTTTGATTACATAGGTTGTTGTGACCTCATCTATATATAAGTGTACTGCCATAGACTTTTTAAAAATTATTCAAATTTACTCAACCGTTGCAGTCACACTGACTGGCATATGAAGTCCTCTCAGTATTTCAGTTGGCAATGATAACACAACTACACAAAAGCAACTCAGTCCCGCCTTGTTCAGCAAATGTAATTTGCATGTCCTCCCCCTTGTGTGCTCTCAGGTCAGCAGTGTTCCAGCAGCCGGTGATCTTCCTGGGAGCAGACGTCACACACCCCCCAGCTGGAGATGGCAAGAAGCCCTCCATTACTGCTGTAAGTCTCTGAAATCATGCCTTCATTAAACAATACTAGCTGGGCTGGAACACAATCTCAGGAAAAGGAAAGGAAACCGAGCAGCTTGTCAAATGTGGGCGTGCAGGTTAAACCCATGTGTGGGGAGCACTGGAGTGCTTTTGGTTCTGGGTAACTTGACATCCTTTCACATTATTACTCGTCCTGAAAAAAAATGCTTATCTATTGAATTTAAAGAGGATGTTAGTTATTTTATGATGAAGCTAATTTATTGAGGTCCTCATTTTTGTGGTAGTGGTTGGATTTTCTGATGAGCTGCAAATAAAGGCATTTGTTGCCACTTAGATGTGTTCATAATTTAGTGATGCCTTTTTACTTGTAAGTGGGTAGTTTCTACTCATTGCTCCCATTTTTGTAGGACACAGCAGTTCTACCAGCCGCCTCCAATACACACTTGGAGCTGAGTGCACCAGCTGGGTGTAAAAAAGAAAGTTGTTCTGTAACTCTTACACTGTACTTAACCATGTCCAATGCTGTGAATGGAATTTACACAGAGTGCACCAAGCCTGGCTGACAACGGCCGTAGCTCCACCTAGTCTAACGATGCGCACCCACGTGAATACACGTGAATCTATTGATTGTTGCCAGGCAACACAGTTCTGCTATTATCAGTCTATTCTGGTACCATCTAATAGCCCAGAAAGCTGTGGTACGTTGCACATTGACCATTTCTCCCATTGTATTTTGAAAGGCCCCGCTGGCTTAAAACCTGAGTGCAATCAGCACCTGCAGGGCGGGGGACAGTGCTGCGTTTCTGTGAGACAGATGGTGGAGTTGAGGGGAGAGCCCTCAGACAGCGACTGTCTACCATAAACGAAACCTCTCTGTATGGAGTAAGGTTTGTCCTGTCATGGACAAATCTTTCTCGTCTAAGTAGCCTCCCGAT